>VXAX01005198.1:293480-327798 GCA_013399835.1 Leptocoma aspasia | reverse complement strand
TCCAGGGGTTCCCGCTGCAGTTCGGCGCGTCCCCCTGCTCGGGTCTCTGTCCCGCGGACCCCGCTTTGGGCACCGGCCTCGCGTCCTTTCTCCTGCGCTCCCCGCTCCGCAGCTCAGCGCGCTCCTCTCTTCCTCAGGCTCCGCGGCTCAGCGCGTACCCTGCCCGTGGCACACGCTTCGCGCCCGCTCCTTCTGGGTTCGCTCTACGCCCCCGCGACTCCCGGTGGCTCCCGCCCGGGCTGGCGGCTCCGCTCGCCCCGTGCCCGCCCGGGCTCCCAGCGCGGCGGAGCTGCGCTCCCGCCGGTGCTGCCCGCCCGTTCCCCGCTGCTCGGGCCGGCCCGCCCGCCCCCGCCGCCCTGTGAGCATGCTCCGCCACCAGGGACGCCCCGTCCGGGCCGGTGGCACCGCGGCTGGCAGAGGACGGGACGGGGACGGGACGGAAAGGCGCAGCGGGGGCAGCCGCCCTCCCCGCTCCTTCCGTCCCTCCGAAACCGAGTCACCCTCGCAATTCCTCCGTGCTGTCACCGGCTCTGTGCGGCGGTTTTGCGCAGCACAAGAGCGCGGTCCCACCGCGGGGAGCGGGGAGATGACCCCCAGCATCCCCGGGGGAAGAGGGGCTGTCCAGAACGGGTACGGACACAGCTCGGCCCGCCTCTCGCTGGGAGCGAACGGGGCTGAAAGGTGCGGTGTGGGAAGCGGGACGGGCTGGGTGTCTTCCACAGAGACGGGAAGTAGAGTGTGCCTCCGTACTTGTTCCAGTGGCTTCTGCTGGATGGCTGAGATGTACTACAGGCAGAAAGCCCGGCAACCGAAAATCCGATTCTCTCTCTTTCCAGCTCTATGGGATGAATCATTCCTCTCGGTAGGGCTCCTGCACAGCTAGAAACAGACTATGACCGTAAGCATTACAGGTGTTAATACTCTTGGACTAGCTGTGTGCTAATGTCATGCTTGAGTTTCTTCAGAGAACATGTCTTAGTTATTTTTATTCAAAATACAATTGATTTAGTTCCTCTAAAACTTCGTTTCTTTTCAAAACCATTGCCAGAGATCAAACACATTCTTGACTCAGCAGCCTCTTTTGGCACTGAAAGGGCTGAAGAACTGACACTCTCCGGGGCCTTCCAGCTGCTTCTCCACGCAGATCGGGAAGGACAAGAATCACTACACCTTGCTGGATCTGCAATGACATGGAGGAAGATTTAGTGCTAGAGTTACTAAATACAGAGGGAAAAGAAAAAAATAAATCTAATTCTGAAACCTTTTAGGTAATTTTATAAAATTGTCACAAGAAAACTGAAGCTTCGCTTTAGCTCTCGCTTAAGAAATTGGCGCTACTTTTCCACATTTAAGCAGAGTTATATTTAATATTGGAGGAAGAATTTAGCTTTTGTCGCCACTGAATTCTAAACAGCGTGACTAAAGCTCTGATGCTGAGGCAATGTGTTCCTTGCACAAACTCTGCTTTTCTAAGCAATGCCTCCTACAATTTCTCTAGACGAAGAAGCAGATTGCACAAGTATTTGTGCACATGCCTGTTGAAGCTGCTAGTCATGGGGATATTTTGTAATGTAGTTAATGGGGATATTTTATGTCAAAAAGCGATGATCTGATTTGCTTGTTTAGCTTATAGTCATTGCTTCAGCAATGTAGAGGTGTATGCATTTGCTTGTAATGTGGTATCTGTATGTATGTGTGTGTTTACAGGCGTGCTGCCAGTACACACGAGCTATTTAAACAAACACTTTTGTAGGTATCTGTCTTAATAACAAAAGTAGCCCAATAAAACATAGCCTGCTCACAACTCAGCAGCCCCTTGCCCACACTGGTAGCTCGGTACAAATCAGAGGTGCAGGTGTGTGTTATCTCCTGCCAGCTCTGCCGGGTGTTCTGGAGTCAGGCACAGAGGAGGTGCAAGCAGATGGGCCATTGAAACAAAAGTTTTAAGAGCTCACTTGTCAGATGTCTAAAGAATGAAGCTTTGCCATGCTTTGTTCTTTACTGTCTGCAATAGGTGGACCCAAAGTGGACGACCTTCCAAAGTATCCCATTTATTGGCCAAGAGTTGTATTTGGCTGTCTGAACCCTGTAACTCAGAATTTAGAGGATATAATATCCTTTCCCACCTATTTAATCTTTAGCAATCATTCTTGGTTTCCAGCTGGTGTGAAATGATGTTGTTCACCAAAGCTCCCTGTGGATAAAGATCCAGCTTTGAGCTGGGGGAAGATTCATCACTCAAAGGTGCAGCTGTCAATGGGGGCATCAGTGATACGGTCTCCAGTGTTGATCCAACATTTCATGCATGCATGTTCAAAACTTTCTTTCAAGACAAAGGAATGCATTAGGAGATCAGGAATATTTTCAATGGTAGTAGAAAGAAATACTAGTTTGTGATGGGGTGGCATGTGAGACTAAAACCCCCATGCTGACAGACTCAGTGAGTTGGGAAGAAGTGGAGCAGGAAGGAGCAACAGGACAACTGCTTTGTGCTTTTACCGGATCATTCATAATGGCATCAGGTCAGAGAAACAATCATTTAATGGGGACATTTATGGTGTGTTATAACATTCCATCCACTGCCATCAATTTTTTTTGAGTATAAGATAAAAACCTTTCACATTTATAGGTTATTAGCATCCTTTTTTAACTTTCTGTAGGCAGTTTGCATATAAATCTCATTTTAAGAATAGTCCATTAAACCCACAGCTGTCACTTGCTGAGAGATTTGCAGTGGTTTTTTTTTTTTATCCTGAAATCATCTTTGTAATGTCTTTTGTGCTTTCCCTTCACAGCCTTGCCTCATTTTTCTTTTTTTTTATTCACCTGTTAAAATTGCAGTTCTCTCACAGCTGGCAGATTGGAAGTAATGGAATTTAACTGCTATTGCAATGGTTCTGAGCAAAAAAAAATCTTTTCAGTTCCTGATTTTAGAAATGTATGTTTTACTAGCTCTTTCCCTTCATTGCCACATTTTCTATTTCCACTTCAAATTACAAATACCCATTGTTCTGCCTAATAATATTTATTTTAAAATCATTAACGTGCATAAATTCACACATTCTTTCATCTGAGAGATATTTGTTGTAAAGAGATAGAAAATAATTAATGCCAAAAGGAAATTAAAATACAGAGACACAGGTGTACCACTGAGGTTTAGGCTGTAAAAGCATCCCATCAAAAACCTCTCATTACAGTTAGGCTCTAAAACAGAGAAGAAGAGGTAGTGGTAGAGCTGGAGGAGGCTGGAAGTCACTGCACATTAGGCCAGTTTAGCAGAATCACTGCACATGTTCTTAAGTGTAGAAGGATGCTCATGTGGAGCTGTATTTAGGAGCATGGCAGAACCCATGCTTAGGGTCAGTCAGTTTTACTCACTGACACTGCCAGTCTTTGTTGCACAGGTGCAGGTGTATATATGGCCATGTGAGAGTACTGAGATAACTGGTATCACCAATTTATGGAGTACAGAAAAATCCATGCAGACTGGGTTGGGTTATGCTGTTCATGTTTCAAACAAAAATAAATATGAGCAATTGTAAAATGATCAGAAAGGCATTACAGGAATTATGTCTGGGAAGATTCCTCAGCTGAGCAGAGAGCAACAGGAGGGTTAGAACCAGTTGGTGATATCTGACAAGCAGAAAAGTTTCCTATAACAGATGACTTTTAATATTTTAGGTAAAGTTAAAAAAACTTCAAAGGCTAAAAACTGAATCTATAAGAAATCAGGGTAGAGGTGGGGTACACATTTTTAACAATAAGGATGATTAATAGCTGAAGCAATTGATTTTGGATTGTAATAGATTTGCCATCATTTGCAATCTGAAAGCCAAGGCTGAATGTATTTCTCAGAGGCTGTGCCTCAGCTCATCCCTCAGCTCTGTCTTGATTCCAGGGGTACCAAACAGTACTCTGTAGTCCATGTTGTGGGAAAAGTAATTTTGGATGGCTACAGTTACCCCCACTGGCCTTAAATCTTATTTAGGTTTTTGTTGACGTGATTAGCCACATGTAACAGGATCTGTAATGAGTGTGATATGGTTCCTGCATCAGCCATTGATCAAACAGGGAAATCATGAAATAATTGATGCAACAGAAGAAATTTCCACAGATTTTTTTTTTTCATTCATACCAAGCTTGACTTTATTTAAACCGATGGTAAGAGATGAAAGATTAATGCTAGCCAAGGCCAAGATCAAAGGGAACAGCATTTTTGTAAATATGATTGCTACTGTACTGTCTCAGTTCATTTTGGGGCTTTTGTCTTATAAAATATTGTCTTTTACTTTTAGATATTTATAATCATGTATTAAAAAGATTTTTAATAATATTAATTTTTTTTTAATTTTTAAAATTTTTATTCTAAAAAAGCAGGAGTTCACATGATTAAAAACTGCTGAATATCAGTCACATTTGAAACAAGATAAACAAAAAGAGGAAAAACCCTGTTTTTTACAATTTGGGAATTTTATTCATATTCTCTGGGTGTGCATGGCCATATCCCAGGGGAAGAACTGTCCTGAGAAAATAATCAAGATGAAAAAGGTGATTTTCATTTTCTAATGCTGAACACTTCAAGATTTTTGTCTTTTTCCAGCTATACTATCAAACTGCAAATAAAAATCAGGTGGGCTTAATTCCCCAAGAAGCTGCTGTAATTTTGTATCTGGCTTCAATAGTGTAACAATTTGCCCGGTGGAGTAATTTGAAAACAAATTTCTTTTCAGTGTTCTGATTTCTCTGTTTCTCTAACCTACCATACATTAGGAGGATATATGAATTTTATATTGAATGTGTAAACTACAGGCTTTTTTAGTTAAATAATTTTTATTGGAACTTTTACCAACAATATCATTTATCTGAGGATTTTACCCTGTCCATTAACATAGCATGAGATTATCTTTCACAAAATGAGTAGGAAAACCAAATCCTTCAGGGAATCAAACAGTAAAATTTCAGTAATGAAATCAGACACTATTGTGAAGACTGTTAAGTCTGATAGAAAAGACAGGGCTTAGAAAACAGAAGTCAGCAGCTTGCCTCTCAAGGAACACAGATGATGTCTCATAGGGTCAGACAGTGACTCATCCCTGGGCTTCCCTCCTCCCAGAAGGCAGCTGCTGCATGGAAGGGAACGGGGTTGGGAAGCAGGACACCCAAACCTCATCTGTTTCACTGGCACTGTGGGACAGCTGTATCCTTGCAAAAGAGCCTGTTGCAAATGCTACACAGAAAACTGCAGAGCAAGGTAATTTTACAAGCGTGTCAACAGTTAAAGCTGATAGGGCTTTTAATCTGTACTTTTTAGAGTTGTGTAAGACCAGCATTAGATTTCATAGCTCAGAATTTATTTGGGGAAAGAATTCCAGATTCAAATTTTTAAACATTAGTGGTAAAGATAAGCAACTTTGTTACTTTGAGATAAACAGTAATAAACTGCAACTTTTACTTATTTCTGCCTTTTCCCCCTTAAGCAGTACTTAAAATAACATGCTCATTTAGAATCCTACTGGTTTCTTCTCTAACACACATAATGAGGGTCAAAGGAGTTTCAAGTGCAGAGAGTATCAAGCATCCCTGTAATGCCTTTAGGACCTTCCCATTCTTCTGGCTGATGCACTGCAATCAAAGGAGGGAACATACAGGTTGAAAAGCATCTGCTCAAATAAATCAAGGCAAATAGCCCAAATTCAGCACGAAGTTAATGTATTGCTCCAGTGGAACAAAGTTCACAAGTGTAGGCACAGCCAGCTCTTCTTGATAAAGTTTGGGTTCTTGACTCTTATTGGATTGGAAAGGTTTTCCAAAATGAAGAGCAAAGAAAATAAAATTAAAGGTTTAGAGAGAAGAAAGACATTCTGATGCTTGGAAAGGACTCGAGGACACTTTCAAAAGTCTGTTTGGCTCGTGATACACATTTTAAAATTATTTCTTGGTAATTAAACTATTAGATTCAAGCAGGCAATGATGGAAAACCGTACCTGGGGAGCCCTGCAGGCATGCTTCTCGTACCTGGAAGAGGAGCAGCAGGAGGGACAAGGAAGGGGGTTCATGTAACCAGCTACCCTTAAGATGTTGTTACAAAGCTGTTGCTTACTGCATCATTGCTGTTGGTTGCTGCTTTCCTACAAAGTCATTGCCTGCTAGAAGTGAAATTACTAAATTCAGAAAATTATAGAGTCAAGTTGGAACCAGACACAAAGTGTGGACTTAGGTTTATTAATCGTATCTGTGCATTCTTAAAAGCATTCTAATCTTCAGTTAAGCCTGGTAAATATTTGATAGCACAACAAATTAGAATAAAGAAGTTATGGTATCCTTTAAAATCCTGGCCAGCCTTTCACTCCCTCCCCCAGAGTGGGATGGAGGAGAGACTCAGAACAGTAAAGGTAAGAAAATTTGTGGGTGGAGAGAAAGACAATTTAACAGATAATACAAAAGGTATGTGAGCAAGCAAAGTGAAGGAAGGAATTAATTCACCACTTCCTGTGGGCAGGCAGGTGTTCAGCCATTCCCAGGAAAGTAGGGATCCTTCACATAACAGAGAATTGGGAAGACAAATGCCACCACTCAAAATGTGTGTCCCCTCCCCCACTGCTTCCTTCTTCTTCCTTCAGATTTATGCTCAGCACGAAGCCATATGGTGTGGGATGTGGTGTGGGATATCCCTGGGTCCTCTGTCCTGGCTGTGTCCCCTCTCAACTCCTTGTGCACCCCCAGCCTCGTCACTGGTGGGGTGGGATGATGGACAGGAAAGGCCTTGGCTCTGTCGAGTGCTGCTCAGCAATAGCTAAAACATCCCTGAGCTACCAGCACTGTTTCCAGCACAAATCCCAAACACAGCCCCACACTCGCTGCTCTGAAGAAATTTAACTCTATTCCAGCCAAAATCAGCACATGTGGAGCTGTTCCTCACTCAAATTAAAATGCTGATGTAGTTCACTGGAATTAATGAGTCTATGTGTGATTTTCACAATATGGCTTTTAATTCCAGGTGTATTGCAGTGACATTCAAGCAAAGATTTATTGGAAACTAAACATAAAACACCCATTGCTTTGTTACAAATGAAGTGGAGAGATAGCAGCTGGTTTTCCTGCAACCTCTGTTCTCTCAAAACTTTCCACCTACTGCATTCATCTTTATTTGTACTTAGGCATAAATCATGGTCCATTTGCTTCTGGCAAGAAAATGAAAAATGTGTTGGTAAAGATTCTACCAAAAATCATATTTTAAAGATGAAGCTCAGTTCTCTTTTAGGTGAAGAACAGTAGTAGAGGAAGGCAGGAGGCATGCCATATAGAACTATAAGTTTTGCTTTAAATGTTATCCAAATTAACATTTCGGGACATAACACACCTAATTAAAAAATTAATAAAAAATACTCTAACCATTGACTACTGACATTAACGTATCATCAACTTCAAGATGAAATGGATCCTTTAGAAGCTAATAGAGCCAAACCCCTTTTTTTAAAGTTCTCCTTAATAACTGCAGCTGCTTCAATTCTGTTTAAATCCAGATCTCATTTTATTCATGCATGCATAGAATGAGGCCAAATGCTTGGGGACAAGGGTTCTCAGGGAATAAGTGATCCAATGAGCCGTCTGTACACACATCATGTCTAATCACGGTGAGGTGGGGAAAATAAAAATTATTAGATTGTTAAAATCTTGAAGTTTGGGAATCTTTTTTATTTCATGGATTTTTGGTGAAGGTTTATGAATTATTTAAGCTACTGATAAGAAACATGCACTTACATGACTTGAGTAATTTCCCTCTCTGCTGTTCTCTGGAGCCATCTATTTCTCTGCACTTATATAGTCCACTCAAAGTCTATGGAACACAAATGGACAATACAACACACAAATATTTCCAAAATTATTAAAATGAACATTATTTTTTGCATGATTAAAAGAGAAAATTCAAAGTATTGAGAAATACTAGTAAAAGGAATTAACTTCTTTTAGAAGGCCTCAACCATGAGTCTTCCATTTTCTTCTATCTCAGCGTCATTGACACAAAAAAACACTTGGAAAATCTGTGGTCATGCAAGTTTAACTCTTCAGGTAAATTGAGGATTGTAGTGTTCTTTTTGCACCTTAGTAGCCTTTAATTCTGTACATATATGAGTTTAAATTTAACCCAAGCATGCATTATTAAATAGATAAAATTATTCAGGGAAGAAAGGGAAGGAGTGGAAGAGCCTAACAGAAGGATGACCAACAGAAAATAACTCTCTGGTTAAGATCATGCAGCAAAAATTCAGAACCTTTGCATATCAAGTGCATTTCACTAAAGAAATTCCCTTTTGAAAAGGTCTCTTTTAAAGTTATATTTAAATTGGAGCACCTCAGGAGAATATCAATGAGCAGCTGTTAGACCTCTCTCCTGGGTAAGCAGGCTCTCGTGCCTCCTGTAACATGCTCCAGCAGATAGGTAGGCAGAAACAGGGTAGTTTTGTGCTATTTATTATATTTTCAAATTTGTGATGAATCAGTATTGTCGATACATGCTAGAGAAAAAAAATTAGAGAACAGTTTGAGAAAGCCCAGGTTTAGCATTGAGCAGAGAGCTAGAGGTCACACTATATTAACTATGTTAATCTAAGTATTTTTCCTTGTTCAAAAACCTATGTTTCTTAAAAATGCATGCTTCTATTTTTCCTGGTTCAAAAATCAATATTTCTTAAAAATTTATTTCTCAAATATTCAAAACTTCATGACTCACTATTACTTCAAGAGTAGTTAAGCTAAGAGCTGCTTCCATAAAATAGTCTGTATTTGGATGAAACAATATTTTTTGAGAGAAGTCCTGTTGTGAAAACCTCTTAAGCGTGTCAGGTCAAAATCAAATCTCTGGTCCTGAAACAGAACCATTTCAGTCAGCGGGATTTCATCAGTGCAGCTCGGAATAGAATTTACCCATTAGCATGTTTAAAGCATTTGCTCACTGCCAGAGTGCTACCTTAATTCACTTTTCTGAATAAACTTCAATTTCAGCACTCAAAAGCAATTTAATATTGTGGGCAAATGAAATTATTTCAATCATAATGTGAAGAAGCAGAAAGGGCTAAGTAATTGCAAATGAAATATAACTAAATAAGGATGTTATTTATTTTTGAAACTTCCAAATGTGTGCTACATGTTTGTAATAGAGCATATGGCCCCTTCTTGGCCTTAGGGATTTAGAGGTAGCTCTGCTTTGGCTGAACACAACTGCTGGCAATCAGCTGAAGAACACCAGTTCTAGCTAAAGAATGACATGGGACCCATCCCACAGGAGCAGAGGAAGAAGAAACAGGCTTGCTCTAGCCGTCTTTATGAGCACTTGAAGGTTGAAATGGAATTTTTGCCCTTATCTAGTGAAAAGAATTTTTTTTATGATACTGGAATTAGCTGTAGAGTTTGTCCAGGATGAAAGATTAAAAATTGCTTTGGAAGGAAGATTAAAGCTTTATTTCATTATCTGAATGGCCCTATTTACTCAAATTGTAGAGAGACAACTGAGTGGTCAGAGCTGATATTTACATGGAACTAGGTGGGATCAAGCTACTGAGTTCAAGCAGAAAGATAAAAAATGTTACTGTCTAGAATGAATATAAGAGCCAACACAGATGTTATAAAAGAGCGTGACAAGCAGCCGTAGGGACAGGCAGAGATCACAGCGATGTACGACAGAGTCTCTTCTAAAAACCACTTAAAATCAAACAACTGAAATTGCTTTGCAGGAAGATAGGAGTTCTCATGCTCAGTCTCCTGATGCCTCATCTAATTCAGACTTCACCTGAGACTTCAGATGGACACTTCTTTACCCAATCTGGGCTCTGCAACAGGTAAAGAAGGTAGTAAAAATTCCCAAGCAGGTTATGGCGATGTGTACCACAAAACAGAACTGAAAATTAATTATAATGTGAAGCAATTCCTGAAGCAACCTAAAGCAATCAGGTAATTTATCGAATGGTCTGTGTTTGCCATCTAGTGGTACAAAGCCAAATTTTTTTTTTTGCTGCATGAGGGCAGACACAACTGCTGAAATCTCCTGTCTCAGAAGCAAACCTCTCCCACACAGAAATATTCCTGCTCTCGGGATGATGGCAGTAATAAGTGCACAACTGTCCTTTCAGGAACCAGGAGCAGAAATTTTTCAGCCCACCAGAATTAGGACTAGGTCATCAAATTAACAAGGGTTATCCAGTAATTAATTGATCTGTAGCTCCAGTATCCTGGTTACTGTTCCAGTCTTTCAACCTTGCAGGTGCAGATTCTAAAAATATTCAGGCACCCAATTTTCACTGCTTTCTGTGAGAATTCAAGAAACTAAATATCACAGGGCTTTGAGATAATATTCTAACATCCTGTAGACCACACTTACAAAACTCTTGGCCAAAGGCCCTGCAGATTTCTAGAGGCATCAGCTTTGCTTTACAGCACCTCTGTATGAAAACATGATTATTTTCCAGCCAGGAGACTGATCTACAATGACATTAGCAGCTCATTAAAAACTTGTGCAGGGAATACATACCTTCTGGCACGGGAACACATATACCAAAATATGAGTTATAAGACTAGATTTTTCTCATAAAACATTTCATGAATATTTGAATAAAGAATTAAGTAAAATTATTAATTTTATTTCTCAGTTACAGCATAGAGTAAATACAAGAAAGTGAATAGAAATATATTTTATCAGAAAAAATATATACAGCATTATATCTAATCATACACATTACTCATCTGGATTTCTTGCTATCTGTATCTATATCTATTGACAACATAGCAATAATATATCAATTTTCATCAGAAATAAGGAACTTTAAACTAATTCCCACACCCCAATTTTCTAGCAAATATTTTTAGGTTTTACTATAAAAAAAACAAAGCTAAGAATTAAGACTTGGAGTTTTCTTAATATCTCTGTGATTTGGGAGAAGCTCTTACTTCGATTTTCTGTTCTAAGACATACAGAATTTTTTTTAAACTCTTTTCACAAGTCACAATGAATGAAAACAAAGCCATACAAATGGTATGGAGAACAAATCTCAGTTGACTAAAACAAAGATTAATGAGATTGAATTAACTTTACTATGTAGTGTTAATCATATTAACACTAATATGATTCTGAAAAGTGTATTTATACAATAACACCACATATATAACAAAACATGTGGAAAGAAAAAAAAATTACATGCTATTAGCTATGGTCCCTTCTTAAAAAAAATTATTGAATCTTCTATTTATTGAGCAGCTGCTGTATTCACTCATTCATTCATCCACTCCCTCAACTGTTATTTGTATAATTAATTATTCAAGCAATTGTTCACTGAGGGACCGTATATGATCTATGTTTTACAATTGACCTCAAAGAGTGAGGCAGCTGAATGCATCCGATAGAAAATAGAAAAAGGCATGGCAAGGTTCACAACAATTATCCAGGGTTCAAAGCCAAAAACTATTTCTTCTAGTCCATTGTCATATTCCGGGCGGCAGCCGAAGGCCGGTGGTATCCACAGCTGCAGGGAAAGAACGCGAGGCCAATATTAATCACCAGCAGTACAAGTCAATAGCCCTTAATGACTGTGACTCCACCGTACTGCAAACTGGTTTCAGGAATCCCTAAGAAATCCCTCCTTGCTGCTACTGGGGCATGCTGGTGGAAGAGGGTTTCAGCTTCTGCTGCTGCTACAGTTTTTAGACGGTCACTGAAAGGAGCCTCCCCTATTCCACATTTAAATAAATTTTGTTCCCCAAAAGCATATTCACTTCTTCCAAAAGTAAACTTTACCACCTACAAATTATAGAACCATGCAATTTTAATATACTTATCAGGCTTGAAAGGATGGGAAGCTTTTGGGTATTAACTTGTGAACTACATTTCAAAATGTCTTACCGAAAGGTTGCAGAGGAATAAAAATGCAGCAATGTTCTTCAAAATTCTCCTCTTGTTGTTAGTAACTGAGTTTCTACTGTAAAATGAGAAATCTGAGGCTGAGTGCATGACCAAACTATTGTCCTGACTAGTTTCTTCTCTGGCAACACCAGCACCATCGTTTTCTCTCCCACAGATGCTGCCCTTCAGCAGGCAGGGTATGTCGCCGTTGTCACGAGGAGCTCTGCCACTGTAAATCTCTTCGTACAAGGGGCTGAGGGACAAAGTGCTCCCCCGAGAGATGGTCACTATTCGAAGAGTTTTAATGTTGTCATTCACCTTTTCCTGCTCACGGTGGATGGATTCAATGATAAAGAGGTTCTGAATATATTTCTCAATAATAACCAGAACAGAGTAGGGGAGGTTATACCATGTGTATGTGGGATGACCTTGGGCACAGATAATTGCAAGGATAGAGCCCCAGGAGAGCAGCCAGGACCCTGCAGCTGTGCCCACCAGCAGTTCTGCATCCAGTTTTCGAGCAGGATTCTTGGAATTATCCAGTGATCTCTCTTCCAGTCTGTAGATGAGAAGGGCGACGATTCCAGCTGTGCACATGAGAGCCAACACGAAGATAGCGTGCAAGTAAAACATAGTGAGTGCTAATTCACTTTTGATTTTTGAACCTCCAATCTGAATTAAATACACAACAACGATGGCTATTGTGCTAGTTAACACAATTAGTCCAAAAATCATTCCAACAGTTATGCCGTGGAATTTGAATGGAGTTTTGTTTTGCTGGTGGTGCTCAACTTTACGGCCAATGTTCTTCCACAGCACATAGAGCATTGTGGATGCTAGGATGTGGTACTCTATATTAAAAGGATATAGGTAATATATTCCCTGAGAAAATATTGAGCAGAGAGTTGTTGTTGTGCAATTGCATTGAGGTGCATGATCATCTAGAACTAAAGGAGAAGGAGATGTCAGTTATGTGTCTTATCAAGGTTCCTTGATTTAAGTGAATAAATAAAACATTAATAAAATAATGAAACACAAAGGGTAAGATTTCAGTCAAACAACACCCAGTTACCCACCTAAGAAAAGGCTTCCCCATGCTTCACTGGAGTTTGAAAGCAGGAGGCATCTCCAGCAGTTGTCATAGAATGGCCTGGGTTGGAAGGGACCTTAAAGATCATCTATTTCAAACCCCCCTTCTGTGGACAGGGAACCTTCCACTAGACCAGGTTGCTCAAAGCCACATCTAACCTGGCTTTGAACATTTCCAGGGATGGAGCATCCACAGTTTCTCTGAGCAACCTGTTCCAGTGTCTTACCACCCTCACAGTGAAGCACTTTTTTCTTTATATCCTCCTTACTCTAAATGTTTGCTGACTACAACTTGCACCATCTCACCAATGGAGAAAATTATTCATTAGTAAAAAAACCACCCAGAGCAAAGTCCTTGTCTTGTAAAACAGCACTAATGGATAACTTCTATTCCTTTGAGCCATCCCACTGAATCCTGTAGGACCACAGGCTACATGCAGTCATTCTCCTGGGAAAGATTCACAAGACTATCCATACTTGTTTTTTTACAAATAACTTAGTAAGCAGTAAACTCTCTTTTTTAACACTGCTATGTTAATTTATTACTGTGATTTAGTAATATGGTGGTTCCTTAGTGATATTCCTCAGTGATGTTATTCCTGAAAAGAAATGTTTTCAAAAAATCTATTTGTTTGGGACTTAGAAGAAAATTTCTGCCTTGTTCATATATATGATAATAATCATATAACATTTCAGTATCAGCTAATTACCATGTGTCCCAGAATGACATTCATTATTATGCTGACATAATCATTAATGACTCAGCTAAATCCTACAGTGACAGTGTTTTGTATGAGTGTGCTAGAGCAGGAATTTCACAATGCACCAAGCCTTTTGCTTACCTATAGTTATGTTCCCAAAACCAAGTGTGATTAGTCTTTCCTTATGTTCATTCAGTTGATGTTTCGACTCCGTTAAGACGCCATTTGTCCACAGGAGCAAATTTGTGAAAACAGAATGGATAACACCAAACCTACAAAATAAAGTAATTATTGCAGGAATCTGCACAGACTGTATCTTGTGAAATATGTCAAATTAAATTAAATGGATTAACTTTCTGTGTACAAGCTATATGGCACTATTTATTTGTCAGGGGGAGGGCTGAAATATCATCACCAATCTAAAGATGTTCTTCATGTTCAGTCACTGAAATCAGACTTCCAAAATCTTACAAAAATGCAATATATTAAATGACTTAATGTATTAAACTATTAATAGAATGCTTTTATTGTTGCTTATGCTCTCTTATGTGATGGGTTTTATTCTTTGGGCTGGACAAGGACCATATTAGTGATTGAACAGTCTGAACAGGATTATTTGTTTGCAAATCATATTTCACAGCTTTCTGCAGTGCTTCTTCATATTCTGTGTCTGATCTTTCTTCACAGATAACACCACCTTCTCCAACTTCTAGCCCATGCATTTTTGTCTCCTGGAGAGAGCTGAAGCTAACAAAGGGCTTTATTCCATTCAAAGTACTGGTACAAATGAGGGTAGGTCTCCACACATTTTTGAGGCTCCTGGCCTCTGACAAGCCATTTCAGCTTGGTGAAACAGAATGGCATTGGAGAAAGAAGTGTATTAATGGTTCTGAACTTCCTAATAAAATTAAAAAAAAAAATTGTTCTCCATTGCCAAGCTGTCCCTTTTTTGCAGGAGCTCATGTATCTGTCTCTTTCCTGTCCTCTCACTTACCAATGCCAGGTGTTTTCTTGCACCCAAGGCTGTTCATGTTTCTTCACCAAGAAACAGTTCTTTATTACAACACTGCTCTCAGTGATAAACTTGCAGTTAGAAATTTTTTAAATCTACTTATATAAACAGAGCTGATAGCACCAGCTGACATTGCATTGGCTCTCTTCCTGTGCATGGGGTTTGAACACTTACCCAAGAGAACAGAACAAATGGAGAACCTTCACCACAGATGATGTTTCTGAGCAAATTTATTTTACCTCCTATAGAAACTGGTCAGATCATTGATAACTTTAAGTAAGTGCTTTGAAAATTACCGTGTTTGTTTACCTATGTTTTATGTACAGACAGATTATTATATATTAATCCACCTTCTCACAAAACTAGAAAACACATTGGATCCAAGTTGGTACATAGGACACCACCAGGGAGGTTGTGTTTCCAACTGCATTGCACAGCTGCAGCTACCACAGCTGTGAGGTGTGGTTGATATGCCTGAGGGATGCGATGGGATGCCAGAAGGACCTAGATGAGCTCAAGGAGTGGCCCTGTGGGAACCTTATGAAGCTCAAAAAGGCCAAGTGCAAGGCCCTGCAGCTGGGTCAGGGCAAGCCCCAGTATCAACACGGGCTGGAAACATTCAAGGCCGGGTTGGATGGACCTCTGAGTAACCAATCTAGTTGAAGGTGTCCCTGCTTATTGCAGAGGGGTTGGACTAAATGACTTTTAAAGCTTTATTCCAACCCGAACTATTCTATGTGTCTAAGACCTAGTTTTAAAAAGGTGCTTTCTGTAAAATCAATATAAAATACCTCAGTTACATTGCATTGACTGCAGGTTGGTGATACAGGTGATACAGGTACCCTTTCAGTAGGTAAATAAATCAAATATAATATAGGGCATAGTCTTAAAATACATATATGGTGCTTCCTTCTTAAGTGACTCTGTGTTATCATATATTGCTATTTTCCTCTCTCATGAGAAAAATATATGTATTCTGTCACTATTTTGTGTTACAAAATATCAGTGCAGGTTAAATAAGGGTAAACACAATTACTTTCTCTTTAACTGTTCTATTTCTTTCTACTTAATGCAATCCAGAGGAGAATCAATCTGTATATTTTCACTGTCTGTCATACAATAAAACTTCGGTGTTAAAGCACTGTACAGACCTACATCTATTAACATGCCAGATGAGGATCAGATCCATATTACCTTTCAAGTGTTTTGAAAGACTGGATAACGTCCTTTGCATGGCACCACAGAAAGTACACCTAGATGGAAGAAAGACAGAGAAATATCATTACCCTAATGTGCATGTGTAACACTCAGAAAGGAAAGTGCATCTGTAGATAGAGACACTCCAATGGTTAAAACTTCTGATGATTTAAACTGAGGCAGCTCCATCTCCACACATGTGAAAGAGTTCATGATTTCATATGACATTTACACAGAACTTGAGATTTCTTAGATGAAAAATCAGTGGCTTAACAGTAGAAAGTCTAAGTATCACTCACCAAAACATATTTTCCTTCTGTATCTGAAGAGACTTTTATTTCAATGACAAATGAAATAAAGCCACTGGCTGTGGATAGGGGTATGATTGCTGCAGGGCATGGTGATGCTAAGTTTGAATAATTTATGAAATATATTAAATTCTATGGAGGGAAAGAGATTGAATAAAGGATGCCAGACTTGACTAATAAAACAACAGATGCCCAGGAAGCATGAGAAAAATTTGAACTAGCTGCATGAGAGACAGCCCCATTAAGAAGACAGCAGTTGCACCCAAGGATAGTGCAGAAAACTTGAAAAAGGAATAAAAGAGAGAGATAACATTAATGAGTTAGCAAGTCAAGGCAAAGAGGAATAAAATTAGAACTCTCTGTTTGTGAGAGCATAATGGAGACCTCAGAAAGAGATTGCCACTGAAACAAAACCAAGTGTGGATAGGTTCAAGGAGAACTATACCAACACTCCTCAGGGATGTTGGGGTGACACTAACAGTCTGTTTGCTCCCAATAGTTCCTGGGATTCTGAACTCATCGGTAGATGAACTATCAGGAGAGAAAGAGTCCTAAGATTTGTCTTAGAAGCCTGTCTGGTTTGGTGTTCCAGAAATTGTCTGAAAAGTGATAAAAACTTTGGGTTCTCCTTCAGCAACCAGAGTAACTGGAAGTCCATTTTTCCACAGCATCAATTACTGTAGGACGCCTTCACAGCCACTGTGTCTGAGGCATTCAATGTCTCATTTTGCAAAAAGCTAGGCAAATGCAGTTCTTTATGGCTCAACTATGCTACCCAGCAATAACAATTCCTGTAATGAAGCATTTATCAATGAGGGGAATGACCACTGTAAAATCCTAGATGTAAAGACTAAAATATTTCATGGAGGTTTCAACTGAAATCAAATTGAAATTGCCTTAGTCTCTAATGCCATATTAAATTTCCCATCCTGGGATAAATGTAGTAAAATCTGATAGCAGATCTGAAACCAGTCTTTAAAACTTATAAAAACATAAGTTTCTATAAGATCTATTCAGACACAAGGTAGTTGGAAGGAATAAGAAAAGTCAGTAAAGAAACAGCATAAAACCCAGTTTTCCCTCACAGAATACTCATTGCCTCAAGGGGGCTTCTGCCTGCAGAAGAACATAATGCACAGCCTGCCCTGGGAGCGCAGGTACATGTTAGTTCATACATGGGTGCAGAATGTATATATTAATTTCACAGCATGTATCAGGATGCCTCACTTAGAGTAAATGACAACAGAATCTGATACATATCCAGTGGAAAACAAATTCTTTGGTTTTTAGATGACACATATTAGAGATGTTCTCTGCTGTGATTTCATCCTCTGTTTCAAAGACATGAAGAAGTTTTCAAGAAGATTTGTCTTAGGTAAGAGGTATGTGGTTAATTACTTTTTAAATTTAACTTTTTCTTTGATTGCTCAGGCTAACATTCAAGTGTTCATTATTTTAAGCTCTGTAGATGATAAATTCAGTGACACTGGGTGATGTAAAATTTAAATTAGAATTCTTGTTGCCTTTGTTCAGCATTTTTATTCACCATTCTTCCACACTCCAGTTCATGGTGGCTGGAAACCTTGTCAGCTCTGGGTCACTGGCTGTAATGAAGAATGCTGCGTTCAGACCAGCAAGGCAGAAGAGCTTAATTTCATTGGTTTGTTTTTCAGAGATGAAGGAATGAAGTTGAAAGACATGGAGAGTGGATATTACAAGAATGTGAAATTAAGATTACTTCAGCCAACTCCAAATTTCACTGTCAGAGAAAAAGACAGATGGGTGAGAGTTACTGTTTAAATTTCAATGCTTTTTTTTTAACTGTTGAAGGAAGCAGAAAAATGTAGGTTGTTCAAAAGCTCATTTACATGCAACCACAACTGCTAGGAAAATATTTATTTTCTTTCTGAATGACATAAACCTCTTGGAAAATTCATAAAAGTGCCTGGCTATGACTGAGTATCTCAGTTGAGTGGCTTTTTCTTTCCTTCTTCCCTAAAAACCTGCTGGCAGGGGTTCAGAGGAGTTAATGTGAGAAGCAATCATCTATGGAGTGTCACTACACACTGTAGACCCAAAGCCTTATAACAAACAGGCAGCTGGAATATTTCACAGTCACTGTGAGTGTCACTGACTATGTTTGCTACTGTACAGCCACTGATAAGAACAACCAAATGCTTCTAGAAGGAACATCCATCTTCATTTGTTACAGCAAAGTTGTGCAAGTGTTTTAGAACCAGCTAGGAAGGGTTTTGTCCCCTTTAACTTACCAGGCCTACACCTCTAACCATAATGGAACATCACGTTACACAGGTTGAATTGAATTTGTGTGGCAAGTCCTACATACATAAACAAGGGAATTGTCTTTAGCCAAAATAATCATCTCAGCCTAAAAATTCTGAAAATTCTGTATGTAACTTCAACTAAACAAAAAGGTAACTTCAACCACAGGAGAACATTTTTTTTATTATTCTTTTTTTCAAACCCATGTTTGAAACCCATGAATTTTATGGTTAAGCAACTTCAGGTTGCAAAGCTTGAATTTACTAGACACGCACAAGCATTTAGTCCTCAAAAGTATTCTGTGATATGCTTAGAAATCAAATTAGTGTTAAGTCCACTGATGACAAGGTAAAATATATTTTTGGTAAGAAACAAAGATTAATATAAAACAGCAACCAGTGACTTTTACCTGCAAGATGGTGTGGACAGCATGTGTAACAGGAAAAATGCCTTCAGTTGGTGATAAACAGTTTGAAAAATCAATATAATATCCAATTTTAAAAGAGTCCAGAATTAAAGTAATCACTGCAAATAATGTAATCCCACCTATAAATGAAAAAGATATTAGAAAACTTTAATGTATAGTTATAGTGTCTAGAGACTATTTGTAAAATATACAAAAATCTATTTAGGGGAATGAAATATCTGTGTTCTTGTTTAGGGAAATAAGACTAGATCAATGCTCAGGAAGGTAATTGACTCCATGAAATAAGTGCCTCTAATTTGTGACAGTCTCTGCCCAGTGCATTAAGCAAGGTCACCACTGCACAGCCCCTGCACGGTCAGTGAGGAGTCGCCAGCCCTGCACATTCAGGACATCCAGCACCTCGCAGAGTGCCCAGCTCCGGGCAGGACCAGCCTCCCAAGTGACAGTGGCACTGAAGCAGCCAAAGAGAGCAGCCCCACAGCAAACTGGGCAGTCCTGGGGAGCTGAACAATCACCTCACAGTCCCCCAGCCCAAAGTGGGAAGTGACACAATCACTTGGTGTGCCCTCTCCATGGCTCGGGGGGTCACACTTTAACCCAGAGACCACAACCACAACGAGCTGTATGGTTTGTTGTCCTAGAAAGGAACCAAAGATTTAATTTCAGTATCTATATTTCACACACACACAAAAATATCCTAACATATTACTCTAAATACCCTAAAGAACTTTGAAATACATTTCCCTTTGTTTATTTTTTGTTGTTGTTGTTATTGGGTTTGTACCTGTATGACTAAGTACAATTGGCTACAAGATTACTGAACCAAACTCTAAGGCCTTCATTTCCTTGGTTTTGGGTTGTTTTGAGGGTTTTTTTGGGGGGTTGTTTGGGTTTTTTTCCTTTTTTTAGGCTTTTATTCAAGCAAGCTTTCACTGGATTTAATTTGGACTTATTTGAATGAAGACTAGATAAATATTTATCCATGGACCTTAATCAGACCTTGTGATATAAACCAGCATCAGTATCTTAATCTTTCTTTACAATTCCTCACAGAGTAAATAACATCAGTAGTGTTGACTTTGATGAATATTTATCTTTTATATGGGGCCACAACCTAACTTCCATATAAGTATCATGTGTTCCACTTGACTTCTGGTAGTTGAAAAGTAACACTAAATTAAAAATTTATTTGATTAGTACCTTTATTGTCCAAGTTGCATTGATAAAAATTAGGTAGAAGTTATATAAACACACTGTAATTTTGTTTATTATTTCATTGACCCTTTAAACAAAAACTCGACTTCAGAAACCTTTTTAATCACAAGAGTATGAATACCAGTAAGATTTTATGTTTCTGTTGTACAATCTCTCTATAATAAAAACACTGTCAAATTACTGATTGAGTGTAATTTCTACCAAGAGCTAAAAACTTTTGCTTTTATATTGCAAAATCTAAAACCTCAGCTCTGCACTTCATGCACGTGTATAATCCCATACAGTTTTTTTTAAATGTATGCTTCTTAGGTCAGCTAATTTGTATTCTAACACATGTAACAGGACTGGAGCCCATGTTTTTAAATAGAGGTGCCATTTTTATTGTGTATGAAAGTAAATGGTATCATAAAATACAAAATTATAGGCTACTTTGGAGATCAAATTATGTTTCCTTCCATATCTAAAGAATGTTAATAATTCTGAAATAAATTAGAATTGCTAGTTTTGATTATATAATTGTAAATATAACTGATTACAAATCACTCTGCCTGAGGTAACTAGACATGCTCTGGGTAAGTTTTTAGACTAGATGAACTTTAGAAGTCACTTTCCTACCTGAATTATTCTAAGATTGATTTTGTGATTTACAGTTTATTTAGAAAGCATGCAGGAAACAGCCTATTTGTCTGAAACGAGTCAGTTTCACATGTGTTATGATTGTTTCAATAAGAAGGCAAAAGCTCTCTTATATTTATCTTCTGAAGCATAAATATTATAATTACTGAACTCCAGGGATTAGAAGACTTTATATGACTCTTTTAATTTTTTATTGTTTCATTTATTCAAATGGTATTTAGATATTTCTGCAATCACCCAGGTGGCCACACTACAAGTGTGTACAAAGTGTCCAACATGCTTATCTATGGGCTTTGAAAGAGAATCATTGTACTAATTTTCTTAGTCAAAAATTAAAGCACAACCATAATGACCATGCATATGGTATATTAATCATTTTTCTGTCAACTTTTTGTGATAGAAACTTCAGTAGTATGTACTAATACTAAATGGACACCAGTAATATCAAGGAAGATAATTCCACCACTTAGCTATTTTCATTTAAAATTGTAAGAAATGTGAAATTATTGCTATTGAGTGCTGTTTCATTATTTTTTATTTTCAAACATTCGTTGAAACCTGTGTGTCTTAAGGGATCAATAACAGGAATTTCAATATTGCTAAGTGCTGGCTCATTTCATCCTAGTAACCATCAAGAAGAACAGAAAAACATAATGATACAGTTGCAAAAATACCACTCTCACATTAAAATATTGTTCAAATAATTGGCAATTCAATGCAGGTAGTAAAAAGATACAAGTTGAAGTCTGTCAAGAGCTTTTAAGTTGACCAGTTGTCAGTGCTTTAAATAGAAACTGTGCTGCTAAAGAATGTGATAAAATAAAGCTGTTTGTGAAGGCAACTGATTTTTGTTTTAAGTTCTCTGGCTCACTTCACTGAACTTTCCCAAAAAATGGTCAGAGAGCTTTTCCTAGCAGGAGAGCATACTTAGGGGAATAACATTTGGAATAAGTCAAGGAAAGTCTTCCTAAGGTCCCCTGTGGTTATTTGGGTCAGGATAACTGTGATAAAATAAAGTGTTGTATTAAAGACACAGCTCTGCCACAAACTTTTCCCACATTCAGATTCTAGGAGTGGTTCTTGGTCAACCACGCAGGCAGGAAGACAATCAAGCTTGAGGGTTCACACAATGGATGCAGAAAGGCTCAAGGAAACCTTCCCGTGAGCAGTTCTTGCAAACGGATCATCTGTCCTTCAAGTGTTGCTAAATATGTACAAGGAGTCAGCTATAGGAGGTTAAATCATTCCATTTCAACATTTGTCAGAGCAAAATGGTCTAAGCAGGCAACTGCCACCACTTTTACTAAAATGATATTCACAGTTTGAAAGAATTCATGAAAATACACTCATTTTATACTGTTTAATACAAGGACATTTGCTCTCACAATTACAGCAAGATGTTCTTCAAAAGTAGCTGACGAAGCTAGTAAAAAAACAGCAGAAAGCTTTCAGTGGAAAAACCCTAACAAAATATGTCTGTCCCACTCCATCCTCCTCTTTCCTTTTTGGACTTTTGATCTTTCAAGTAAAAGATTTCTATGACAAAAGCACTGATAAAGAGGAGGGCAAGAGGGATCTTGGCAGAGGAATTGCCACCTGAGTTTTTCCTTAGCTCAAATAAGTTTTCTTTTACCAGTAGAGGATAAAGGAGTTGTACAGACTTGTTGTAACTACAAGAAACTCCCAAGAATAGGAAAGTGTAGGTCACTCCCTAAGGGCAAATTTGTTGAATTGCAGCCTAAGAGAATCCATGGAAGCTGCACCACTTGAGAAGCCAGTACAAAGAGCCATCCTGTGCTGGTAAAAGAAATGGATAAGGTAACCTAGTTCAATCTAGGATCTTATTTCTAAGTTTCTGTGACTCCTTATATTCTGTAGGACAAATGAAATGCTGTGAATGCAGCGCCAAAAGAAAGAGGCCAGGAGATCCTGCTGTACTTACCGATGCTAGGCAGTATTTATTCCATATTTAGGAGGGGAAAGCTACCCTCTGAGTAACAAAAGCTTAGCTTGGTCCAAGGTAGGACCTTGCCTGAATTTCAGGAGGTTGTAAGCCACATAAGCTAATAAATGAAAAATTCTTGAGAAATGAATATTGCCTTGAAAAATAGTAAATAATCAAGAGGAACAATTCAATGGTTGGTATGTGAACTCCATATATTTCAGGAAAGAGTCTACAGACCATGGCTGTATATTAGACATTCAAAAAAAATAGGTGTTCTGTCAGCAATCCAAACACAAACATTAACAGTTGCGAAGAAAAATTATACACAAGCACTGCGATTGAGAACAAAGTACATTTCCACAGCACAACCTTACTTTTCAAAATAATCAGATGTCAGCTGTGCTTGGAATTTTCATTTAGATATTTCATTAGCTGCTGTGAAAATTAGCTGTTGTCTCATTGTTAGTAGGTAGAAAACATTTTATGGGAAAGCTGTCATACATTCCACTTAAATACTTTCCAATCTATCATTTACAGTGCTAAGACTGGAAGAGGCTGGTAAAACTGGGATTGCCTATTATTCCACAAGCACTGACGTTGGCTGTTTCTTTTCCTTGGTACCTGAAAACACAGCATTCCTGTCACTACAACTCTGTGATGTGCCCTTCAAACACCCTCTCTCAATTTACCTTTATATCCTCACTCTGGTATGCACCTGACTGCAGATAAGGGCCAGCACATCCCACCACTACCCTCGCGAACTCGTATACTTTTTCTGCAAGCAAATGCTCATTTGGATTCCTTGTTTAACTGCTTTATGTACTAATTATAAACTGATCTGGTCAGGGATTTTGTCCTCGTCTGTCTAACTCTAGATGTTTCGAAAGCATCACTGTACACATATAAATAGGAATCTCTTATATACATGGGTATAGAGAGCACTTGAGGATCTTTCTGACTGGTGCTACCATAAAGTAAATTGTGTTACACCGTCTGGAAAAGGTGGTAATTCCTCTGAAACAGCTGCAAGACACCAACAAAATTGCCTCTTCTGCTAGCTATACTTATTTTTTCAAGTTTCACCAAACCAGCCTGGTAAGGAAGAAAGGCGCTGGAGCACTATAAATGGTAGGTTGGAAAGTGAGGATGTTTAATAAACAGCTTCCCAATACAATCTTCTAGTATGTTCAGCTTATGCATATATTTACTTTAGAGTGCACTGCACGTTCATTCAGTTTGTGAATACCAGGATGCCTCCCGGTAGGGATGGAGAGGGTAACAAAGAGGTAGCAGACACAGGTGATGGCACACATGTCCCTTGTGCGGTACCACTCTTTGTGCCATCGGCCCGTACTTACACCTCAGCCAGCGGGCTCCGGCGTGTGTGTCCTTGTCCCGGATCAGCCTCCTCTGCGTGCAGCTCCTGCACAGGTACCACAGCATCCACAGCAGCTGGATGAGCATCAGCGTGATGAGGTAGGAGAGCAGGTGGCTCTTGCTGATGCCCACAGCATGCACAGCCCAAGCGAAGGTGAGCAGCAGCCCGGCCAGGAAAAGGTTGATGCCGTACTGGCTGCTGAGGATCTCGGCGTTTTTCTGCGGGTAGCTACCGCCCGCCGCGGGGCACCCGGCGGCTTGCTCCATCTCCCACGCCGCCGGCCAGGTGCTGCAAGCAGGCGGCCCCGCTTTCCCCGGGGAGCCCCGAGGCGGCAGCTGGCCCGTCCCCCATCGCGGCGGGGGCGGAGCGGGACCGCCGGCCCTGGCCGTGCCCTGCCCGCGGGCGGGGGTCCCCGGCTGCCGGGGCAGCCCCGCGCTCCCCCGCTGCGGGAAAGGCTGCTGAGGTTTTTGCGGGACATTCTTCCCTGAGACTGACAACAGCTGGGGTCCAGACCAGGGTAAGGAGAAGTCACACGGACGAAGATTAGTTCGGAGCCAGCCCTGCCCGGCTGGCTTTGGTGAGAGACACGGGGCTATGTCCGTGTTGGGAGACCTGTGCGGTGTAACGCGTTCCCTGAGCAGGAGGATGCGAAAGACACCGTGTGTTGAACAAACCCCCGGCTCCACGGCTGGAGAGCCGAGGAACGGCCAAAACCTGGGAGCCGGTGAGGCTGGAACCTGCCCTGCAGCCCAGGAGCCACCAGCTGCTGATGGAGCTCCTTCGCAGGGTGAGGCAGAGGGATCACACACGTGCTTCACGCTCTGGGCTCCACAGGCCGTCTTCTTTCGGGCAGTCGGTACTTTCACTGGTAGGACACAACCTCGGTTTTCAGGAATTCTCTAGACCTTTCAAAAGTGGCAATTTACCTTGTTTTTTTTTAGAAAGTCCCATTCTGACAACACAGTACTATAAGACATGCTGGCTGGAGAAGCAACTACTGAGCTCAAAGTAGCAAAACTTTCTGCAGAATTTAGTCCACTTCTTATATATTAGCTTTCCCAATATTTACACACATTTTCAGTATTGACCCTTTTCTACTTAAACTGAATTCCCTTAACTTTAGGTATTTGGATGCTGAGCATAGCTTGGAGGCCAAATGCCAAGATAGACTGGTCCCTGTTCTGGCCAAGCAGGTCTTACACTTTTGCTCTGTACCTGTTTGTTGCATACTGATTACCCAAAACATTGGTTTTACAGTGAGTGACCCACACCTTGCAGGAAATTAAGCCACCGGTTCAACTACAGTTAAAAAAAAAAATATATATATATTGAAAATATGCATCTATTTTACTCTATATATATATTGAAAATATGCATCTATTTTACTCCACTTCCTCTGGCAAAGGAGTCATTTTAAGGTCTTTCTCTTCTGAAGCCAGAAATTAATAGAGGGGTTTTTCTCATATAACAAAGGACACTTTTGAACTTACATAAAAGTGTCTGGGGTTCACAAGCCTCTTAAAGAACAGGGAAGAAAAACAAAATGGCAGAAAGCTGGAAATAGTGAATTCTGGACAACCACCTATTTAGGTAAACACAAAGAAGTAGTAATTCCTATCTTTTATTCATTTTGTCCTGTTCTCAAGAAACAGGTATTTTAAGCTATCTGCAAATTTTCCTTTTGAGGAATGCACTTGACAGGAAGCCAGCCCTATGTTTCTGTCTGGCCTGTTAAGAGCAGTATAAATCAAAAGCATAACTAGTCAAACAGTCAGGCTTCAATCACCTCTAGCTCAGAGCTACAGCCATCATTATCAGAAACAGCATTGTGGAATTGCCAAATCCTACTTCTATCTCATATGATGTAACCTTTAAAGAATAACCAAGGAAGATGCTTCCGTTTTACTATACATTTTAGATCTGTATAGTTCTATGTTCTCTTACCAGTTCTATGGGTAACTGTGATAGATAATCTTCACTGCGTGGACTATTTTACTTCAAATTATCCAAGAGCATCCCTTGTCACCTGTAAAGGAAAGCTCTTTGGTGCTGATACACATTCTCATCCTGAAATGAAATAATGTAAATGGATACAGAAGATACCTGTGGTGGTCTGTACCAAGAGAATACATTCAAGCTTTAGTAGAGGTGGAGATTTCAATTGCCTCATATTTTTTTCAGGCAATTATTATGCTACCTCTTTCTACTCTCTTGCCCTAAGTTCTTTATTTGGTAAGGAAAATATCAAAAGCAAGGAGTTCACAGAAGTGGCAGCAGCATTGTGTCAGGTTGCAACAATTAAAAGAAGCATTGCTTTACATTCTTACCAGATTTGCCACTACTTCCTTTTGAGCACGTAAGTGAATGGGTATTGTGTTGGATACTTAGATCTGTTACTGAAAGACTTTGCTGGACTTTGTACAATGAGCATATCTACCTGGGGTTCTCAGGAAGACATCAAAGTAGTAAGAAGGCAAACAGCTCTCCAGAGGTGAACAGAGTGTTATTACACCTTCAATAAACCCAGCTGAGGGGCCATGAAAGACAAAGATACTCCGAGTCAAGTATAGTATTTAAAATCTACATGAATATCTATTTTATAGAAAAAGCAATGAGATGGGGTGGAAGTCTCCAAGAAAATGTAGTCAGACGGTTAAACAATTAAATATTGAACAACTATTGATCATTTTTGTACAAAGTTTATTAAGATGTTCAGAAGAATGAATTTGAAAAAACATGTAGCAAATAGAAATTTTAACTCAGATCACAAGGCAACTTAAAACACCTAGAGCATTTATATAGCTGACAGATAAAAATACAGCTATAATAACCATCCCTGAGCAATACTGCATTTTAAATATTATAATAAAGAAAGTTACTCAAATGTACTTGTGTATGCAGACATAAAATTGTTAAAACCTTTTAAAAGATGAAGACCTGAATATAAGCAACTTGCACTTTAAATATGTGAAGCATGACTGGTTTTGGCAAATTTAAATACTACATTTAAACAAATCGAGCTGTTAACTTACCCTACAAACTACTTCAAGTAGTGCTGAATGCACTTTATTTTGGTTTGTCTGATCCATTGTATTACATACTATTAGGTTGCAACTTTTTTCCTTAATGGAACAGTAACAGCCAAATACAATGTGTTATCTCTTCCATTACTAAACGTTCCATGTGTTCAGCAATGGGGTGGATTTGGAAGTCAGAATGAAGAACACAGTATCCTTTGACAGTCCAGACTTTAAGGAACACTCACAAGGAGTAGATTTTAACAGGTTTCAATTTCTACATTCTCCTATTTTCCAAAAGGCTTGGGTGGAAAAGTATTTACACAAGGACCTACATAAAGTGGTCTAGCAACTAGATACTGCCCAGGTCTTCAGACAGTTAAGTATCTCAGCCAACATGAGCAGACAGTTAATAAAAATAAAACACTATTTTATTTTCCCAACTGAGTATAACTAGTAGCTTCTAAGTTAAAATCAGCCTCTTCATTGCTGAGTAAGGAAAATGGCAACTTCAATAACAGGCACTGCTAAGAATGAAAATTTGATTTACAGAAGAAAAAACAACCTGAATACTGAAAAATAGTGCATACATCAAAAGAATTTAATGTGTGCTCCAAATTTCTTGTGGAGTGTTAATATGGTTCATTGTATTGCTGGTTATTCACAGCTTGGTCATCCACCTTTGGCTGTGGACAAACTGTATGAGCACAAGTAGAATTTATTTACTTAATTGATGGCACTCTCAAATGTCAACTAGCTTTCCCTTATCCCTATCCATATTTTTTTTTAACACTAGCAGATCTGAACTCAAGACATTAAATAATAAAGTATTTCCTACATGGTAACACATATAACAGTAGAAATTTAAGAAATCAAGAAATGTCTCCTGTAAGTAAGTTTACAAGTACAAACACAGGTTCCAGATAACAGTATTTTACCTGTCAATTCAAATGGAAAGAATATAGTATTAAAACCCCACAACACTTGATTTAAGTATCACTTACTTCCAAATCAAACAACATGATTTGAGCAGGAAGTTTGAGTAGGTGACCTCTGAGGCCCCAGAGATAATATTTAAAGGTCCCTTTCAACACTAACTATTTTATGGTGCTATTACTTACTACCCATGTCCTTAATATTCAAATATATATAGAAGCTTTACAGAGCTTTACAAAATGAAAGGCTCCATGTTTCACTAAGAGATGTAAAACATATTTATCTTCCAATTACTTACTAATAATTTGCTTTTTCCTATGGTTATGTCCATTGATTTATAAATCAAGTAGATTAAGAATTACTGTATTAGTTAGAGCAAACAGGCAGTATTAAAAACAACAGAAGTACTGGAATGTAACAAAAGTGACATACACTTTGCAGGAGTACAGTTACTTGAGTCCTTCACATGAAGCTGAAAGAAAAGAAAAAAACAAACCACATTTAACAAAAATCTTTGAAGGTTCTATATACTGCACAGGCTGTATCATGTACTAAATGAATTAACGATTTTGGAACACCAAGTAATAACTTGTCCCTAATTATTAGGCAAATAATTATTTGACCTAATACAGACAAAATACTAATGATAGAACCAACAAACATGGATACATTTTTATCAGCAAGTGTGACTCAAGTTCCCACAGTAAAGATGTTCTGAATTAAGTATTGTATTTTTCTGAAGTCTGAGTTTTGTCAGGGTAGAAGTTACTTATCTCCTTAAAAATCAGGTTTCTTGATATCTCAAAAATAGATGGGAAAATGCAACAGTAGTTCACTTTGTTTTTTAAAAAAATAAAATCTGAGTTTCACCATGCCAGACATTAAACACTTCTTGCCTACAACTTTGTCAGTACGAGAGGCTACACTCTAAATCCAGCAATCCAACACAGTCTTCTTTTTGCTGCACTCCTAAAAATGCTGAGGGATCTCCTCATCAGAAAGGATTTGTGATGGCAAGCAAAGCCAAACATTCACTTGAAATGTACAACTCCTCCTCATTCACTTGAAAAGTACAACAAACAAGACCTGCTGAAGGAGTAGCTTCTCTGGATGATATGAGACACCTGTGATACAGGGGACATCCTTTACTCTATTCACTGAGCTGTATTTGGTGTCTTCCTTAGCTTTTCACATTTTACTGGATTAATTTGATAAGTATATCCTAACAAAAGATGTGGCAGTTATTGAGAATGCATTTTTCAAGGTAACAAAACAGATGGGTTGGCCTTTGAAAAGTTCTTTTTAGAAAGAACAAAGAACTTCTTGTATCTGGCAATTTTCCACACAGCAGGTTGATCTGAGCTGAGCATCACAGAAAATGAAAACAGGACACTTGAAGACAAAGATATGACGAAGATCTTTTAATTAAAAAAATAGAGAAGGCCTTTGCACACAAATGTTGATATCTTCTCCCCTTTACTATCAGGTCAAGCAGCTCTACTAAGAAGTTCCCCCAGTCTAGGTAAAAGCTGCAGGTTTTTGGGCTATACATCCCCAAACCATCCATTCCCACTAATGTTTCTTTTCAACGTCTAGAATGGAATTTTAGAGAAGTGGAAACGATATTCTTCCTCTTTGGATAATTGCATGTTCTCTGGTTACTCTATATGCCACAAAATGTTACAATTCAAAGAATGTACACAAAACATAGGGAAGGAACCCCTAACAAAAATGTCTAACAAAGCAGTTCCCACAAGAAGATAAATACTTTTACATGCTTAAAAAATTCAATTATTTACCTGAAGGGCTTATCCCAGGAGTGACACAAGCATCACAACACCCATGAACTGAATGAAGAGCAACACAGGTGTCAAAAATGACCAGACAGGCCACAAGGCAACATTGAAACTGGTAATAAAAGCAGAAAGTATTTGGTAAGTTCAGTCGTCATATTACAGAAACACCAGGCATACAAAGGAAACATGTCAGAAGAGGAAATAAGATTTAAATTACTTAACCTGGAAATATACTTCTTTGTTTCTGAAAACAAAACACATCAAGGGTAAAGGGTAAAGATACCTTTTTCTTTCAGAAAATCTGTATCTGAAAGCCCTGAAAATAACCTACTCTTTGATTTTTCCATGGGCATACATGGCAGCTGAGAAGGCCTTAATCTGAATTTTCATCCAGACAGATTTCAGTTAACTGAAGAGATGGGGGAAAACCAACTTATTTTGCAACTAATTTACAAGAATTACAGATTTGACTAATTATAAACCATAGGGAACCTTTATTTTCTTCAATCTTCCTTTTTTTCACCATTGCAACAAATACTGACTGATACTCCAATACAACAGCTAAACAAGAGGAAATCAATTTTCATGCAGAAAGAAAATAAATCAATTGGCATCATGTATGTAACTTTCTTCATTCCCATTTGCTCAGTTCTGACTCATATAAGCTCATAAGTAAAGCAACTCTTACTAAAAGTACCATTCTCAGACAAAATAGAAACCGTTAAAGCTCATATGGCAATAGTCAGAAGTCTAACATTTTGTGTATGTTTGCTACTTATAGATTGTTTGATAATGAAGAACTCTGACAGAAACTGATTGAACTGAATTTTTTCTCAGATAGAGAGACTGCACCTTTGTCTTAATTTGTAAACTGCACAAGTAGTTGCCAGAGGTGAGAAATTTACACTAACAAAGATAACTTCATATTTCCCCTAAATTTTCAAGACAGAAAAGGTCCAGTACATCTCCAAGTACACAACACAGTTTCAACTGTTGCAACTCTTGCTTTGTGGATGAAGGTTGAAAGTGCAAGAAACTATGCTACATAGAACTGGTATTGTCACCAATATACATAGTAGAATTACAGAAATTATACTTACAAAATGAGCCCATTAACACACAGACTTGCACAGGTTTAGCAGAAGTCTGCACACAGTGTTTGAACTCACCAAATTGCTGCTGCTATAAAGGTAGCTGTTGTGATAGGAATCAGTGCAGGGTATTGTTCATCATAGTCCTGAATTCCACAGTACCACTCAAGATACAGTATGCAGTAAAAGGCAACAGATAAACATGCAGCCAATAAACAAGTGCCACAGGAAAGCCACCAGCTGCAGGAAGAAAAGCACATTAAACCATGTTTAGCACAGTCACACTGCAGTTTGCACAGTAATCTTCACTCCAGTCAACAAACAGAACAGGCAATATCTGTTAAAAACACAGATTGTGGCTTAGAGTTCCTGTAGGTTTTACCTTAAATTAATTTTACAAAACACTTTTTGCCCTTAAAAGCTGTCTGATATAAACAACTGAGTTTAATTTTACAATGAAACATTCCTTTCATATATTGTCCCCTCAAATATTTTGGAAATTCAATATGACACATCTTGTCAGGAATCTACTATACTACCACACCAAAACCACTTTGTCACTAATAAGATAAAATAGGCTCCACTGCAAAATATGCTCCACTGTGCTTTTCACTATAAATTAGACTGGTGATCTTTGTGCAACAGAAATGCTGCAGAAAGCTTTAATATGGTTTCAGTTTGGGAACTCTCAAATTTAACAGACAAGAAGCATGAAGATTTTTCTTTGTGACTGCTGAAGAAAACCATGGAGAAATCCAGAATCATAAACACACAGGGTATGTGATTATTTAGGGAGACACACTTTTGAGCCTCTTTGAGGATACACTTCAAGACTAGCTCAGATAAGGAACTTGGAAGGAAGATGCACTTTAATAAAATCTTATCTGAACGTGTATTAACAAATAAAAATTTTGAAAAAAGAATCCTTACCATAACTTGATTACTAAATTACAAAGGGTAATCAAGGATCTTCCTACCCAGGTAACATTCCAGAGCAAACTCTGGAATGGTACAACAAATATAATATGCTATTTTGAAATCTTGTTACTACCAATGGAGAATTCTGCACTAAGAGAACTGTTGCCATGGCCTACCTAGACAAGCAGTGCAGGAAGACAGGGTCCTGACCCCAAATTTTGATTACACCTTGGAGTCACTGGTATTGTTTTGCAGTCAGGTGTATGAAGGGTGGAACTAGCCTGGGAGAGCAGCTCCAGAGAACCTCACAGCACAGAGCCCTGTGCAGCTTCCACGTACTGATATAACAATGACAACAGCAATGCATTTTAAAAGCACTTCCAGCTGAAGCTATCTTTCAACATTTAACATACATCAATCCCACTGAAAATAATTTTATAGAAAAGAAATAGACTAGAAGTAAAAATTACTTCACAGAAATTATTTCACTAATCTTTTGCTGACCTACTCAAAATCATCTACAGATCTTCCAAAGAAATGAACTTCTGTTTGACTTTTAAGGATTAATTTCAGGGGGTTTATTATAAAAAATAAAATCAAAACCTAAATACTTCTAACAAAACAGGCAGCTATTTCTCAGACCTAAATGAAAACTTGAAGGTACAGTATTAAAATGTCTGGTATCAGAGCAAATTTTGCACGTACAAAGATGGCTCAGTAGAGTTTGTAGAGAAAAAAACCAATTGTAGCAAATTTTAAGCATTGTATTTACTTCAAAATTAGTTCAATAATATCAGCTTAGGTGGTCACCTAGTCCAACCTCCCTGCTCAAGCAAGCTCAGCTACTGCCATTTGCCCACAATCATGTCCAGATGGCTTTGGGTATCCCCAAGGATGGAGACTCCACAACCTACCTGGGCAACCTGTTCAGTGCTCAGTGACGGTCACAGCAAAAAAGTGTTTCCTGATCTTCAGAGGGGATCTCCTCCATTTCAGTTTGTGCCCACTGCCTCTGGTCCTGTCCTGGACACCACTGGAAAGAGCCTGGCTCTGTCTTCTTTGCACCCTCCCTTCAGGTATTTACAAGCATTGACAAGATGCCTCTGAGCCTTCTCTTCTCCTGAGAGGCTCAGGAGGCTGAACAGTCCCAGGTTTCTCTATTCCCATTGCAGGTCTTGTTCATCCATGATTTAAAATATAGTGACCAGATGTAACAAACTGAGTATGATTATATGAATAAAACACACCTTTTTGTAAAAAAATATACCTTACCTATCTGCTTGTATAGTTTCTTTAATGTTTTTTAAAAAATCAAAGTAGTATGTCACAGCTATTGATGCCAAAATCCAGAATGCAGAATGAATATTCAGTCTGTTAAGAGGCCTCATTGTCTTCTCTACAGCTGTAGACTCTTCTGTAAATAAGAACATAATTATAGCACTAAAGCCAGTCATTAAATGGAATATGATTACAGTTACTTAAAGCATGATGCTTTATCTTTTTAATTCATTTATTTTGGGAGATAATTCTACTCATCATAATACACTTTGTACTACAAAAGCGCTGATCATTTACTGAAATGAAACAGACTAAGCAAGGTATCCTTTGATAAAAGGCTAAAGCAGTAACAATCAGCACAATACCGTATCTGTCTATCTTTTTAGGAAAGAGATGACTAGATTTTGTAAGGATTGTTTAACTAATTAAAAACCCCTGGTGTTACTAAAGCATTTTTATTAATCTAGCATACGGAATTTCAGGTTATTTCCCATTACTAATTTATTTGTACCCTTCTTTATGAATTCTAGTATTTGCAAAATGATTGCAGGCATAAATAATTTTCTTGTTCTCAACTGCAGATAATTCACAAATTTTCAGCTGCAGTTTCAGGAGCTAGCTTGACTTACACTGCAGACTTTCAGCAGGTAAACTACAACTATCATTGTGCAGGAAACTACCTTCTCTTTTACCCCTCATTACCATGCACTGTTTTAAGAGAGCAAGACATCAGAGAGAGCAGACGAAAAAGCCTTTTTTTGTGCACGACAGTAACCATGTAAGACAGTATTTATACACACTGCCAAAAAAAGGTGTCAGAGGTGGTTTTGATGTCTCACACTCTGGAGTTTATCACTAGGAGTTCCTGGTGGCCTGTGGGCCATCAGCAGTGTCACATGTGCCGATTCCTCCACACGCACCGCCACCAGCCGAGCGTACCCACAGCTCTGCTGGGAGCTTACAGGCAGCTTTATTTTAAATTTCCTAGATTCCTCCTCATCCTACTGGAGCTTGGGCCTGGAGCATTCGAGCACTTCATCAGCATCGGGCAGACCGCGGCTACAAGCCCCTGGCGTCTCCCACACCCAGCTCGCAGCCGGGAGCGGACACCTGAGGGCAGGCGGGGCCGCGCTCCGCGCCGCTCTACCCGAGGCGGCCCCGCTGCCGCCCCAGCGCCCGCCCGGCGGGGCCCAGCACCGCT
>VXAX01005198.1:272745-292693 GCA_013399835.1 Leptocoma aspasia | reverse complement strand
GGGCGGGAGCGCGGCGGCCGCGACCGCCCCGGCGCGAGGGGCAGGGAGCGGCCGGGCTGAGGGCCCGCCGGTACGGGATCCAGAAACAGCTTCGGGAACCGCACTGATCTCCCGTGGAGAGGGGGAGCCGAGTGCCGCAGTGAAGGCTGTGGTGCCGAAATGATTCAGAAAAAAAAAAAAAAGATAAAAACTCTGTGCGTAGAAATGTTTTCCTCATCTGCCAACCAGATGTTCTCGAGGGCAGGTGTTAGGGAAATCTCAATTTTTGTGACACAGACCTGTGGTGTAGGTTAAAAATGATGGGAACATGGTGGTAATAACACCAAGCTCGGAGGTTCGATCCCCGTAGGGGCCGTTCACTCAAGGGTTGGATTCCATGGTCATTCTGGGTCCCTCCCAACGCGGAATATTCTGGGATTCTGTGAAATGCAAAGCTCTGGGAGGTTTCCAGAGCCACAGGAATCCTGGAGCACTCGAGACTGCAGCTCGTAACTGGAAATAATACACATATTTGCAAGACGAACTAGGTAAAAGTTAAATAAATTAATAAAATGTTTCAGTTCTGTAGTTGATTTCTTCATAACTAGATACAAAGTCACATCAGCATGTTTCTGCAAACAAAATCTTGAAACCAATTATATTACCGGGGCTTTCTTGTTTATTCTCATGGACAAACTCAAAACTAGTCAATTTTGCTGGCAGATTAACCTTACGTCTGGTCCTTATAAGAATAGTATGAATATTAAGAGTAGTCTGAATATGTGTACTGTATCTTCTGGGGGGTATGTTCAGTGATTAAACCATTAACACGGCTTTTAAATTTGAAAATTATTTCTAATAGTAATGATTCATTAGGTTAATTAGCTGATCCATCTGATTGTTACAAAGCCTGTGCTTTCTCAGAGAAAATTGTGAGGTGTAACATTCTGACTAAGGCAAAAATCCTGCTGACTTCAGTGTGGAAGTACCTGTCCAATACGGCAGCTGTTATGTATAGCCTTTCTTTACAGTGGGATTAAATGTAGAAATATTCAATAAAAGCTCAGATTATTATAAGGGAGATTGAAGAAACAAAAACCTAATTTCAGTATGTGTGTTTTACTTACCAAAATCAAATTTACAGTTCTTCTAGCTGTATATAAAGTTCAAAAATGCAAGTGTTTAATAACCTCATTGTACTTTTCCTCTCAGAAGGCAAAATATTTTGCATTAAAACAATGATTAAAAGAAATGTCTTTGATGCACTTTCATGCACTTTCTTTGCAAAAGCTATTCATAGGATATATCTTTGATTTAAACGTAGCAAATAAATATGTATGTTTGGAAAGGTTACCACGTGCAGTCTTTGCATATTGTGCAGCATTTATCAACAGAAATGCCTTGCAGATACTTCCTCTGTAGTTTTATGATGAGAAAACAGGAAAATCAAAAAGAACGGAATGTAGGCTGTGGTTAAAAAATTATGTATTTTATCAGAAAACCCTAAAAAATTTTAGGCCATCCTAAGGGAAGAAATGAACTGGTAGAAACTAATTAGGATAAAAGCTAAACTTTCTGTGACTTGCACTGTTTTTAAGGAGTTCTAAACCTGCTGGATAACTATATATATTTTCCTAAACATACTATTGTCTGTTTTATTAATGAGTGACATTCTAGGGACAAGGGAAAACAGGGTTCTGGTTATTCCTTATTACTGCACATTGAACTTGAGTAAATTCAGCCTAAAAGATACAAGAACAGAAAAAAAAATTCTCTGCAGAAAGACAGGCCTTCATTTATGTCTGAATTTCATGTGAGGTGTCATAGTAAGTAGAAATTGTTTTCCCAGCCTTAGGGCATGTATCACATAAGGGCTAACCACATTGCAGTCCTCAGTGACTACAGGGATTATTCTTTATGTAGTTCAGCTGAATATTTTGAAGTTAGCAGCTCATGGGAGATCAGAGTTCTGCTTTCTTATCAATGAAATAGAGGTTTCTTTGTCTTATTTCCTTTGAGTGAAATGACTACCTCAGCCTTCGCTTTCATCTTAGTGATTCAAATAAGAAACAAAGGAAATCGTCATGCACTTTCTTTGCAAAAGCTATTCATAGGATATATCTTTGATTTAAACGTAGCAATTAAATAAATATGTACGTTTGGAAAGGTTAAGATCTGTCAGTGTTGTTAAATTGAACACTTCTGTTTACCTACAGAGTAGGTATTGTGCAAAGAGCTGAAATAAGAGCCTCCTTCCTGGACTCACTATTGACCTTAGCTGGGACCGCTCATGTTCTGTGTTTGTAGAGCTGAGATGTTTTCTGTGATCTTTTCACAGTGCTTCTCTGATTCAGAAATTATTAATCTGCCAAAGAATAGATAGTGATCAGACGCTGAGCTGAGACTGTCACAAAATGAGCAACACAATTAACAAAGCATCTAATCAACGGGCCTGTTACGGATAATTAATTCTTCCAAGTTAATGTTTAAGAATCCCTGCACAAATGTTAGGAAGTATTTTAAAATGTGATGCTTGATGTAATAACTTTAGTTATTTAGTTATTTAGTAATAATTTTAGTTATTTCACAGACTTTTTCAATTTCAATTTTCAAATTCAATTTCAATTTCAATTTTCACAGACTTCAACAATTTCAATAACTTTAGTTATTTAGTTATTTAGTAATAATTTTAGTTATTTATAGACTTTATAATATATAGACTTTATATAGTCTGTGAAATAAAATTGTGAATTTGAAGATTCAGTGACAGAAATTTACAAAGGGCACAGTTTGCAGCAATTTTTTTGTGAGCTGTACTCCTGGACTCTCACATAATGTGATTCAGTTTCCACATCTTGGGAACTGAATTCAACACCTTCACATTCTTTTATTTTAAGTAGAAAATAATGCTTTGTATGTTAGTCAAATGCTGTTAAAAATTCAGGTTTTTCAGTTATAAGCTGAAGTTTGCAATCTATTTGGATATTTTGATTTTTATTTTCTTGTTGTTCACTGAATATTTGTTGCTTCGTGATTAGTTGGTTATATGTTGATTTACTAGTAATTCTTAATGGGACACAGATGTGGTAGCTTTTTGTGTCTCTTGACTGGGTAGATATAAAATTTAGAATTGGAATTCCCAGTTAAATTCTCACTTTTAGAAAGTCAAATTAGTTTTCTAGTACTCTAGCCAATATTCATAACTTTTTACCTATTACAGAAATCAATAGCTAAATTAGCCCAAATGTTATCTGTTCACAAAACACCTGGTTGGAATTTTCTTCATTCCATATCTAAGTAGGGTGGGCTCCTTCCTATGTTAATTTTTAGCTGAAGTAGGTTGGATACAATACAGACATATTTTTTTCATTTTGAGGAATGCTTGTGCTATATAGTCTATGCTTTCTATTCACGAGCTAAGTAATGATAAAGTCAGTAGTAATCTGCTGCTTATCTTCCACTATTGGGAGTAAAAGATTGGATGGGCAGAGATTCTCAATCCTTCCTGAACCTTGTCCTTGGACTAAAGTATTGTGCACCCTCTCTTACACTGGGTGAAAAAGTAAATACATTGTCTGACTCATCTAGGTAACAAAAAAGCCTCCAAATAGTACAAACAGTCCCCCTGCTTTCATCTTGCATTCTTTTAATTATTTTAAATTCAGTACAATGGAAAAAGACTTAAAAGCACTTGGTGTGAATAACTTAATGCAGATCTGAAAAACAACTGCCGAATAAAACTCAATTGACTCTGAATGTGGTCCATATACAAACTTCTGAACTCAAGCTGAATTCTCATGTGAGTATTAAATTGCAGTGCAGCCTTGGATTGACCCTTTAGGAAGGAAACAATACATAGAATAGTGTGTTTGATACCAAGAAGGCTCTATATTTAAGCATGCAAGCATTTGAACTTCATGAAGAAAAAGAAAGCAGAAAAGATAAAGGCAGTAGGTTAAGAGGGCATCTAGGAAAACAGAAAAAAATGCACCACCATAAAGACATCTCATTTGTCTATGTATGTTATTCCTCACCTTGAAAGTTGTCAGCAAATTACAAAAAAAATACCTGAAGTATTTATTTGATGGAAGGCCATCTTAACCCTCAATTGTCCTGATTAAAGATGTTAGATATCTTTCGTGTTTGACACTTGCCTTTTTATAATCAGCAATATGAAAATAAGAAGACTGTTCCGTTCATTCCATCTTTAACTGTGCAAACAAAACCAAAATATTTATCCAAATATCCAAAAAACATCCTATTTATCCAAAATAAATCTGGATAAACCATTCTCCTAGAAGCAGCAAAGTAAATTTTATTACTCCCTCTCTTCTAAATAATTTGTTGAGTTTAGTTTCACTTAACTGTGCTTACTTTCTTGAGGGAGTACAATGGCTCTCAAAATGTTTTCCCAAGACTACAGTTTAATGATACAAAGCACTTGGCAGCAATACTCCAGCTATAATTGTTCTTGACTACTCAATCCTCAGTAGTGGTATATAATACCTCTCAGTTTGAGGATTTGATCTGGTTTTAAAAGCCTGCAAAAATGCAGGGGGTGGNAATAACTTTAGTTATTTAGTTATTTAGTAATAATTTTAGTTATTTCACAGACTTTTTCAATTTCAATTTTCAAATTCAATTTCAATTTCAATTTTCACAGACTTCAACAATTTCAATAACTTTAGTTATTTAGTTATTTAGTAATAATTTTAGTTATTTATAGACTTTATAATATATAGACTTTATATAGTCTGTGAAATAAAATTGTGAATTTGAAGATTCAGTGACAGAAATTTACAAAGGGCACAGTTTGCAGCAATTTTTTTGTGAGCTGTACTCCTGGACTCTCACATAATGTGATTCAGTTTCCACATCTTGGGAACTGAATTCAACACCTTCACATTCTTTTATTTTAAGTAGAAAATAATGCTTTGTATGTTAGTCAAATGCTGTTAAAAATTCAGGTTTTTCAGTTATAAGCTGAAGTTTGCAATCTATTTGGATATTTTGATTTTTATTTTCTTGTTGTTCACTGAATATTTGTTGCTTCGTGATTAGTTGGTTATATGTTGATTTACTAGTAATTCTTAATGGGACACAGATGTGGTAGCTTTTTGTGTCTCTTGACTGGGTAGATATAAAATTTAGAATTGGAATTCCCAGTTAAATTCTCACTTTTAGAAAGTCAAATTAGTTTTCTAGTACTCTAGCCAATATTCATAACTTTTTACCTATTACAGAAATCAATAGCTAAATTAGCCCAAATGTTATCTGTTCACAAAACACCTGGTTGGAATTTTCTTCATTCCATATCTAAGTAGGGTGGGCTCCTTCCTATGTTAATTTTTAGCTGAAGTAGGTTGGATACAATACAGACATATTTTTTTCATTTTGAGGAATGCTTGTGCTATATAGTCTATGCTTTCTATTCACGAGCTAAGTAATGATAAAGTCAGTAGTAATCTGCTGCTTATCTTCCACTATTGGGAGTAAAAGATTGGATGGGCAGAGATTCTCAATCCTTCCTGAACCTTGTCCTTGGACTAAAGTATTGTGCACCCTCTCTTACACTGGGTGAAAAAGTAAATACATTGTCTGACTCATCTAGGTAACAAAAAAGCCTCCAAATAGTACAAACAGTCCCCCTGCTTTCATCTTGCATTCTTTTAATTATTTTAAATTCAGTACAATGGAAAAAGACTTAAAAGCACTTGGTGTGAATAACTTAATGCAGATCTGAAAAACAACTGCCGAATAAAACTCAATTGACTCTGAATGTGGTCCATATACAAACTTCTGAACTCAAGCTGAATTCTCATGTGAGTATTAAATTGCAGTGCAGCCTTGGATTGACCCTTTAGGAAGGAAACAATACATAGAATAGTGTGTTTGATACCAAGAAGGCTCTATATTTAAGCATGCAAGCATTTGAACTTCATGAAGAAAAAGAAAGCAGAAAAGATAAAGGCAGTAGGTTAAGAGGGCATCTAGGAAAACAGAAAAAAATGCACCACCATAAAGACATCTCATTTGTCTATGTATGTTATTCCTCACCTTGAAAGTTGTCAGCAAATTACAAAAAAAATACCTGAAGTATTTATTTGATGGAAGGCCATCTTAACCCTCAATTGTCCTGATTAAAGATGTTAGATATCTTTCGTGTTTGACACTTGCCTTTTTATAATCAGCAATATGAAAATAAGAAGACTGTTCCGTTCATTCCATCTTTAACTGTGCAAACAAAACCAAAATATTTATCCAAATATCCAAAAAACATCCTATTTATCCAAAATAAATCTGGATAAACCATTCTCCTAGAAGCAGCAAAGTAAATTTTATTACTCCCTCTCTTCTAAATAATTTGTTGAGTTTAGTTTCACTTAACTGTGCTTACTTTCTTGAGGGAGTACAATGGCTCTCAAAATGTTTTCCCAAGACTACAGTTTAATGATACAAAGCACTTGGCAGCAATACTCCAGCTATAATTGTTCTTGACTACTCAATCCTCAGTAGTGGTATATAATACCTCTCAGTTTGAGGATTTGATCTGGTTTTAAAAGCCTGCAAAAATGCAGGGGGTGGTGGAGAGGCAAAAACAAATGGCCAGATGTGGGAGAGTGGGAAAGAGAACACTTGGGACTTACTGAAACTGATTTCTTTACTTAAGAAGAAGTCTGTGCAACCATGCATCTGTAACAATATGAAAAGAATTTCATACTTAGGGCATTCAGGAACATCCTGAAGTATGGGTTTTGAATAATGAACGTCAGATCTAATTCACACAGGGAAGACTATCAGTTGTGCGATGGGCATTCAAGTGTATCATTCAACATTTTACTGTATAGGAGTATTGGTCTCTTTTGTTGTGACACTTTATTTCTCTATTGGTAGAGGTTAGCATTATTTTAGGCTGTGATAGAATATTAACTATTGTTTTGGAGAAGTCTAGTGTCACCACTGCCTGTGATTTGACTGACGTACTAAAGCAGGGACAAAGCTTCTTGGGCATGTGGATCTCACTGTTAACAAGATTGGAAAGTACATCCCAGCTTAGCAACATCTCATAGCTGTGTATAGCGTGGGATTCAGCTCGTGCTGTTACTGCGGAGTCTTGAAACAAAAATAAACACAAAACAAAGCTCTTACTTTCATTCATGGTGCTTCATTCACGGTGAAGGTTTTCTTTACCATTGTCCTTCACAGTCCATTACCACTTACATATTTTGTAGGGTCAATTTTTCTTGTTTTTTGAACAGGTATTGTAATTAATTGGATAACAGTTAGAAGGCACACTGACTGAATACTAAACTGTCCAAGACAGACAGGAAGAGAAAGATGTTTCCTTTATGAAGACTGAATTCAGCAATTTCAATTTCTGGCTGGAGGATGATTGTACAATTCTCATTACTGTTTTGGCTAATCTGCGTAACATAAACAGGTCTTTAAGAGTATCAGCTGAGCCAAAATTTTTTCTTCTCATGGAAAACTTACCCAATGCTAACCTCTGGAACCACTTCAGTTCTGAAAGTTCACCAAAAAAGCTGAAACTTTCAAAGGCATAATACCTGAGCCTGAATTGTAGGAGCAAGAAGGAGGGGGAAACATATTTTCATGGTTTAAGACATGGTAAGAAAGAACAGTCTAGGAGAAAGTCCTGGTCCCATCTCATGCACAGAAAACATGAGCCTTTGTCATATATGGTACTATACAGTGTCAATAGGTGTGTATTCCTACTGGAATTCCTTCTCATCAAGAGAAAAGGCCAGCAGAAGGGCAAAAAATTTGAGTATAAAAGTGCACTTTGTGCTTTGTGTTTATACATTAATGGGTGGATGGTGGAAGTTCGTTGTGTGGCTACTGCAAGGAACAGAATGAAGGAATAACAGTGTGGTTTGAGCCACCTGCAATGCAGGCAGAATTCTGGTTCTTCTTTATTCAGGTTCTTTGTCATCTAAGTGAGATGCAGTGATCTGAATACTTCCAAGTGGATTTCATGCTGCCTGAGAGGAAGATCCCATTATGTTTAAAAGCACCTTTTTTCTGGTAAACCAAATATATGTAGGTTGAACTTGACTGTAATCGGGCCTTAATTAGGCTTTTTATACTAATTTTGTACTAATGCATTCCACATAGAAGTTTGAGACGAGGGGTTTAATGGGTGGGTAGGCATAAAGACACCATTTCTGGTTTTCTGTTACTTTCAAGTAATTTCAGGAACTATAGAACTACTTCTGTTGGAAGTCAGTATTTTATTTCTGCTGTAGATCAGGTATGAAGTTGTGTAGCAAGAGCAGTTTCTACTAAAAGATTCTAACAAGAAGGGCTAACCACACAAAAACTGGACAATTCTAAATCTTCTAGAATAAATTTAAGAAGGAAAGATAAAAAAAAGGATGTGTTTGGAAAAGACTAAGATCTTTGATCTGCAGTCTTGAAGAAAAGAAGTCCAATCTAAACAAAAAGCTTTAAGGTTTTCAGCCTTTGCTCTCTGAGAGCATAAAAGCATGAGGATTCAGGTGTAAAAGGAATTACATCTGAGAATTGCAAAGAAAAGCAGAAGATTACAAGAGGCAAAAGGAACTGTATCTTAAAAGTGCAAGGGAAAGTTACTAGTAAAACTTCCTCTAGCCCAAGTGAAATTTAGAATTCAATATAAAGTAACATTTCCTGTAAAAGTACTAATGGGAAACATAATATGCAGCTTTTCTTGACTGATAGAGCAGAAAAGAAACTTAGAGGACTTATTCCTGTTTTTTTCTTAAAGGCTAATCCAGGAGAAGAAAGGGGTAAATGTTGACTATATTGACTGAGATATCTTGTAACCTGTGAATACAGCTCAATGTACAGAACAATATGCCTTTTTTCACTTATCTCACACAAAAAGTTTAATATTTGCTCTCTTATTTCCTAAATAAGGGTGAGTGTTACAGCCTTAAAAGTTTCCGAATGAAATCATGTATTGGCTCTCTGTATCCTGTGGTCATCAGCTACGAGCCACTACTCATGCTGGGCTCTGACTACATTGTCCTGATGCAACTGGATTATAGCACCAGGTGGGAGGATCAGTTTTCACTGGAGAAAGAATGAACTACTCTAATGCACCAGGACAGTGGAGGGCTGAGCACAAAAAATAACTAGCTGTGCTTTGAAGCTTTTTTTCTTCCAGTGATTAAAGTCCCTGCTTAAGTGCTTATGTTATAGTTATAATGAAAGCCACTAGCTTTAAACAATTTTCTAATTTCTTCCTTCCCCACCCTGCCACAAAGACACTAGATTTTCAATACACTATTTTAGAAAGGAAAATTTTAACAATAAGGTATAATTATGGAGCTATGTAATGCTGCTTAGAAAATCACTAAAACATATTCTGGATTAAAACAATACTGGTAAATATGCTGCTTAATTATTGAATAGAAATGAGAGAGGTCCTGCTGTTTTTCTGTCTTCTTGAAGGATTCTCAATGATCTGTGGGGGATTATACTTCCCTCTGAAGCAATTACCACCAAATTTGTAGTAAATTCACTCTGATCATTAGCTGCAAGGAGTAAATTAAAGTCCAGATCTGTTATAAGGGGAAAAGCCAATTTCAGCCCTCTGAGTACTTTATTAATTGTCTAATGAAAAAACATCGAAGTTGGGTTTTTTTTCACTGCAAAGCTGCATGTCAATAATGCAACTATGCATGGACTGGAACAGCACTTGAAGCCTTCTACAATTAGAGGCATAGACTCATCTACCATACTACAGTATTCCCAGGAACACCCAGAAAGAAAAATATGCCTACAAAGCATATTGCTTCCCATCTTTCTGCCACCAGAGCAGAAAAAGGTAATACTACTGCAGCAATACACTTAGGTTATACTGTTGTAATTATAACAGGGCTTACTTGCAACAGACTCCCACTAATGACTGTCAAATAGAGGCATGCATTAGATTCATGTCTGCCAAATCATGAGGGAAAAAACTGAACATCAGCTGGTGCTGCTTTACCCTTTACACAGCGAGGGGAAGAATAATTTACAGTATGTTTACTACTCCACACAGGCACCACTAACCCAGCCATGGCAATGCACAGGGGAGTACACCATTTGAACCTTTAAGAATCACAACAGTTAAAGCAGGAAAGAAAATTACAAAGTCACATCCTACTCTGATAGCTCATCGGCATACTGTTGATTTGATATTCCTTATTTCCAGCTTTCAACTGATCCATGGGTTTGAACACTTAGCCTGCTGCTTTGCTTCATTCAGTGATCACTGCAGTGAACCCTGAGCATCAGACACCAGAACTCTGCAATGATAGGAGCCAAGACTCTGGTTATCTGTTAGACTGAATAAAAAGAACTGTTGCAAAAAGAACAGCTTCAACAAACAACTAACACTTACCAGAGATCTTGAATTCATTAGGTGGTTTCTCACAACCTTTACAGTAAGACAAATATGTACTCAGAAAAATTGAACCCAGTAAGACAAATATGTACTCAGAAAAACTGAACCCAGTGTATCACAGTTAATTTTTTAGTATTTATAACTTTAATATATTCAATATTTCTATAAATTCAGATATTTTTATGGGGTTTCATAGAAGTGTGTCTGCTTGAAATCACTAAGCAATTTTTAAAAACACCATATGACCGACTGCTTTATAATGCTGTTTTTAACAGACTATATCATAATAGAAAATGTCCTACAAGGAGGTAATTTTGCAATTAAGTAAAAACCTATTAAAATTTCAAGTAACTTTTCCCCAGGCAGTTATGTCTCTCACATACCTGTAACATTTTTGGCCTAGCTAAATTGTTTTGGTGACAGCCAAACAACAGCCTCTTCAAATGATGTGTAATTTGTGAATTTATTATGCAATTAGAAAGTTACAGGATTCATTATATTTATAGTTCTATTTTAAAGTAATCTATTTAATCAGTCAATTTTTAGTCCATGTAACCACTTCTACTGAAGTCAGTTGCATTACTAATCAAGATTTTCAGTAGCAATGCATATACAGGTAACTCAGTCTTTAGATTTTCACTGAATGTACAATATTGCATACAAAAATCTGACACTTTATTTATGCATTTTATAACACAGAATCAACAGTTTATTAAAGGCTGTATACACTATCCACAGTGTGTAAAGTGGGTATCAGTCATACTATTTTGAATTTTAGCATAACAAAACATTTATTCCACAGTGGGTTTTTGAATATGAAAATCCTATTTGCTCTGAAAACAGTTCCTGCAAAAAGCCACACAACCCAGGTCCTGAAAAACATTCATGCCTATAAATTATATTCATTACTGGAAGAATTTTAATACAGGAGGCCAGCAATTATTTTCAATGCCTCTTAAAACTTGTACTAAAAAATATACATTCTTCGTAAAATCAAAAAATAAAATATCTGAAAATGTTCTGTGATAAATCTAGAAAAAGGGGAGGAATCCAGTATTAAAAGTTAAATTCTGCTTTCACATACACAATTTAAATTTATACCAATGCACAGTATTTGTACAGCTGACAGAAGAGTTTGACTCCATCTGCAAGATTAAAATGCAACAGCTATGAAAAGTATGCAAACTGTTTATTTCACAAGTTTCACTTTGTCCTTCAGAACTCTAAATTTGGGATTGTTATTCACTTTCTTATTGAATATGACGAGGATCTCCTCTTCTGTTTTGTGAAATTCACCAGCTACTGCATAATATTGAGCTACCACCTGCACAAAGACAGAGAAATGGTTTTAGTCCATGAAGATGATTCCATTGTAAGCAATAACGCATTTACATTAGGGCATTAAAAATGGCACGGAAACTATTGTGCTATTATTCCTTTTCAGAACTAGTACTGAATTTCTTGTGTAATTCAGTAAGCAGTAAAAAACCTGTCCTTCAGTTGACATTCTGTTAATTGACATTCCATTAAAAAATGTTGAACTTTTTTTGTTTATGCCAGCCAGAATTTTCTGAGCTTCAGCATTACATAAATAAATCCACAAGATCAAAGGAGATCAAAAAAACCATGTTGTACAGTACCTTTTTTCTTAGTTTTTTAATTGAAATTTCATTGTCTGGAGCCTGTTTCAGAACTGCTTTGATGGTTCCCTTCCAGTTGAATTTACCTAGAAAATAATTAGGTGTACAACATTGTTAGTAAAAAGAGGTATTCTAGGTCTTATCTACTAGTAACCAGCCATCAATCTCCTAATTTTGGAATCAGTTTGGCTACCACAACAGTTGTTACCTTACTGACCCTACAACACGAGGGTGTCTTGAGCATAAAGTCATCAGCTGTTCCTGATTATAAAATGGAATAGAGACAAAGAATCAACACAGTACTTGAACAACAGGAGTCAGAATTGTTTTTACTTAACTTCTGCACTTCAGCTATTAAGCAGAAACTCTTAAATAATGCAGGAACATTTAGGATCCTGTCTCTTCACACTTAAAGCACAAGCAGTCTAATTTGACCATACCACCTTCACAGGTCATTAATTGGTGGTTTCCAAATAAATGATCTATATGTTCAAACAGTCAGAATGTGACAGGGGATAGGCAGAAGTAGGTTTATCTAAGCATAAATTAAGGTCCAACGTATCTGAAGTCAAATTTATTATTCACTTTATTCAAATTTATGATGAGCAAAAGTGGGGATGTGAGAGATACCAAGAGGTCTGAGAGTTGTTACCCTTTTTGTTGTGCTGTGTAATGTGCATGGCAGCAGGGAAGAGACCCACTGTGGTGAAACCTCAGTGTCCACTGGAAGCAAGCATAGCCAAAGGCTGCCAGCACAGCACAAACAACAAATGAGAGAAGTAATTTGTAATCAGGTGTTAAGAGTAGCACAGGCTACTTACTCTGGAACAGGTGAGTATACTGAATATACACATATTTATGTATTCTAAGGCACAATTTATTTCATGGCTTGCTACAGAAGCTGTATTTATATAATGCATTAAGTCTTTTGCAAAGTAGTTTTGTAATGATCTAAATAGTTCCTTTAAGAATACCTTTATCTGTTCCCACATTTTCTTCATTGTCATTGATGTTTTCTGTTTCCATGTCTTCTGAAATGCTTTCAGTTTTCATTCTCTTTGTTTTGGTATGAGGTTCCTCTAGAAATGGAATTGGATAAACATACACAAGAAAGATTTAAAACTGGAAGTTTTAACATGACTTTAAGTTTTTGTTCTTGTAACATGAGTTAACATTTGCAAAGTGATTCAGATTTTATAAAAGAAATGTGCATTGTTAAAAATAATCTAATTTGTATATCTAATGCACTACTTTAAAATTCTACTTAGGTAGTTTATTGAGCTTTGGAACTGAGAAAAAGCATCTTCAAAACAAACATGAACATAAGTTGTATGTATACCTTCTACATGTTTATGTTTGCGTTTCTTTACATTTGTTTCCTCTTCTGTTTCACTGTGATTGCCGTTTCCATTTATTTCAAATTCATCCTCCACGCTCTCTTTTCCTTTTTTGGACTTCTTACTCTTTTTTACTTCTGCCTGGTTTTCCAATTTTAAATCTTTTTTCTCCTTCTTTTTGTTCTTCTGTCTCTCTTCTTTTCGTTCCCTCTTACTCTTTTTTCTCTCAGTTTTTGCATCTGTAATTCCATTTTCTTCTGTTTTTGTATTTGCCCCAGTTTCTTCAGACTGCTGCTCTTCCTTCTGTTGTGGTTTGTCTTGTTCTTTTTCATTTGAAATCTTTCATTGAAAGAAAGATTATTACAGTTTCTACATGTGTTTTTTGACATTGCAACTTCCTTTTACTAGATCATTGGTAACTGTTCAGAACATTGACATCCTGAAAATAATTAAATTGCTCACATGTGATGTCACCAGTTACCTGAGAAGCAGCACTAGTGAAATAATGTGCCTGATTTTTCTTTTAACTCAACAGACTAAATGCTAATTAACATCACAGAAGAGAAGTTATCTTACAACATATGTAATTTCTAGTTGAAGTAACTGTCTATTCTGTTTTAAATTATTTGTTAAATGTATGTAAGAAGTGACAACTCTTTAATTTACACAAACAAAACTACAGTACATTACAGTAAGGTGCAGAACTTATTCCCAAATACACAGCCCTTGAGTAATAATCTCTTTTGCCATCCACTTCCCTGTCTTGGATGTGTCTGGGACAACAAACCATTATGGCATTATGCTAAAGAAGGCACTCCTGGTTGTTTTAATTGTACTTTTCTCAACATATTTGGTTTTCTTTTAATGTTCCTGGGCTTATAATTATTTTCTCATAGAATAATTAATACATTCATGAAAAATTTAATGCTCAATTTAAACTTTATTTTAATAATTACAAGTGAATACAATTACTGAAATGTTAATGTAGCTATCTAGAAAGAGAATAGCTCTTTATACAAGCAATTTAACACCAACATGTTTTTATAAAGAGTTATTTTAATTAAATTTGAATTCTAGTTAAGAATTTCCATTGACTATATACGCTTCAAGGTATATATTACAAATCATATCTTAAGACCTTTTTAAGAATTCTTAAAGGTGAACTGAAATGCTGTGTTATATATTTTATTTCAATGCTATGTTCTATGGACAGTGTAATTGTTTACATTTGTGTTTAAATAGAAGGTTTTCAGATTGAAGACTTTCTTAAAAATTAGTTTAAGTCAAGGGAGAACTGCTTATGACTTTAGTGAAGTTGTATAAACTCAGTATTGATGCTCCAGCAAAACAGTGTACTTCAGTGCCCAGAATTTAGGTTATGTTCCTATCCTTTAGTAAACGTGTTTCTTTCCTGGCTCTTATATTTGGATTCCTCAGAAAAACTGCAAATAAACCTAACTGGAACCATCAAATCAGAAACACAAAGCATCATCAACAGGGGATTCATGCCAAAGCTATGCCTATGGTCTTCCTCTAAAGAATGGGGGAAAGGGGGGAAGAGCATCTTTACACCAGCTGAGAAATGAGCTGCTCCAACAGCTTTCGAGCAGCAGCAATAGATGCAAGCAAACAACACCCCACCAAACCATGCTAAGCTGGTAATGAAATACCAAAGCATTAGGCACTGACAAAAGGTCAGAGTGAGTCCACAATTTGGACAAAGAAATGGGAGGAACTTGGGCCACAAACTGGAGGGTCTCTCTCCCCACGAATGAAATAGATAAACTATGTGCTTGTAAATTTCTCACTCCAATACACATAAACTTGAGACCAGTAAACTCTGACAGATGTCTTATTCCATCCTAGTGTGTGACAAAAGATTGGAAGACATTAATACAGCAACAGTTTCGTGTTCCACAAAAAGACAATTTAGTCAAGAAATATTACACTGTAACATTTTCTATTGGAACTATGGGAGACAATGTTTCCACTAACATCTACAAAGAGAGTCTGAAAGGTTTTCCTTCAAACATTTTGGAGCACATTCCCATTTCATAATGTTGTACCTCCAGTTAAACTTACGTTTCTGGTTGCTTCTGAGAAAACATCCCACACCTGATCTTGCAAATTGCTGTCATTAATTCTCAAACTGTTCTTGATCCAATTCTGTGCATAGAAAAAATAGCAGTAACTGAAAACATGCACCTCTGATTTTACTTCTTCATTACCATGTAATTGGTTCTTGCTTTTTATTTTTTATTTAAGAATCTAATCACTGCTTTTGACTAAGATCTGGTTAGAGATCTTTGCTTTTAAGCAAATAAATGTATTTAACTCCTTTTAATCTTTCAAGCCTCCTTGCTAAATTGTTTTATGTAATGTCTAGGTACTGTTAGGAGGCTACACCACATATCCCAGTTGCCCGACCAACAGCTATCCCCAAGTGGTAAATGTATACAAAAAATAACCCTCAAGATTTTTGCTACAAATGGCTATGTTAAGGTCCAAATCTTCTGACTGTTCCCGTGAGTTAAAACATTAGTGATCTGATCTTATTTATTTGTGTACTGGACATATGGTCACGCTCCTAAATGGATACCTTAGTTTATTACAGGAGAGTATAATTTAAGCAAATATCTCAATGCAAACATTTGAAAGTTGTTTGGGTTATTGCAGGTGTTCCTGGTGAAAATGAAAATATAGCAGTAAATTATGCTGCTCACACTATCTGCAAGAGATCAAGTTTTAGAAATGTAGAATTCAATGTTAAATGTAAAGATTTTTGCATTGCAATGAAAACCCCAGGAAAGGTGCATTAGTAAATTGGAACAATTAACTGCAAAAACTTTTGATCTTCCATGGCAATGTATCTTATCAAAAAGAGAGTATTCTGGAAAACACCATTTTTCCCGCTCAGAACATTAATTCTGTAGGGAAATAGTCTAACCTTCAGCTTGCTAGCAGCAATTTCACCACAGCTCTATTAAGTTCTATTTGAGTGCTTTGGAAGCAAGCCTGATCTTCTCTCAGCCTCACAATCTGAGGCACAGAACAGAGGGGGGGAGAAAAGAGGCCCGTTTGTAAGTAATTCTTTACACACAGTAAATGCTCCATATCTGTAATTTACTTTAGTGAAGCATGCAGAGTGGGAGATTCTGTCAGAATACTGAGTAATAGGAAAACTCTCAAAACAGGATCCTGCCTTCAGGAAAAAACAAAGCCAAAGAAATAAGAAATCTTTAAAAGTATGTCTAAGAATTTGGACATTCAATAGAAATAGCAAATAGTCAAAAAAGAAAGGTATTGAAAACAGAACAAACCTATATATGGAGATTAAGCTTAAAAGGTAAGTCTCTGGCTTAATACCTAATTCAACTGGTAGACCAAGAGTCCTTTTAAGCAAATAAATGTATTTTACAACCACCGCCTATTTGAAATTCAGTTATTACACAATCTATACAAATGCCCAAATAAGCAATTTGGCCCACCTTTGTTAAAAGAGAGTGGCATTCCCTAAAAAAGTCTATTTTTATGTTCACTGCACAGATTACTGCAAACCTCTATTAAAACATACCTGAAACTTTACTTTTTTTCTTGGAATGTTATCAAAGGCACGCATTTGCTCCAGGATGTTCCGCACTTTAGGGTTTATGTTGGGCTTCTTCATTACTTCATGAATCTTCTGAATGAAGCAAAACAGAATTAAATCAGCAAAGCAGCATAAGGATCAAATGGACATGTCAGGTGTGCAAGTCTGAAATACACAGACTATACCCAGCACCCACAGCTGGTATAGTCTGCTCATAGGAAATGTTCAAAAAACATGAGAAAAACACTGACCTTTGGCTCTATCATAGCTCGTTAAATGTGTCAAAGTTACCTACATAAACATTTATACCTATGTAGTAAGCAGAGGCAAGCAGGACTGCTCACCACTGCTTTCTGATGAATAAGTTACAAACATAATAAAAACATTTCAAACTAAAGTAACTGTATCACAGAAGGGATTCTTGCAGCATGAAAAAGACCTCCATTATGAAAAGCAACTTTTTGGTTTTGGAGTTAATTATGAAAAATTAGGCTTCCTTTTGATGCCACAGCTGACATGCATTTCTTCTGGCAGCAGTGCCAGCTTCAACAAGCATTTATCCCTGTATGACAGCTCTGGATATTCCTGTGCTATGGGTGTCAGAAGAGAGATTAGACCAGGGCCTCAAGGGAGTTCCTTGAACAGCGCTGCTGTTTGCGGGGGGAAAAAGGGTCTGGGCTCCCCAGCTCCTAGAGAGCACAGCCACTGGACACTCCAGAGCCTTCCTGTACTTCTGAAAACCTGATGACTGAAAAGCTTTGTGCATATGTTAAGACTACAGAAAAAGGTGTCTGGTAATAATCCCTCATCCTTCTACATAAGAATTACTCACTATCGAGGCAGGCTACCATAACCTGCCTACCACTGTTCATAAGCGACAGCACTCACAGCATCTTTCTTTACAAATGTCCCCACACAGTGTTCAATCTCAACAAGAGCACTCATCTCTGACTTTAATGGTATCATCATATGCTTCAAGTATGCATATGATGATATGGAAAGAACACATTCTTAGGATGTGTTCTACACAATAGAAATCAACAATTCCATGCATAAATGTGACCTAACTTATTACTAATGGGGTTTTAAAGATGTGTTTGAGGTCGTTCCAAAAACCTTTGAAGGACAGCTATAAGAGGGTAGGTTCTTGTGTAAGACAGAAAGGGTAGGAGATATTTCTATCCATGCTGGAGCTTCTCCTGTTCAACATATTTACAAAATACCTGACAAGAAGACAGAAAATTTTCCCAATGATATGAAGCTATTCAGGATGAAGACTATGAGGATTCCAGAAAGATCTTAAGAAAACGAGTGACTAGGTAATAAAAAGGTGAAACACATTCAACACAAATTCATGTAAAGCAAGAAGAAAATGAAAAGCAATCCTAATTTCACATCTAAAATGGCAGGCTTTAGCTGACCATTAGAGCTTAGATACAAGATCTCAGGGTTAAAATAGCCAATGCCATGAAAATCCCAGCACAATCATCAGCAGCAGTGAACCAAAATCAAACAAAAAACAACCCAAAAGTAGATTAACCAACAAAAACCAGAAAGGAATAAGGGACACAGAAAACATAATTATGACACATGGTAAATCTATGGTTCACTCATATCCTGAACAGCATTTCACAATCATACAGTAGAGTGGGAAGATTTTAGAAGACCAAAGATACAATTTATATATGAAGAACAACTGAGCAGGGTAGGATGTTTGAGCCTTGAACAAAGAATATGAGATGGGGAGGGATGCCTGACAGAGGTCTACGAAAGCATAAATGGCATGAAAAGGATGGACAACTACCAATGTCTCTTTGTATGCAGCTGGGAATGTCACACTAAATCAAACCAGTAAGACAGATAGATTCAAAACAAAAGACACATTTCTTACATAAACACAGATGCACAAACACAGACCTACCAAGGAAATGCCAGAAGACAGATGGGGATATTGGTAAAAATAGACCTCTGGCTTGGGCCAGTATAGGCTCTTTTCTGCCTTTGCTAACTACAGACAATAGTTACTGCAGGTGTATATAGTACAAACCATACCTGAATCCACTCCTGCTGCTTAGCATCTCCTTTGTTAGTTTTGGTTTCAAAGGCTTTCCCACCGTATTTCTGGTCTTCACTTACACACTTCACATGTTCCTTATAGTCATCACCCCTGAATATAAGAGATTTTTAACCACAGGTCACTGAAATGCTTCAGTCTTCAAACTATGCAACTCTTAGCTAACCAACAAGCTGAAGTAATAGATGATTTAAATTAATAGATCATTTAAACCTTATTACTGTCAACTCTTATATTATTAAAATGTGCTGCACTTAAAGTACATGCTTGTAAGACCACAGGCATTTCTGTAATGCTATAGATTTCAGTGAAAATTTCTGACCTGCATCTCTTGTATTTGTGACAAGAGTGAGCAAGTGAGTCTGCAGAGTGAGCAAGGTTATTTTCCATTCTTTACATACCAGAAATCCTTGCCACAATCCATGCAAGACAGGCATTGACAATTTCTGCAGATGTTCACATGCTTTTCAACCTGTGCTTTCTTCACAGCTTCTCCACACGCATTGCATGTGAAAACCACCATGTCGGCGAGTGGTGAGGAGCCTCTTCCTTCCCACAGAAGCGTAACTCTAGGAATACAAGAAGATCTTAATTTACAGCTTGAAAGAACCACTTGGAGGGCGGAAGCGAAACACACCAGTGCACCCACTGACAAACAGGGTGCTGAGCCCGGTGCTGGACGTGTCAGAGCTCGTTTCACCTGATGCCCTCCCCGAGCGCAGGGGAGATCGTAAAGCGGGGAACCAGCAATCCCTGCATCCGCCACCCCAACAGGGAACCGGTAACCCCCGTACCCATCACCCGAACGGAGAAACCAGTAACCCCTGCACCCACCACCCCACCCCCGGGACCGGTGACCCCCGTACCGCCCCCCACGCCCATACGTGGCGCAGGCGGCGTTCCCCGTCCCCCTCCTTTCCCCTGCGGGCCCCCGCC
>VXAX01005198.1:247019-272683 GCA_013399835.1 Leptocoma aspasia | reverse complement strand
CGGCCGCTGGCGGAGATGGAGCTGGGAGGTGGCCGGAGCCGGTAAGCGCTGGGCTGGCCAGGGCCGGCTCCTGCCCTTCGGCCGCTGTCCCGCCCGTGCCAGGCCGCGCCGCGTTCCCCCGCCCGGGGCCGTGTGTCCGTGTGCTCCTCCCGCCGCAGCCCCGTCCCCCGAGCCCGCCACCGACCGCTCGCCTGCCCTGTGCCCGGGCAGAGCCGGCCCGCAATGAGGCGAGCCCTCCCTCTGTCCCCTTCTCCGTGCGGCACCTCGAGCCCGGGCTCCACCTGGCAGGGCTGAGGGGAACTTAACCATAGATGGCGGCTGTGCCGGAGGGGTTCCCTCTGCCCGGGAGCGGCTCCCCGAGCCCGCCGCCCCCGTGATGGATGAGAGAGAGGCCAGCCACTGTCAAAGTAATTGCAGGATGCCGTGGTGGGAGATGTTCACAGGGAAAGCAGATCCGTGTGCTTTCTTTATTTTAAAGCCTGGTCAAAACATGATAAGCATTAATAGAGAAAAAGCACAGTATAGTAGCCTCCCGTGTAATACAGCAGGAGGCAGGGAATCAGAGTAAAACAGGATAAATTAAAATGTGGAACCCTTATCGTTCATGAGATTTGAGAATGAGGCGACCACTGGCATCTGGTCATGCTTAACAGAAGGTGGTTTTCCTACTTCATTCCTTAGAATATGAAGGTCTTTCTCCTTCATTCTTAGTTAGAAGACTAGAAAGTCTGGTTGTCCTAATAGTTGGAATTGTCATGTTTACAAGCACACAGGGATTGTAAAGCATTGCATCCTTGTTAGAAAAAAAAAAAAAAAGGGAAGTATAGAATTCAGTGTAAATGTGTTGTGTTCAACCTTGTCTTTTCAACCTGTTAAGGGGAGATTTTTTCATTTAGATATTACATTGTATTAAAAACAATGCAATGCTAATGTGTCTAATTAATCAGATCCACTGTGGAAATGTATGTATCTAGAACAGTAACAAATGCCTCAAATAACACTAGTACTGTGTTCTCCCTTTTGAGTTTAGAGGAGAAGAAACTGAGGTTTTCCTCTACAAATGCTACTGATTTTGTACATGCAATGTGTTTTTGCATTAGGATCTAATTATTGTGGAAGTTGTCTAAATTGGGGGGCATTTTTTTGTGGTTATGGTGTTCAGTTTATTGGCACCACCGTTAGGTTTTTGCAGGTGCTCTTTGTTGTAAGCAAAGTTCTGATAAAGTCATATTGCGGTGTATCTGTTAGTGAGCAATACTGTGACTCATCTTTAACCAGAAAAATGTCATTAGTGATCAAATTGCAGGTGTAAACTTAAGTCTGTTTCCTTTGAAAGCTAAAATAAATTGTAAAAATGTTCTTAATATTTTAAATTAACTTCGCAATTTAATGTTCACCTTAGCATTTTATTCCATTGTAGGTAATTCAAGTGATTTTCTAGCATGGACACTGTTGCTAGCCATAGCTGTCATCTTCTCCAGCAGCTACATGAACAGCGCATTCAGGGGCTTCTCTGTGACTGCATGCTGGTGGTGAAGGGTGTCTGCTTCAAAGCACACAAAAATGTATTAGCTGCTTTCAGTCAATATTTCAGGTATGTGATAGAAAATTCTTCTCTTTAAAAAGTTAACTAGATGCTGTTGGCTGAGGTTTTCTCTGAGAAGGGTGTTTCTGTTGGTCTGCAGACTGAGGAACTCTTGGGAGTATAAGGAGAAAAGGGAAATTGTTTGTCCAGAGATAAAGCTGTGTCAAGTATTTATGGTATGCTCTTTGATTTTGACATTTTCTTAATTTACTTGCTTATAGTGCTTCATGTAATGGATTTTGGCATAGACCTGCATTAAATATTTCACCAGAAAGAGATAACTGCTTAGGAGGAACATAGTAGAGTATATGAACAGAGCCAGATAAGGGATATGATTGATAAAAGATTATCCATTTCCAAATAATGGGACTTGTTTCATCAATCATATTCTAAATAAAATGTGATTATATAGGTTATTAGTGAATCTCTGCTTATTCAGATTCTCAGAGACAACAACTGTGTTTTAAAGTATACAGGTGGCCCATTACACCACATCACTGCTTTCTTACCTTTCTGTACTGCCTTCAATTGTGCCTCCAAATTTTGGAGGGTGCTGGACCTCCCAACTTAGTGTTTTATATTAGTTATGAGTAAGCTGTTAGATCTGGCAGTTTTTAGACCTTGTTTTTTGAAACATCTCTAAAGCTTCACTGCTAATTCATTTGTAAGAAACCTATTTTTTGTGTTATGACCAGGAAAAAAAGATAATAGGTTCCTTTTTCTCCTCTAGTGCTGTACGGCTGAGGAAGTGCAATTATGCTCAAAGACCAAATTTTTAAAGTAGTTAAAAAGAACTAAGAGCTCAGCTCCTATTAAAATTCAATAGGATATAAGTGGCTAATTAATTTAGGCTCTCAACCTAAATCTGTTCATTATAGTTCTGGTTTTAATTTAGATAGGATGGTCTCGATTTATGAAAGAATGTGGATGTGGGCACTGGCTTCAGAGTATCCACTGCATTTCTAAAGTTTCAGTATAGACTCACATTTTCTTAAGATTTAGAGCTCATTGATATCATGACCAGATTTAAACAAACCGAAATTTGAGATTTAGCTCACAAAGAGGAGCCATTAAGTTTGGGGCATTTTTTAGTGTAGGAAAGTAACTACATATGAGTCACCTGACCCCATTTATATGTCATTGTTTACTGTGGGAATATCAGGATTTTAATGGGAAGGTATAAAGTTCTTGACTGAGAGAGAGTATGAACCCACTTAATCTAGGACTGCTTGTGCATGGGAAGAACTACATCTCTGATGCTGAGAATACTTTACATCAAATAGTAAGAACTTTTGTGAATTCATTCATTTTAAGGATTCAGTGACAATTCAGTGGGTATTGGTTGCACTGCTGTTTTAGGATTGTGTACCTGTACTCTTCATTATCCTTTTACTTGGTTCTCATCCAGTACCAGTAAAAAATGTACCTTTTTTTGATGTTGTCGGGTCTTGTTTAATATTGCATCCTCTTGTGTATTTGTGGAGAAAGAACTAATGCTGAGAACTTTGATAGGCTTACAGATAGAGCTCAGTGGACAAGCCCAGTTGCCAGAGGAGAAGAGTTTAGTAGACTTTGAGGTCTATCTTCTCCATTTTGCTAGAAAGTTTATGTCCTATTTGATCTGCCATGATGAAAAGAGAAAAACCATTCTGAGTCAACCAGTTCTGCAAATTGTCCATAAATACACCACTGCACTAATATGTGAAAAATAGTGGATAAGAAACCACAAGCATAGGGTGTTATTTGAAAACATAAAAAAATACAGAATTAAAGTTAGATAAAGGATCATTTACTTTGATTTATACTTCAAGTGCACTAATGTAGGACTAATACATAAGACAAGTAATTGAGCAGTTTTCAGAAATTCATCATCAAAAATACAGCAATCTAGGTAAGGCTTTAGAGTACAAACTTGTTTCATACCAAGCAGCCTATTTGAGATGTGTATGTTTCTTATTGAAGTGTTTGTGAATTATTTGTGTTTGTATTTGAATATTTGCCTTATTTTACCAGGACCCTTTTCCAGAATTCTTCAGGTCAGAAGAATGATGTGTTTCACTTGGACATTAAAAATGTAGGTGGCATAGGCCAGATCCTGGATTTCATGTACACTTCCCACCTGGATCTTAGTCAGGACAATGTACAAGCTATGCTGGACATTGCACAGTGCCTCCAAGTGCAAAATGTGCTGAACATTTGCCACACCTTTTTGAAGTCTTCCACAGCCGTGGAGCAGGCAGCCATGCCGTGTAATAGTGTGTTTTCACTGCAGAATACTTTGGGAACAGATCCCAGCTGTGCCAGTGACAGCTACGGGACAAACCTATTGCCTGAGTGCTCAGGTGACACACAGCCTAACAAAGTCTTGGCTGAGCACCACTCACGTGCATCACAGTCTGTTAATCTGCACACCCCATCAGGTGAGGGACAGAAACCACCACAAGATTCCTTAGATGGCAACTGCACAGAGCTTCCATTTAAACAACCAAATTACTACTATAAACTACGCAACTTTTACAGCAAACAGTTCTATAAACAAAACACTTGCCCTGATCACGAGAGAGGAGCAGAACCACCCTTTTCTTACAACACATCCACGGAAATTAACACAGTAGAGAACAATTCTTGCACTGTCAATCACTCTGAGTGTATTCTGGAAACCTCTGAGCATTTACCATCAAACTTTCTGGTTCAGTCTGCAAGTGAAACTGCTCCAGACCAAAATGCAGAGAGCACAGTTATGCAGCCCACCAGACAGATGCGGCTGAAAAAGGCAATACACCTCAAAAAGTTAAATTTTCTAAGATCTCAGAAACTGGCAGAACAGCTGCCTGAGCCCCAAAGAGATGACAGCAGAATAACAAAAGTAATTGAACCTGTAAATGAAACTACCACGGACACGACAGATGTTAGAGTTACTGATGAAAAAGAAGCTGAAGATTTAGTGAATTCAGAGAATTTTGAGCAAACTGTTGAAGTGGAAAGATCTCAAGGTCCTTTGGAACAAGAAGGACAATCACAGACTCTTCAGTCACAGAAACAATATACTTGTGAGTTATGTGGGAAGGCTTTCAAACATCCAAGCAATTTGGAGCTACATAAAAGGTCTCATACAGGTACAGTTATCAGTTACTTGGTCTGCAGACCAAGTATTTCAATTACAGGGAATATCTTGCAGTGTCTCTTGATTCAGAGATGCTGGTTAAGGGTCTACTCTCAAAAGGCTGTGGTTTGTTTTGGTTTGGTTTTTTTTTTTTTAATGGATAATCCTACAGAAATAAAGAACTGTGATACCAAGATTTGCTGGGAGTTGTAGAAAAGATCTCTCCTCTGTATTTGGGGTTTTGGACGCTTTTTCAAAGAACATTGTGTGAATTTGGTGAAAATGAAATTTCAGTGAAAATTTTGTTTTTGTCCCGCATTTAGATTAATCATTTCTAGTCAGTTTGTCAGGTGGCCGAGATATTTAATCCAGATTACAACAAAAGCTGTAAACAAATAAATGGTACTATAAATATACTAGAATACCTCTGTTCTCTGTAGTCATACATTCATTGTAAGATAGAAGTGATTTGGGCTTGGTAGTATTTTTTTTTAACCTGTAGAAATATGCCTTATAACAACTTCAATTGTGTTTACCTAGAGAGTAAGGCTCTTGCAGGCTGCAGGGTAAATGGGAATTTTGAATTAATATACTGTGTTTTAAAAACTCACAGGTAATATTTTCAAACCTAACGTGGATTTATTTCTATTATCTTTTTATTCTAGAGAAAAACAAGACCTAGTTTAACTTCAAATTAATTAATTAGTCTGTTCAATTTAACCAGCATATTATTAGATATGCTTCTTTAGAAGAGTTTTTAAGAATTACCTTGGCTAGGCAGGTAACACCATTGATTCAACGTCCTTGAGATGGTATTACTCCTGGTTAAGCTGTTGAATACTTTTTGCTTTTCTTTTTCCCTGTATTAAATATACAAATGCATTTCTCTCAATCGTGTCAAATAAACATCACTTTGGAAATGATCATACATGTATTGGTACTTTGACACTAAATATGAAACTCTCTTAGCAGACGTTATTTTGTTAACTCATCCTTAGAATTAAAAGTTTCTTTTTCTATTTTATTCATAGAAAAATCTTCCCAGAACCTGAAAATAGGAACATTTTGCATTAGCTTCCTGAAGTTTTCAATTGTTAGCTTTAACTGCTTCTGTATGTTCATGTTTCTATACTTTTTAAAATTTGTTCTCCTGTGAAAGGGTTGCATATGCCTCTTACCTAGATCCTCTTTTTGCCTTGTTTTTTTTTCTTTTTAATCTTATTATCTGGTTTGAGCTGGTATCAGGTATATTTTAATATCCTAGATTTTCAGGAAAATAGATGATCAGATAGAAGACAAGAGCATCTAGAAAAGTCCCAGCTAACTGCAGTAACATGTCAGTTTGTGCTAGAGAGACCCCAGGATTCAGGAATTCTCTGCTGCTTTTCACACACCATCTTCTTCCAGTAGTTTTCAAAAATTCCAGGCTTGAATGCTAATTAATAAAGCATTAGCATTCTTCTATGGATGTGCTAAGATGACAGAAATGTAAGAGCCTAAATTTAACAAATAAGCACATCAAATGATGGAAAAACTGAGGCAAGGATATGACTAGAAATGCCTGTTTGCTTCCCTGTTATTTTTGGGAATTATTTCCTGTTATTTCCCTGTTATTCATATTAATTTATTTTTAAATACCCAACTAGTGCAAAAAGAGTGTTTGAAAATTTGCAGTGGATAGTGAGTAGGATGTTGATATTGGAAAGACCTGTAGCAGAAGGTACAGGGCACATCTGTATTGTTACTGTTAGGTGCACTGGTAGTTAAGTAATATAAGTGTATGCTAAAAGCCATTTCTATTCATCTGCCACTTCAGAAAGCATAGCAGATTGGTAGCTAATCAATTTTATTTAAAAACATTTATTTTCTAGAGCTAAGCAAAAGGGTTAGCAGGCATTTAAGTATCACAGTGCTCACTGAAAGCCCTCTTTGCTGAAGAGATGGAGGAAGCTGAAATGGACATGTCACACTGGCAAAGCTGTTTTTAACTCAAAAATGACAATTCTTTCAACACAAGTGCTGTGGTGGTCTCGTCTAGAAAAAGCACGTGTGAAATTCTCAGTCCCTGAACACTTAGGAACTACTAAAGAATTTACAGGTTAGCATGGGTGCATTGATGAGTTTTCTATGTGAAGGCAGCCAAACTGTGTTCAACAGTCATTGTCCTGGCATGTCTGACTGTTTTAGTTTTGTTGTTATCATTGACATTTAAAGGAATCTCTAAACAGATCTTACTGCACTGACTGTGCTTGATTTTGACTGAATGTTATAATTTGTTCTTTTTTATTATATTGACTTGTTTGAAAAAACAGAAGCGAGTATATCTCTTTTATATAGTCCATACCTGTCCAGAAACATCCAGTGGTTTTGTTGGGGTATTTTATGTATTTTCAGGTAACATCTCAAAAGAACAACCCAAAACAAACTCGGGCCAGTGGAAAGAACTCTTAGCAGGATGGAATGCAACAGGAACAGAGTAGCACTGCCATGTAATGCATTGTTGATCCTCAACCTTTTCATTTTGAGCTTTGCTTGAGCAACTTCCAGCGTTCCTTGCCTTAGCGAGTACAGCTCCTCACCTGTGTGATCTCGTCAGGAACACCACTTCTGCCTTCATGCCTTTCTCCTCTGGAGCTGGCACAACACTGCTTTGATCACTGTTGTGTACTTTATCTTCACCTCTTCTTGCAGAATGTTGAACAAGAAAGGATACAACAGAAAATGGAAAGCACAAGGCAGCCCAAGGGTTCAAAAGTAAATTCCCCCGGATTAAGCACTGTCTAAATTGTATTCAGTTACTGCTTTTCCCCCGTTTTCTCTATTGCTGTTGATCCAGCCATGAATCCCACTATTGTGTACTTTATCTTCTTTCAGGGTGTTGAACAATCCCGGAGTTCTTAAGATGAGGTTTTTGGTTTGGAATTTATTGACTCAATATTATCTATTGAGTTGTAGAATCATAGAATAATTTAGATTGGCATGGATCTCCTGAGGTAACCTGCTCCAGTTTCCTGCTCAAGGCACATCAGATTAGATCGGGTTGTTATGCTCATGACCTTGTGTAGTGAAAATTTTGGAAATCTCCAGAGACAGAATTTCCACAACCTCTCCAGACATTCACTCCCAGTGTCTGACCACCCTTCTGGGGTAAAAGATTATTTTCATATATCTAATTGTAATTTGTCGTGATCAAACTTGAGTCTGTCGCCTCTTGTCGTAAGATAGGAACAACCTGCTTGCATCTGCCTTCCCAAGCCTGTTTGCCTTCTTTTCTTAAGGCTCCAGATATGGCCTCACCAGTGATAGGCAGAGAAGAATAATCTTCAGTTTATTAGCTGCACTTTACTAATACACCCTCAGGTACAGTGGGGCTGATTGCCGCTGACAATAGGTTACTTGATAGGCCCAGAGGTTTGGAATTCAATTCTTTGCACTTGGAATTCAAGTGCAAAATTGTTCTCCAAAAAGTAGTTTGATGTTTCTTAAAAAAAAAAAAAACACCATTTGTTTTATCTTTATCTTGGGGGAAAAACCTCCAATTCTTTGTACATCGGTACAGTTAGAATGAGGCTGCATGCAGCATACAATAATAGTTTGGCGAATTTTGGGCTTCCAATTCCTTCCTTCTCCCTCTAGTCATTTCAGAGTGGATTCCTGTTCAGATACTATTCTTTAGGTCTCCAGTAACTTTTTTTTTAAAAGTAATTTCTGAAAAAATTGCTTACTAGTGTTTTTTATCCTCCATTTCATATTATCTTGATGCTTTTATGGCTTTCAGAATCCTTCCCAGTTGCTACAGATGTGGCTCCCTGTTGGTTTCATTTATATTTGTGTTGTCAGTATCAGAATTTTTATTGTTTTGCTAGTTTAAAGCCATAATGAAATCAAGCCTCAGTGCTCTTTATAGTTGAGTGACTTTATAGTTGATTCACTGGTTTCATAATTTTTGTCTTTAATTGAAGGAAAGCTTTTTTAAAACTGCCAGATTTCCATTTTTCATTGAGCAGACAAAGTAGGTAAAGCCTCAGGCTGTCAGACTAACTGCAAGGTTGCAATCTGTGAAGCAACATAACTGTATATTTACTCTGTGTTTTAAAATCTAAAGAGAATTGCATTTAGTCCTTGATCCTAAAATGTGTTGGAAGAACTTCATCTGTATTTGGCAGGAGGGAAGGAAAATGGAAATCCCATACCTGGATATGGTAGATGTTGCTTGTAACATTTCCAAGGATGGAGGAAAAGTACTGATATAGAGAATACTTAATGGAAGAGAAGCCAAGAGGTGTTCTGTAAAGTCAGGAAAATTAAAATTAAAGAAGTAAATAAAAATCTTCAGACAGATTTTTTTAATCATGATCAAGATGAAGCACAGTTTAAAATCTCTTTTTCCCTTTGGAAATATTCTGTTTTCAAAATCATGTGGATTTACACTAGTTTTGTTGCCCTGCACACGTGGAACAGATTATAAATGTCCTTTAAATGTGAAGTTGGTTAATGAAAGATAACGATAAGTGTGACAGTTCATTGAATCAATGGTATTTGAGCATCATTTTTGTTTTCAAAATTCTAAAATATGCACATAAAATTTTATCAACAGTGTAAAAACTAGGAAACCAAGAACTAAGCAGGGGGAATTAAAAAACACCTTTATGAAATACTGTAGAGGAGAAAAAGTTATTACAAAAACATATTTGTCTTAAATTAACAGTGAGAGAATTGAAGTGTTGTACAGTCACATTCTAGTCTTAGAGTCAAGTTATTTTGAAAAGCTAAAGTGGGCTGCACCAGTTTTTACTAAAGCTGCTAATCTGTTTTTGGAGATTCAAGTATAACAGTTTTACATGTATAAATTCAGAATTTTGGAGCAAAATACTTGGGTAATCTTCAGGTACTTCTATATAGGATGAGAATTTGAAGGCAAATATATATTTTCTGGAAGTGAATGGCTATGTTCTGAGCAGAGATGTATAGTAGACATTAAAATCAGAAAACACAATTCTTCCAAATTAGCTTCCCTTCATTCCTCCTTCTTTTTAAGAATGTGTCTCTGTGCAAGTGAGAAAACAGGTGCCCTTCCCATCACTCTTGTTGTTGGGTCTTGTCATCTATTCTGTTCTTCCTGGTAATATGACAGTCCTTTCATTTAAAATCAAAAGTATTTTAAAAATACTAAAACCTGCACCCATTCATATCAAAACTCTTCTGCTTGTTTTGAAAGATAAATTCTGAGCAAGTCTGCCTTACGAACTTAGTGGTAAAAGCTGTATTTCCCTCTTGAATTTCCCTTTAAGTACATGGGTAAGTGTCCTTTTGGGGATATTTTTTACTCTTACATGTTTTAAAAGGAAGTGTACCAATTTTAAACATTTATATTCTACTGCAACTATTAGAAGTTCTATGTTCTGTTTCTTCTTTTAGGTGAGAAACCTTTTGAATGTAACATTTGTGGGAAACACTTCTCACAGGTGGGAATATTTTATATATTATGGTACTTACACTTGAAATGCATCTCTGTGTTGATTCTAAAAAGCTTGGGTTTAAGATTAGATTTTTTTTTTGTTCAAAGACAGAATTCACTCTAGGGATAAATTATTAAAATGTCTTGTTTGAAAATAACATGTTGAATGTTTTAGATTTCTTTGATGCATTCTATGTCTTTGATTCTGTCTGCTCTCAGTAGATGTGTTATGTATTTTACCTTCAAATGAATGTTTAAGTATACAGAGCCACAACTATATTTGAAATACAAAGAACATTCATTTCCAACCTGTTTTTTTGCTTTATGCTTAAAGGTATGTTGTGAATAGCTTTTTTCCAGTGCCTGAAAAAGGTGCAGATTCAAATTTTATGTAATGTTGTATTGACAATACAGTTTCATCTTCCTAAATGGCATAAATTATTAAGTAGATTTGAGTCAGATAAAAAGAATTTGTATCCATGTAAGTGAGCTCAGTTTCTTTCAGTTAGAACACCACTGCCTGTCAGAAGTGACAAAACTCAGCTATGATTTAAAAAAAACTTCTTGTGAAATTCCATACTTACATACAGGGCCTAAGCTTTAGCTGCTTTATTTGCCTGACAGTGTTTACTTCCTGTTCTGGGTACAACAATTAATTTGTATTTCTACAAATGTGGTGCCTAGTTGTCTCACTTTTCCAAAATGTCTGTTTCCTTTCTGATTCTGGTTGAGATGTGCACATGTGAGAACAGCAGCCAATAAACAGGTGCATGTTTTTATACTAAGTTTACATAATTATTGTCAAATAGCTTTGGCATTTTTTATGGGTCCTGGTTTAAGAATTAGATCTATGTGCTTTTTGCCTACCCACCCCCCACTGGTTGTGCTGCTCTTGCTTCAGTTTCACAGCCCACCAGTGGGCCTTGTTTGACCCATGAGTCTGATGCCTTTGTGTCCTCCACCTTGTTGCTAAGTGTGAATATAAGACTGCATCCAGTGAGCAATACTGTTTCATCGTGCTTATTGGGCAATTTTCAGCAGAACCGGGCATGCTTTTTAGGCAAAGAAGAGCATTTTCATTCATTTTGATGGCTGAACTCCTAGTTATTAAAAGAAAAACATGGATATTTCAAATTCCATTGAAAGTATTTTTGGCAAACAGAGTGATATTCTGTACTACTGCAGTGGGGGAAGAGGGGGGAAGTGTCACAGTGTATGACAGACTCCTCATGCAATATGCTTTACTCCTCTTTAATTACAGAAACAAACAAAACCCCTGACAAAGCTGGATATTTCTGCCTTTTCATTAAACCCTCCCAAACAGCTTCCCTTCCCTCCCTGTGACCTCTCTTGCCTGAAGGTGTAGGCAGACACGTGTTCATGGACAATCCCTACACATCCAGAGCATTCAGCCTCTGTGCTGCAGTTCTTGCTCTGCTCATACAGGGGTCTTGCATATTGCTGAGGTACTTGCTTTTGAATCCCGCAAATAAGTAAGATTCCACTTAACCAGAAAGTAAGATGCAAGGATAATTACTATCTACTTTTTGCTTAAAATACCATCTCTGATCTTGTCCTTTATCTTCTCCATCTGCAGGCACAGAAATAGAAACATTTTTCTTATTTAAGCCTTCATGTTCTGTGCCTTTGAGACAGTGCAGCTGTTGGGCCTGGTGGGATGTCTGCTCCTGCTGAATGTAGCTGATGTGCTGTGTGTTGGAACGTGGAGCAGAAAATGAAAGAAGTAGGAGAAATTGATGTAGGAACTCATAGCTGGGAACAAACAGCCATAAAAGTCTTTGATTTTGGAGGAAAATGTTACTTTTTTTACTTCCAAGACTTCATCTTACCTTATTGCTTGTACACAGCTTTTTGTGATGTGAACCCTCTCTGGCTGGTGATCCAGAATATTGTGTTTTACCTCCTCCTGCAGAGATTCTTTTGGGGGCCCATGTGCATAAGTTGCTTCACTTTGAAAGCTTGCCATTTACAAAAGGAGTAAGTCTGGTATATCTCTCTGGTCTCCAAATTCATGAGGAGGTCTATGCAACCATTTAGAGGATTCTTCTGAACATTTTTTTTCTTGCACTGAAATTCAAGCAGAAGTCCCCTTATGTTTTTTTTCCATTGGGATGGCATGTGATGCTTTAACCAAGGTTGTGTGCCAGCTTTAAAGCTTAAAAAAGAATACAAGCTATTGATGTTTTTACCATTTTTTGTCTTAGCACATTTAGTAACAAGCTTTGCCCTCATTAGGAGGAAAGGACATAGGCTTGTAGTAAAGAAACAGATTTACTTGCTGCTTTCTGTAAAATGTTTTTACTCTTACTTAATATGCCTTTGTGGGAAGTATTTCGAAATAGTTGTTGCACTTCAAATTCACCCTTTGTCTTTATCTGGAATAACTTACAAATGCCCATGATAGGGTTTGTTTGTGACATGGATAGAAGTAAAGGTTCTGTCTTTTTTTTCTATGTTTTTCTAAAGTGCACTGTGACATAAAATCCCTTGTCTTTGAAAAGCAAAAATTATTCCATGGTTCATCTTCTTCCCCAGAAATAAGTACCTAATGCCTCTCTTTGAGTAGATTTCAGTATTAGAAAGTTTGGCCTTAGAAAACAGTTGTTCAGTCACACTGTTGTCTGAAAAAAGTACAGGGGTTAAAGAAAGCTTTTTCAGGGTTCAGACATTGATCCATTCGATACTGTCCTCTGTGTGTGTGTGTGTCTGCAGTACTTGAGTTCTGGTATAAGTTCTGACTACAGTTTTAGATCATAGCAGGTAATTTATTATCTAAATGAGTCAGAAGGAATGAGTCTGGGTCTTATTTTTGTTATCTTACTGTGACTGATGAGGACATGATAACCTTTGCATCCCAAATGTTCTTTCCCAATGTAAAGGACTTGATGTTTCCTTAGATAAGTAAGAACCAGGCAATTATCAATCAAAAATGTTTAAAAACTGACAGTGGAAGTTTGCACAATGTATGGAACAGCTGCAGCTCTTCTACAAGGTGTGTCTTGTGGTTTGAGAACTGGACTCAGGGGAGTAGCTATTCACAAGGACTAGTGGCTTTAAAACATTTCAAAAAAAGTTGTACTCAGTAGAAAGATTTTATCTAATCATTGTCTGGTTTGCTGGCTAGACTAGCATGACTTTTAGAGGATTGAGAGAGGAAAGATATGTAATAAAATTGTTAGCAGTAATCTCATTTGTTCTTTTCTGTACTTCCTATTCTGCTTTATTTTGGTATAAGTAAATAATTTCATGTTTGGAGCATCTGAGTATTTTATGGATAGAAAAATGCTCACCCTAGTCTTTTCTTTTTAACCACCTGATAGGTGAATTCAGACATCCTTGTGTAACAATATTGTATTTGTAGGACAGGGAAAGTGAGACTACCATGAACCATATTGCTAGTAAGTTAGTAAGTTTTCTTTTTCACTGTATTCTAGATAGTGTAATTTTCATTTATAATTGGATCTGCTTTCAATTATAGGTCTTTCTTTTCTCTTAGCATTTGGTTTCAGGCTTCTTATTTTTCTTTTTTTCCCTATTTCTCTTCTTGTCCATGGATAATTGCATATGTAAACAATTTGATGTTGAAGTACACGGTAGTCTGTCTGTACTAGATAAGAATGCTTGAGTTCATACATGCTTTGTAGTCTTCACTGCCTTAGAAGTAGGAATAAAAATCCAGCCTCATAGTTCCCATCACTGGGTTTTTTAATCTGTATACAGCAAAAGGCAAGCTGAATTTAAATGCTTAAATTGCTCTTCCTTCAGGCAGGTAATCTCCAGACACATTTACGTCGACATTCTGGTGAGAAGCCATACATTTGTGAAATCTGTGGGAAAAGGTGAGTAGAATTGTTCATCTTAGTAAAGTTAACATGAAAAAATTTGTTCATGTTTTCTACTAATCTTCATGATTAACTACGGACCAAGAGCTCAGGCAGCATGCTGCTCAATTTTGTTTAGAAGATGCTGGGTTTAAATGTGTGCTGATGGGATTAAAATACATAAATATTTGCAATTGACTTGTAAGATAATTGTGTCACCAAAGCTTGTGGTCTAAATTTTTTGTGTATTGGTATGCAGATAAGAATAGCATTGAGTGTATTTGATTGTGTTATATGTATTGTGTTGAATATTGTTGTGTGTGTTTTGAACAGTGTGAGTCACAAAAAATCATGTAGGTTTGTAGATTTCCCTCACAATTTTGTCATTATTTGGTGATACTTTTTTTTTTTTTACATTTTGTGAGATTATGAAGTATAGGAAATTTGACTAATTTAAGCAAAGCATTAAATAATTCTGCTAGCTAACGGGTGACAGAAAATACACCAATGCAGGAATAGTGTAAAATGCAGAATGATTGAATAACATTAATGGTAAAAATGTTTTTTGGAGATTTTTTCTAGCACAAATTTAATTGGACAGTGTCAGTTTAAAAATGTTTTCTTAATTGCATCCATTTATCTGTGTTTTAGGTCTTAGTCTTTGTTCAGAACATCAGGCATTCATTCAAGCCAATTTCCATACGATAGTTTAGGGAAATAAGGGCCTTATAAAGACACTAATTGGGTTTCTGTGTTGTGTTACAGATTTGCTGCTTCTGGTGATGTTCAGCGTCATATAATTATTCATTCTGGAGAAAAACCTCACCTGTGTGATATCTGTGGCAGAGGTGTGTAAGAACCAAAGTTTCTGCCTTGGGTTTTTTGACTGAAAAGTGAGGAGTCATTTTAATCTCGGAGTCTGTCATATTTTTCTAGGTTTCAGTAACTTCAGTAATTTAAAGGAGCACAAAAAGACCCATACAGCAGATAAAGTATTTACCTGTGATGAATGTGGGAAGTCATTTAATATGCAACGAAAATTGGTAAAGCACAGGATAAGGCACACTGGAGAGAGACCATACAGCTGTTCAGCTTGTGGTAAGGGTCACTTTGCATTGCTTGGTTGTGTCATTGCTTTTCAAATTATGAGGAAAAGTTCCTTTGTTGGCAGAATAACAATTAATCAAAACTATTTTGAATTGAAATACCGTATTGTGTAAGTCAGTCACAAAATTTTCTGTCTTGCATGCTTCATAGTCTCATTTGGTGTAATGAACTCCTTTATTTCTCATAAGTTTAAAAGAGAATTTCAGTTGAAAATTAGGAAGTAAGAGGAATCGACATTGTATGTGTTTGCTAACATGTTTGCTAAAGAGTTGCTCACAGTAGCTGCTTCAAAAATAGATTTATTTTCAGAATAGTCCTTTCTGATGGAAAGTTAGGTTTGACATCACTTGGGTGTTGATGGGGTCTTTTTTCCCAATTGCATACCATTTCATTTTAACTCCATTCACCCACAGAGTTTGATAATTACAACCTTTTATCACTTTGCTTCAGCCTCTGGAATAAAATCAAAACTTGATCAATATTTCAGAACACCCATTTTCAAAATCTGTTAGATAGGCCATACTGCCAGGAGGTCTGAAAATGGCTTTTGATCAGGTACATCCTGATCTCATAGGTGATTTAGCAGCCTGCATAGTAATTTTTTGCCACTATGTGTTATTTTGACAGAATTTCATTCATGTTCTGAGGAATCAGCTTTGGAGGAGGGTAGCTTCCTATGTTCAAATCCAACTGCAGTATGTTTTATTTGCACTGTCTTAAGGGACGAGAAAAAGCCAATATTATCAGGAGGCCTTGCATCAGAATGAGGAAATAGATACACAGGATACAATCAGTTGTGTTGCTGCCATTAAACAGGCTTGTTTTCATTTTGTCTTGTAGTGGTTGTTTGAATATTTTTGATTTGTGCAAAGAGGATCTGATGAAGCATTAAGAAATCATTCACACTATGCAAAAAATCCAGATGTATTACTCCAGTAATTTTGAATCTTATCATTACTGTTTAATGGCTGTTCTGAAGAGAAATTTGTGCAGCAAAATAAAAAGTATGCTGCTGAAAATTGAGACTGCAATTTTATTGGGCAGTCATTTAATATGGTTCATTTTAGTTGGTATCTGTCCTTGCAAAAGAAATGAGATAAAAATCACAAGCTTATTTCTACTGTTTTAAAGAATGTGAGGCGTCTGACTCATGTGGCAATTCTGGAAATTAATTCTCTCTTTTTCTGCTTGTTCTTCTACACTTTGCCTTGGTTCAGCCTCAGACTTTTCTTAGCAATATGGTGATTGAGCTTATTTGAGTCTGTAGCTTTGAAGATACACAAACAGTTGAATATTTTTCTGTGTTCTAAAATTTACAGCAATAAAAAATTACAGTTCTCACACATTCTCTGGCTAGAATATAAGAAAGGACTGCTGCATTATGCTAGCCTAAAGTTAACAAAAAAGCTAACTTTGTCAGCAGTTTGAGAGTAGTTCATTGGTAGTGAACAAACCATTTCTTTCTATGATGCAGCTCTCACTGAAAGAATATAAATATTATATAGTAAGATTATCAGCATACTGTTTTTCCAGACAGACAAATTAAATTGATAGTTTAATTTTTTTTTCTCTCTTAAGATTGAGACAAACTGAGAGCACTCACAGCTTTCAAGTACTAATGGATATTCCTGTCTCTGGAGACAAAAGCTAAACCCATTCATTTGGAAACACAAGTTAGAAAATCAGATCAAGAAGAAGAAACAAGTTAATGGAATTGTAAAAATAGATAGAACTTGTTTGAACCTGTTCTAGATAAATGATGGGGCATACGATACCTTACCGCTTGATAGTTTCTTTAATTAAAACGTGTTTATTCACTTGTGTTGAGAGCAGTGTCTGAATCTATGGCCTGTCTCTTGTAGGGAAGTGTTTTGCAGGCTCTGGCGACCTGCGCAGGCACGTGAGGACTCACACGGGGGAGAAGCCCTACACCTGTGAGACGTGTAACAAGTGCTTCACGCGCTCGGCCGTGCTGCGCCGCCACAAGAAGATGCACTGCAAGGCCTCTGAGGAGGGGCCCAACGCTCTCGAGGAATTTACTCAAGGGATGGAAACATCCGACCTTGACAAGTCCCAGAGTTCTGACTCTTTTGGCCCAGAAATGTCTGTTACGTTGTTACCCGTGTCTGTCAAATTTCCCCTTCATCCAACTGCAAACTCGGCTGAATTTGACGGCTCCGCGGAGTCTTACTGTAAGCTGCGATCAATGATCCAACACCAGGACTCGGCAAACGCAGAGAAACTCAGCGTGGATTCTGCCAAACTCCTGAAAGCCCAGGCACAGCAGAGCCCACCAGCACCCCCACCCTATGCCTACACAGATGTAGATGTGTCTCCAGCAGAGGAGCCCCTGCAGTCCGATGGCATTCCCACAATCCGCTCCTCTGTGGCCGGCCTGCCCGGCCACTGCAATGAGCCCCTGGGCAGCCGGGCCTCCTCTGCCACCTACAAGAGCAACGAGGGCCCCTTCTTCTCCAGCATGACCCTCTGGGGCTTGGCCATGAAGACCTTGCAAAATGAAAGTGAACTGGAACAATGAGGGCTCAAAACTTATTGAAGGCATTTCATGGTAACGTGGCTGCAATTGCACTGCAGCACGGAGAGATCACAGAGAGTTTTTAAGCCAGGTAGCTTGGACACTGACAGGAATCAGAGTGCTCATTGCCAGAACCACGTGTAGGCTGCCTTTATTTACACTGCTTCTCAGCTAAGTTTAAATGCACTGTTGGGGACCTTTGTTGTTCTGTGCCTGCACTGTGTAGCTCCTGTGTTATTGCCATGGTTTACTAAAATTTGATGCTGACTAAATTTACCATTTAACTTGGAATTTTTTTACCTGATAATGGAGGAAAGGATGGCCAGTGTCTAAGTTCATTATATGGGTATAGCTCCAAGTATGGGTCATCAGAGCTGTGTAACAATGTAGATATGCCAGGAGGAAAATGCTTAACCAATCTCTAGTGAACCTGAGTTTCAGTAGTGGCTTTCTTACCAGTAGGGTCATCAGGTTACAGGACCTGAGTATTGTGACATTAAATTTAAATGTTAAATACTGGGCAATATTTGTGATAGTGCAAAGTAACTGTATATCTAGAAACTTTATTTTTTTACAATAAAGGCTTTTTTTTTTAGTATTTTATAAACTATTTTGCACAGCAGATTATTTGTACAATGAAGGCCAAGATCAAGTTGTGAATAAAGGGAAATTCTTTTACATTGCTCAATGTATTTCATCTTTCTATGAAGGATTTTCAGTAACAGTTCCATTTATTCCGGGTATCTTTACAATGCTCTAAAGGGAATGCCATCACAAGAAGAGCTGCAGTATAAAATTAATGCAATCAATACATCAGTAAGTTGTCTTTTACTTGAATGAGTATGAAACATTGGCTGATTAATGGAATAAATAGACTGTTACAGGATAGAAACGTTGCTTAGAGAGGCCTTTCTCTGCTGTGGTGCTTTGAATAATTGCTGCATTTCAAACTGCTTGATACAGATACGTGACATTCTGAGGAAATTTAAAGCTTGGAATATACAGTATTCTTCTATCTTTTTAAGGTGCTCACCAATTTTTCCTCCCAAGAATTCAAAAGTAGTTGTTTCATCTCTTGTTGTGTTAACCACCATGCACTACAATTTGGGGCTTCACTTCCTTACTTCCTTTACTTGGTCCCTGTACCTTCCTGAACTGCTTTCAACCTGAGAAAATGAGAGACTGTTTCTGGCCAGAGTACAGCATGCCTTCAGACAAAAGGGACAGCCCATTACACTGTCTGAGTCTCAAACAATACACAATTCTCTCAATAGTCATTTAGTGTTATGAAAAGCTTTTTTACTACATGAACAGACCAGTTTAAAAAAAAAAAAAACAACCTAACTGCACTGGAGAGAAAATTGGGAATTTTTTTGCCCTTTCTTTTCTTGTAGTGTACATATACTAGAAAGCTTAAAAACAATATTTTTCCAGCCAGTGAAGTCAAAACACTAAAGTTTTTGCAGGGTGTGGGTGTTAAAAATAGCACATAAGCTAGCTGAACACAGTCTCACGTGGATCAAGCAGGGAACACTTTATATATGAGAACCCTTAGCTCTCCCCTCATTCTTTGCCTATTGCATTATTTGCTTTGGAACACTGCAGTTCCCTGTGGGAATTGCCCTTGTGCCATTCTACAGTCCAGGTATTACAGTTCTGTCCCTGACCACGTGTGCTCATGCTCACTCTCACTCTGCTGTCCTTGCATCAGTGCCTGAGGCAAAATCTGAGGTGGGTATCTACCAGTCACTAGCTCTGTAGGTTTCCTCTTGTCAGAAACTACTTTTAAACTTACTTATCCCAAGAGAAAATAGAAATTTGACTCTGTTCCCACAAGGATTTTGTTGCTTGGAAAGGACAAATCTGCAATTTAAACCTCCTAACTTTTTAGTTGTCTCTGATTTCACAGTGATTTGGCTTTCTCTGTTGTATTTTTGAGGAGTCACTATAGGATAAGTTTAAATCAAACATGTTGCAACCTTTGTGCTCTTCTAACACTGTGCTGGAGGTCTGGAGGAATGTGTAAGACTGTCATAAAGGGAAAGTGGCAACTTGAGATACTTTTAAACACATAGATCAGATTATGGATTAGTATCAGGTGCTTTGTGTCAAGAGGGCAGCTCTCTTGCATTAAAGATTATTCCCTTTGCTTGGCAGTATTTCTGTGAGAGTTGTTTCACATCAGAAACATGAAAGTCCTCAAAACTGCTACCAGACTGTGAATGCTCTTTGCAGTTTGGAAGGTTTGTTAAAACACCACATTGCAATGTGGCATCTTCGAGAAGGAAGTGGAGCAAACACTGGTAGGAGGAAGCTGTTCCATCTGAGTTTGTGCAGCTGGAACCAGAAAAAGGAGTTACAGCACTGGGAAGGAGCACTAAGAACTGTTATTTCTAGCTGGCTTGAAGGAAAAGCTGAGCAAGAGAGAAAATTCAAAAGATTAGTAAGTGGATGGAGTCAGATGGAAGAGAATGAATTTTTATGTATGGAGTAAAAAGTTTTGGATTAAGAAGCGCCATCCCTGCAGCCACGCCATCACTGCCTGACTGCAAGAAAATATATTTTGCTGTTGTGTTTCCAAAATCAAATACAGTCTGTCATGTCAATTTAGTATTGCCTGAGCTTTTGTCAGGGAGACATCAGTAGAAAACAACCTTGAAAGAGGATCTTTCCTGTATCCTAATAATTTCCTGTGCCAACCTGTAGGTCTGTAATGAAGAGGATGTTTGAGTGGGAATAGCAAATATGGTTTGATAGTCCTAATGGTGCCATAAACCTGGCACAGCTGGAGAGGAGCAGTGACCTTCGTGGCTTTGAAGAACAGGTGGAAACTGTGACACCAGTGCTGAGCCAGTGGTATTTTACGAGCAGCAGACACCCATCCATAGCAATTGCTCACAAACACCCGTGGCCAGGCTGCTGAGGGGGATGAATAAGCATCAGTCCTTTGGCCAGTACCAGACAGTGCAGTAGTGCCAGTATAGTTGATGTAAATGACTAAATGCTACTAAAAAAAAAAAATTTTGGGAAGAGGGTGTAAACCAACCTGGCTGTGTAAAATTGGAAGAATGCCAATTGTTATTTCTTACGATAATTATCCTGCAGCTCAGAGCTGCTCTTCATCTTGCAAACCGGAATAACATTTTTTTACAGAAGGTGCAGGTGACCACTCAGGGCTCCATTTGGATTTGTTCAGGGCAGACATCTGCCATTCTGACTCCTGAACAGTATTTTAAAAAATCAAATTAGTGTTTGACTTTGGAAGGCATTACTGTGGTTATTTTGATTTATTTTATTAATTTATTTTGATTGGGTTTTTTATTTATTTTGATTTACAAACATTAAATCTGTACAAAACGTAACCTGCCGTTTTTATGTGAGGATGTTTACTGTGTGTATATAGGAAAAGGAGACATCATATAATTACATCTAAGTTCAAATAACTCTCCTTCCAAAAAAAAAAAATCCTCTGCTTGAGACTTATTTTCTAGTTTAGTTAGAACTGAAAAGTTGTATAAGGAAGAAGAACTTTACTAGGTAGGACTTACTGCTTGTTTATTACCTGTTGCCATTGAGCACAGAGTGTTTTTGTGGTCTAACACTTCATCTGCATTCTCTCACACTCTTCTTAAACCTGGCCTACTAGACGTTTCTTGAATTCAGAGGTCAGGCTTTAGAACAGAGCACTTGTGCTTTGTTTCCATGGCTTCTTCAGCTAATTCAAATACACTTAAACTCCTGTTGATAATTTTACAGGGAAGTAATTGCTACACGTGAAGTATTCCTGAAACATCTAAGTGGCATATACAAGAGCAAGCCAAATTTAAGACAAAATCAGTGTGAAGCCAGTGGAGCTGGCCCCATAGGCCATTTGCTTCTGGAATCCACTTTTTTCTTCCCTTGCATTGTCTTCCCCACTGTGGGTAGCTCCATTCATAGGTGGACAGCTGCATTCAATTCTTGCTGCTCACTTCATGCCACTTACCCACCCCTCATAATCCAGAGCAGAGGTTAACATATTCAAGCTCAGTAAGGAAAACTGTTGAGGCATATAGGTAAACAGAGTAGTGAAACTCTATAAATTCTCCAGGCTCCATGTTTTGGAGCGTGTGCTGGGATTTTGGATATTTAGCTTTCTCTAGATAAGGAGCTTGTTTGAGAAGTAGCATGTTAGATAAACATGGCAAGACATGTAGATGGTCCTGCTTGAGAAGAAGACTTAATAGAAAGCAAATAAACATGAGCTTTATAGATAGATTCAAAGGAAAAAATGTGATAGCTTGGGAAATGTGTTCTAAGGACAACTGAAGTGCCTTAGATGCAGCTATTTGGTAATTCAGTATGCTAATGACTTCAAAGTGACCTGTGCTCCACTGTGCTGCAAATAGATTTCTTTGTATTGGTACACACAGCCTTGTGCTTTCTGGTCCATAGCCTTATTCATTAATCCTTACTGACATCTATTATTGAATTTGCCTTCTCTAAACAGTTGGTTTCCACCTCTGCTATTAAATCTCCATCCTAGAAAACAGATAAAAACTACCTTTAAAACACAGCCTAGTGAAGACACAAGCTAGTGATTCAGACATCTTTTTTTCTGAAGACGGTACCCCTACTGTTTAAATATAATTTTTTTTCTTTTTTGTAGTTGATATTCACATGTGTGTTCAGATCTGACAACAGTTTTGTTCACTTGGTGAGGGAATTTTTCCTGGAAGGTTACAAAGGCCCATTAATAGAAGTGCACAATGCAGTGCTGAGGAGCGTGCATGCATGAACTACAAGTCTGCCAGCTTTTTGTGAAGCTCTGCATGGGGCAGTATACTGAAATAAAGCCTTTCAGACCCTTTTAATGTAGTTCTGACCTTCTACTCTATATTAAACAGATGACTGGAACCAGAAAGATAGGTCATTGTGATTGCAGTTAATATTTGTAAGGACCAAAGCAGCTCTCAGCCTTTGAGGTAGAAGGGAATCATCTTAAGTGTGAAAATGTATCATCACAAGAATGGAGAGGATCAAAGGAAGGCCAGCTGGTGCTCGGACATCTTTTCATAACCTTTATTACAATGCTAGAATACACTAACCTCAATGGGAAGTCCATTCAGTTCATGTATTTCAAATAGATAATCTGTATTCTGGTGAAACAAAGAATGTGAAAAAAAGCCCTTTCTGAAAAGGGGGTGGTCAGCACAAATTGCCTATGATTTAATCATTTTGGTTTTCTAAAATCAGCTTAGCTTTTTCAATGCAAATATATGAATGTTTAACATGCTTATTTTAGAAGTGATTGAAAATTTGTAAAATTTAGGTGCAGAGAGTTCTAGCTGATTTTACTGTGGTTTACTTCCACTTCAGAATAAATGCCCTTCACATAATCACTTGCCATGTACCAAAAGTAAGACATAATATTTAAGGAAAAAAAAAAGCCAACAGAACAATCATAAACATTGAATCATCCAAAAGGCATCTATATGTGGAACTGTGAAAAGGCCAAGATTAAGGCTGACTAGTTTTGACAAATATCCAAAATTTAAGTTTGGGCCTTCAGGAAATATCATATCACTGTAAACATATATGAAATTAGCAATATCAAAGCAGAAAATCAATGAAGTTTTGTTGGTCGGCTGCTACAATAAAGTCCTGTGCCCACAGGCTGAGGGCTGTGCTACCAGATCCATGCTAAATGGACAGGGAAAAGCAGTGGGACTGTAGGTACAGACCAGAGGTGGGAACTTCTGCCATGATATTTTTTAGATGGGGAATGCTGTATATCACTAGAACATCAAAGCTCAAACTCAATTGTTAAATTATTTAGTCATTGCTTTTGGATTTTAATAAATCACTTTCTGGATTTGTTCTGTGGATGCAGATTTTGGAAAGTATCCGTTCTACTTGTTGAGCAGGGACTTGCTTCCAGCCAGTTCTATTTAATTTTTTGACTAAAGATAGACACCAATGTCTGAATTGCATTATTTATGAAGTCAGGACTTGCCAGGAAATGCAGCAGTCTCTTAATATTGCAAAATGCCAAATGGACAAAAGGATATTACCTTTTGCTATCCAGAAAGTGATGGCAGACAGTCATAGCATCAGCTGGACAACAACTGTAACCTGTGGAGCAGATCTGAGGGGCACTGAAATTCCGACAGCTCCAGGAAATGCAACTTCATTTCAATTCAAAAGTCATTAAAATAATTCCTAATTTCTAAAGCTCAGAAGAAATGGTATTTAATTTCTTTTTCTCCCAGTAATTTGCATGTCAAATCTCTCCCCCTCTCTCTCACACACACTCTCCCCCTCTCTCTCCTGTCAGTGATGTCTCTGTCAGCAGCTGTCTAGTCATCAATCACTCCCGTCATCTGAAGCATATTTTTAACACTTCTGGACGTGCTCTAAAAGCAAATGCTTTTAAGCAAACAATTTGCACTGTTTTTCCATACACTTCCTTCACTTCCCCAAACCTTTCATAATCATGACTTTAAAAGCTGGGTCACAGGGGAATCAGGTACTGGAAAATACAACCTTTTGTACTTGTGAGAGTATCATAATGTTACATCAAGTTCTCGTGTAATGCAGATACTGTCTGACTTGCAGAAGACTTGAAGATGCCTGAAGCTTGAGAATTCAACTTCATTAAGATTCATATAAATGTTGCCTTTGGTTTCACCCATTGTATTCTGCACCCTCTCAAGCTCAAACTTCACTTTGAGTTTAGGAATTGAGCAGACAAAAAGAAAATCACTGTCAAAGCTTAGTTCAGCTGCTGTTTTGGTAAAGTAGATTAGTTTATGCCATGTTTGCTTCAGAGCAGTTACTTTACAGCCTGAAATGGAGAAGATAATAATGGAGCTGATAAATTATTTTCTTTGTAATCATGAGTTTCAGAGCTACCAGGAAAATTACATTGAACAAAAAAGGTTTTGATCTTAAAAGCTTCTCTGTTTTTCTCATCTATTCTTTGGCAGAAAGATGCCCACTGGGGCCTTAGGGCATCAAGGATATTTGCTAAGTGCCTGCAAGGCCTTTGGAACCATCCAGTAATAAGTCAAAGAGGAAGAAAATTTTGTTCTTCTGCCACTGGCTAGTAAGTGACTCTTCTGGTAACTTTAATATTTGTCAGGAATACAAGTTTTTGAGATCCAGATCCAGATCAAAATTATTACATTGGCACATGGGTGAAACAGGAATCCTGACTGTGCCCAGATGGAAAGAACTTTCTTTTCCCAAATAAAATGTGGCTTTTAAATAACCCAGGTTATGTTTATTTTTGCAAAGACTAGAAGCAATAACCCTAAAGGATGCTTTCCTCTAAAGTCCTAATGAAAGTGTTACACAAACTATGAGCCATGTACTTCCACTTCATGTTTGCATCTGGAACTTTTCTTCCTTGCTGCTTTGATGTCACATCCCTTTGTATTTTTAAGTGCTTAGAAGAACACTTCTGTGACAAAACACTAAATAATACTCGAAGTTTGGAAACTATCTAATGTCCTTCTGATAAGGAGTGCTGCCATATGTGGACTGTGATACGGATGAGCACTGAGTGCTCTGACTATCCTGGGTATATAATTTAATCTTTCTGTGTAGCCTGGCTGTAGTGGAATCATCAAAGCTTTATCATGTTGGAAAGCTTTGTTTTAAACAAGGAAGCTTCGTCAGCCACCAGTAATCATATCACNGGCTGGGCTGGGATGGGCTGGGCTGGGATGGGATGGGCTGGAGCCGTGCCTGCCTCCCGCACATCCGCGGTAATCAGGCTGCGGCGTTATCAGCAGCGATAAACCTCCTTCCGTTTTGTTAGGAAGCGATAATGTGTTAACTGCTTTGTTATCCGCATCTTTAATAAGCCGCAAGGACATCATTTCTTGCCCTTGGGCATTCCTGCCGAGCAGGGCTGGAGATTGCATTGCCGGTGACAGCCAGAGCGCGGCTGTGCTTCAGTCTCGTGGATATTGTGATGTGTGACATAAACACCATCGGTTCTGTGGCGTGTGACATGAACACCATCGGTTCTGTGGCGTGTGACATGA
>VXAX01005198.1:234806-246785 GCA_013399835.1 Leptocoma aspasia | reverse complement strand
AACAACTGTAACCTGTGGAGCAGATCTGAGGGGCACTGAAATTCCAACAGCTCCAGGAAATGCAACTTCATTTCAATTCAAAAGTCATTAAAATAATTCCTAATTTCTAAAGCTCAGAAGAAATGGTATTTAATTTCTTTTTCTCCCAGTAATTTGCATGTCAAATCTCTCCCCCTCTCTCTCACACACACTCTCCCCCTCTCTCTCCTGTCAGTGATGTCTCTGTCAGCAGCTGTCTAGTCATGAATCACTCCCGTCATCTGAAGCATATTTTTAACACTTCTGGACGTGCTCTAAAAGCAAATGCTGTTAAGCAAACAATTTGCACTGTTTTTCCATACACTTCCTTCACTTCCCCAAACCTTTCATAATCATGACTTTAAAAGCTGGGTCACAGGGGAATCAGGTACTGGAAAATACAACCTTTTGTACTTGTGAGAGTATCATAATGTTACATCAAGTTCTCGTGTAATGCAGATACTGTCTGACTTGCAGAAGACTTGAAGATGCCTGAAGCTTGAGAATTCAACTTCATTAAGATTCATATAAATGTTGCCTTTGGTTTCACCCATTGTATTCTGCACCCTCTCAAGCTCAAACTTCACTTTGAGTTTAGGAATTGAGCAGACAAAAAGAAAATCACTGTCAAAGCTTAGTTCAGCTGCTGTTTTGGTAAAGTAGATTAGTTTATGCCATGTTTGCTTCAGAGCAGTTACTTTACAGCCTGAAATGGAGAAGATAATAATGGAGCTGATAAATTATTTTCTTTGTAATCATGAGTTTCAGAGCTACCAGGAAAATTACATTGAACAAAAAAGGTTTTGATCTTAAAAGCTTCTCTGTTTTTCTCATCTATTCTTTGGCAGAAAGATGCCCACTGGGGCCTTAGGGCATCAAGGATATTTGCTAAGTGCCTGCAAGGCCTTTGGAACCATCCAGTAATAAGTCAAAGAGGAAGAAAATTTTGTTCTTCTGCCACTGGCTAGTAAGTGACTCTTCTGGTAACTTTAATATTTGTCAGGAATACAAGTTTTTGAGATCCAGATCCAGATCAAAATTATTACATTGGCACATGGGTGAAACAGGAATCCTGACTGTGCCCAGATGGAAAGAACTTTCTTTTCCCAAATAAAATGTGGCTTTTAAATAACCCAGGTTATGTTTATTTTTGCAAAGACTAGAAGCAATAACCCTAAAGGATGCTTTCCTCTAAAGTCCTAATGAAAGTGTTACACAAACTATGAGCCATGTACTTCCACTTCATGTTTGCATCTGGAACTTTTCTTCCTTGCTGCTTTGATGTCACATCCCTTTGTATTTTTAAGTGCTTAGAAGAACACTTCTGTGACAAAACACTAAATAATACTCGAAGTTTGGAAACTATCTAATGTCCTTCTGATAAGGAGTGCTGCCATATGTGGACTGTGATACGGATGAGCACTGAGTGCTCTGACTATCCTGGGTATATAATTTAATCTTTCTGTGTAGCCTGGCTGTAGTGGAATCATCAAAGCTTTATCATGTTGGAAAGCTTTGTTTTAAACAAGGAAGCTTCGTCAGCCACCAGTAATCATATCACCACTATTCAGAAGCTTAATTATATGATTTGTGCTACTTGCTGTTCTCAAAAATCTTTTCCTTTGAAAAGAGGATTAAATAAAACCTACCTTTGAAAGGGGTTAGCCCTTGTCATTGCAAGAAAAGCCTAACATACTTTAAGTGCCTAGAAATCAGAAGACAAAAAGCATTTCAAAATATCTCCACGATTTTAACCCGAGCGGTGTATTTTCTACCGCGAATCCCCAGAGCCAGGGCACCTGATGCACCACTCCGGCCAGTGGCGCCAGAGCCCGTGTGCCCGCCGGGTGGCAGTGAAAGCCCGAGCTACAAAGGGGCTGNAGCAGGGCTGGAGATTGCATTGCCGGTGACAGCCAGAGCGCGGCTGTGCTTCAGTCTCGTGGATATTGTGATGTGTGACATAAACACCATCGGTTCTGTGGCGTGTGACATGAACACCATCGGTTCTGTGGCGTGTGACATGAGCACCATCGGTTCTGTGGCGCGTTTTATCTCTGTGCTTGGTGCCCGCCCCACGCCTCAGCCCTTCCCAGCTGTTTCTCTTGCTGCAGTGGTCACACAAAGCCCCTTCCCTGTCACTCCTGCAGAGTGGGAAACACTGACCCCCTGGCAGAGCTCTGTGGGCTCTCGGGACCTCTTACGTTTCCTAATACTATTTTTTACACAAACCCTTAACCATTTCCTTCCCATGAAGTGAAAGTGCTCAGCACAACAACACTGCTCTACTTTGATCTTACTGGTAGCCACCTTCTGCCATTCTTCGACTGTATGATGGCCACCTGCCAACTTAGGAAGTCACTCCCCACTGACCCTCCCTATAGAATAAGTGTTTTGGCTTCTACTGCTGGCAAGCATATGAAAATATTGCACAGCTGCATGTGTTCAGGCTGAAAGAGCAGGGATCACAGAAGCCAGACAAAGCATAAACAGTGAGAAGTCTGCATTCAGAATAATTAGAATATGAGTGGGAAATGCAAAATTGAAATAGTTCAGCAATGTCTTCTCCAGAACACGAGGAGAATAGGTAATAAATAATAATTAGAAAAAAATCTGAAATTATTTCCTGTAAGAGTAAGCAGAAATCCTCTTTAAAAATTTACAAAAACCAAACTCTAATAGTAAAGTGAAAAGTATGGATTTTGTTCCCTACGTGTAATTTCCGAGGATGTCCTGATATGGAGTTCCAATATTTGGCTTTGTGATTTTGGCTGTACAGCTTGGTAATAAATACAGATCAAACACTATCATTAGTTTTACATTTACTTACACATCTGGCAGCAAAAAAGGTATCTGTGAGGTGTTGTGAGTCAAACAGAATGACTTTGTCAACACAGAATGACTCTGTCAATAGCATAGCTTTACAGCCCAGCTGCATTTCATTGCTGTACCGCTGGTGGTGAGTGCTGGCTGTGACTGGAATTGCCCTGTTGTTAGCACCTGTGCCACGGCAGAACAGCAGATTGCCAGAAGTCACACAGGATGTGTCCCTCCCTCCTGTTCAGCAGGGATTTGACTGCTGTAACATTTCCAGCTCTGCTCAGTTGTACTTTTCCAAGGGAATCTTAAGTAAATGTCACTGTGTTTATTTGCACGTTATTACTCTTTGAAAGCACTGTGCTTTCACAGAGTAACAATTTTCAAAAGTTTTCAGAGTGCACAGCAGCTGATAACCACCAGTACTACACTTGTTTATCATATTTTAAGTACTCAGCTCTACCAGAACTGTCAATTGCTCTGTTAGTAGGCAGTTTTGTAATACAGATCTGTTCAGATACTGGTCCATAAAACCCTCCTAAAGCAATTTGAACCAATTATTTTCTAGAAAACAACTACTTTCCAGATATTTTTTAATATTTTGGTAATAGTATTTTCTCATTATCTGGGTTTTCTTTAAATAATCTAAATGAGTTATGTACATTGGGTGTAAAGGATATTCGGGCTCTTTGTTAGACTTGTGAAAGCACTGAGGTATCTCAAAAATACACCCTTCTGTACCTACCTATAACCATAGAAATATGTAAAAATGTCTCTAAAAGTTGGCTTTGAGTTTCCAGCAGAGATTCACTGGTTTTCTTTAGAGTTTGTGTACACAATGCATGTTGGGTTAGTTACACTACTGAATGAATGTAGGGTCCATATTTGATGTCTATTTGTAGTCACTGTTATTTGGAGTCATTATTTATGCTTGACATACATAAATGTAATTTTTCTCAAAAGCGAGGAAGAATAAGATTTATGAGGATGAAAGCTCTTTACAGAAGTGGAACTGCCATAGTGTGTTGTGTTCTGTAAGCATGATGACTCTTTGTTTTTTTTTTTTTTTAAACTAAACCATGTCCCAAACTCATATAGCTGTAGCCGAAGCAAAAATCATGTTTTGAACAGGCTTAAATTTCACTGAAGTTCCATGATCCACACTGATCCTCCAGAAAAATGTCTTAAGAAAGTAATAAAAAGCCTCTATGCATTAAGATCACAAGTTTTCCCCAAAAGAAAATATTAGAGACTTGGACTTACTGAAGCTCAATATGATCCAGTTTAAGAAAAAATGTCTATATGGATTGAAAGTTCTTCCCTTGCAGTGGGAAGAAGGCAACCAGTCCTTGCTGCTGCTACTTCTAGAATGTTGTCTAACATCCAGAGCTGCCCAGAAGGATTGTCAGACTGGCAGAACAGACAGGATAGCTCTTGAATGGCTGATGTCCTCCTTTAGGAGAAGTGATAGATTCTTCCTCATCACTGCCAAATATTTCCTTACACTCCTTTTTGATTTTCTAGGAGTCAACATTTACATATGATAATTGGAGACAGATGAAAGAACAGACTACTGGGAAACAACAAAAATCTGCTCCTCTCTATGTCCATTGAGCTGTTGCTTTATCATCCTATGACTATCTGCAAATTCTTTTGCTGCTATGAGCCAGTTGGATTGAGTTCAGCCAAGCAAAATGCACTTAGGCAGCTGGGAGTGTATTAAAATATACCACTTTGGACTTTTCTGTAGGAATTATGACCTGGAGATTCTCACTAAACTACTACTATTAATTAGCTTGGCCATCCCAACACTCCTGAAGAATTGTCCTATTCTGTTTCTCAAGCCTGAGGCCTGGTTTGCTTTTCTTTTGGAATTCATCTTTGACTGTAATGGGAAATGGAACAGGGAATTGTTAGTTCATTTTTGTCCAGTGCTTTGAAGATGTAAAATATTTTTGGAAGCTGCTTGGTACGATTGCCCACATTCTCCTCAGGGAAACTAATACAACATTTGCTCTCCAGGACACCTCTCTTCCCTTGTGCCCCCAGAAGGCAAGTGGATGTCTTTACTGCCAGTTCTGATTGAAGACACTGATTCAAAAATCCAATTTATGGGGAGTCTTGAATGTGTTTGGTAGATTTCTTCAGCTGATGTACTTTAATGTTTAGTGGGAATCCTGCCTTTCTGTAATTATTCCTCATTTGTTATTCTTATTTTCTGTTTTTCACAGTGTTTCCATTTTGACTAATTCTTTTTCAAATGTGCACCATGTTTAGAGATTTGATTGATTTAAAATTCATAAGTACTGGATTTAGATTTCTTAGCATGTATGGTGCCTAATGTCCTCAGCTGCAGTTTCCTAAAGCAACATAAGTAATTCAAAGGCAGCAGTGACAGTGTTGTGCATTTTACAGAATACAAATAGGGGGGCTTAAGTTCTTAGATCTCTTGCTGTGAAGTACCAGTAATCCTGTGGTAGTCAACATCTGTGCTGTCTGGATGTAGTTGTCTTGGGTTTATTTTTTTCAGCTAGCAGGGAAAGAATTATTCCTGTGGCAACCAGATCCTGCAGGGTTAATACTATTTCTTTGAAGTTACTACTGAAATTGCTTGCTGGATCCTTTCGTCGTTGTTTATCAAAGTATCTCCTGTTGCATGGACTGTCAGTTTAAAGGAATGCAAAATGTGTTACCAGGATAGGAAAAACTCTGCTGTTTTAAAGCTCTAATCTTACAGATGAGTGTGGTGCAGTGCAAATATTATATGCAGTGCATATAAGCTGCACTGCATATCACAGCTTTTTGCTTTTGCAGTTCTTAATAACAGGCAAGTGTAAAACCCTTTCCATTCAGAATATAAAATGAATTATGTTATATGGAAATAGCAGTATATTTTTAATGCAAGAGTACCCTTCTGATACTAGTTAATTACCTACACAGTTCTACTTCATTCATTAAGTTACTTTATTTCACATGGGAATAGTTCAAAGGTGCACCAGGAGAGGTTCCAACTGGACATTAGGAGGCATTTCTCTGCCAAGAGTGTGGTCAAACACCAGAAGAGGCTTCCCAGAGAGGTGGTTGATGCCCTAAGCCAGCCAGTATTTAAGAGGCATTTGGACACTGACTTTATTAACTTGCTTTAACTTTTGCTCAGCCCTGAGTAGGTCAGGCAGTTAAACTAGAAGATCAGTTTATGTCCATTCTGGCTGAAATACTCTGTTATTCTGTCCTATACCATTATTCCATTCCCATAAGGACCTTGCTCCACCCACCCTGAAAAGTATGAATATAATAGTAAGCACAGTACCTTGTTTTTTAGTAACATCTCTGTTTGCACTTTTGTTTTTCAATGTACCATATTGAAAACTGTCTAAAAATATATAATTCAGTGGACAGCTGCGGCATTCTAGGCACCTAATTCTAATAATTCATTGCTTTCTGAAAGAAACAATTAATCCTTTCAGTAAAGGTGGCTGGCTCATCCTGGAGTTGCTTTGCAGGCTCCTTCTTATTTTTCCCTTGTTAGTCATCTGGAGTGAGCAGATGTTTCGTACATCCCCCTCTTTTGTCTTTTGACATTTAGATATCTGTATAAATAAACATATTTAGGAATCCCCAAAACCTGCCATAGTCAGTAACAGAATTGCCTGCAGATTCAGGCTCCTCTGTCATTTGGCTGTTTTGGACAACTTTTCCCATAATGCTACACCTCTTTCCATTCTTTTCAGCATTTCTTCTTAGCATATCTTTAAATATCAAATGTCTTTTTAAAATGCTGATCTTAATTATCTTTAATTTCCTATGCCTCAGATTTTAAGTGCCCAAATAAAGAGTGAATCCTGACGAGGTGGCTTTCTTCCCTTGAGCCCCGTGAGATTCCCTACTAAAGACTGAGATACCCCAAAATCCCTTGGTGCTTTGAGCAATTTCAGTCAGTGAATACCAAAGTGAAAGTGAGATCTTAGAACCCCATCACAAGTACAAATTGAATGAAAGAGCACAGACACAAAAGATACAGAGCTTTGAATTTACATGTACGTTAGAAAATGTCTGATTGCTTTTTTTTTTCCTACTGGCCAAGTTCTATTTGCAAGCTGAAATAAAGCAAGATCAATGCCATGTACAAAAACTTAAATGGCAGCTTTTGAAAAATTGTCCCATTAACCTGATGAGTTTCTAATTACAGTAAGATATAAGAGCTTTTTTCCTCATGCTATGTAGGATTTTGTCCTAACAGGTTTTTTTTTAAAGCTACCCTGCTGTTAAAATAATTTAACTGCAGTGTTTGAGTATAATTTGTCCTATATTTCTTTTGGTTTCTCTGAGGAGTTACATAACTTTTTCATTTCTAATGAGGTTTCCTAAATATAAATTGTGATGTTATATTATGCACCTCCTTTGGCTGCAAACCAATTAATTTGAAGTGGTTCAAGGCCGAAGAGGAGTTTAGGATCACATTCTAGCATTCCTGGTGAAAGGCTTATTTATGAACCTTTTTAAAAAAAATAAATGGCTTAGTGGTTAAGTCCAGCTTCTGTTGGAATTGATCTTATCTTTAAATTCATGTAATACTCTAAATTAATAGAGGATCATTTTGGACTACATGACCTTGTGTTACTTAGATGCTGTTTGAAATCCATTTGTATAATAGCCAAAATGTTATTTTGCTTCTCTAAATCAGGTAACTTTAGCCATTTAAATTACTCTTTAAATCATAATCAGGATTAACCTGGGAAGAGATCAGTAAAAGATCAACCTCACTTTACCCCTAAAGCTGTGCTTCCTTGTGTTTAAGTATGTCCCATCACTGTTGTCTCCCCAGATCCCTCTGCCAAACAGAGCTTTGTCTCCTCATCACAGGACTGTCACTTCTCTGCCCCAGCTTAGCCAAGGGTGGGTCTGATATTTGGGAATAACAGGAGGTCTGGAGAACAATCCATCTGCCTGTACTGATCCTCCCCTCCCTTTCTCCCCACACCCAGAGAAGTCATCTCCATGCTGTATTTTGGCACCTTCTCCTCACCAAGAGATGAACCTGCAGGCTTACAGATGGTGTGAGGAGGCACAGGACATAATCTGCCTTGCAGCACAATTTATCCCTTCTGCTGCACCTGCAAGCTCAGAGCACTGATTCTCAGAGCAATCCTGGCTTTTACTGCCCTGTATTTTATGTGGGTGTATCACTGATGGTTTTGTCACCATTTGAGAAATACTGCTCTTGAGAATCTGAGTGCTTAGAACTTGTTCTGTCTCAGCATTATTCCAATGTGCAGACTACATTTTTTCTCAAAAATCTTATTTAGATAGCTATGTATGAACTCATTACGATTAACCTAAGGATGCCAGACTTGAAAAATGGTTTAATGTTTTAAAGAATTTCACAGCTTTCCAGTGACCATTTCTCAATTTTCCCCAAAGAAGAATTCAAACTCATCCTTTTCAGTAATTTTGGAAAGAACTGATGTGCATTCTTCAGTATCAATACTTTCATTTTCATTTGACAGTTCTACAAATCTGACAATAAGTGAAAACCACTATTTTTCATATCGCTATTTTCTGTCATGAAGGTATCACTTTGGTCCATGCACAGGTTCACTATTCATTTGTCCATTTCCCATTTCAGTATGCATGCCACAATTCTAGAGTTGCTCACATATAAGCCCCTCATATAGAAATCCAATAATAAAATCCTAAAGAAAAAGTTAAGTTTTAGCTTCCCTGCTCTCCCAGTCTGGATTTGCTGGGCAGAGGGAGGGACTAAAGGGGCTGTATGAACTTGGCACTGCCTGGTGAGGAGGACTCCTGGTTGTATCACATGCTAGTAGCCATGCAGCTGGCTCTACCTGCCTGGCTTCACCTTGCATTTCCTGCACCTCCTTTGGTACAGCACTTAATCCAAGTTTCCCTATTGCTGACCAAGAGTTTAATATAATTTCTGAAGTTTATTGGCTTCCTAAAACAGATTGGTGAGCATGCTCTTCTTCTTTGGTATTTGTAAGTAACCTCAGATACCAAAGGGACTGGATGCTTTAGGGGAAAAAAACTGCTGGGACACCTGACAAACAGCAGTAGGTAGTGCTGCTTTCCTTCAGCAGAGTTTGTTCCCTTTCATGAATGCTTATGTTGCACAAGCAATTGCAGCATTTCACTGCATCAGCACTGTTCCTAATCCTGATTTGGAAACATCAACTGTTAACTTGACAAAGCGTGACACGTGGCACGTTGAAGTGTTTTCAGCTGCACTCACACAACAAATTGTAATGGCTCCAGAAGAGCCATTTCAGTTGATTGTGTCAGTAAACTACAACCCACAAAGAAAGAGACATGTGGCCAACCTGAATAAAGCATCATCAAATCACAAATAATAAATTAATTGTCAAAATTTCAGCCTCATTTTTAGAAAAAACTATTCTGCAGGAAAAAAATCCTGTAATTTCTAGATGTTTTGCCCATGATGAATCAGAAGTCCAGCCCTATGGAATGTAGCAGTTTACAACATTTCCTTAATTTTCATCTGTAGATACTGTATGACTTTATTTGTCATGTTTCTACTTCAAAATGAGGGCTTGCCAAGAGGTGAAAATGTAGGCTGTCCCATGCAATTGGTCTTTCTCTAGCTTTTGTGAGACATGGGCCTACTATTATTTAAAAAAGAATTCTGTATCTTTTCCTAGACCAAGTGCCAGCAAACACAAGCTTTGCATTACATACTTTTTTTTTTCCCTCTGGTAGTTACTTCATTGGGAAGTACTACACCTGCTTGATGGGGAAGTGAAAATTTTCTGCTTTCATAGTCAGGCTGATGGCACACATGGTGAATTCTAACCTCACTGAGGCCATTAAGGTTTCAGAGTAAGTAAATCAGGGTACAATCTGACTTAATGAGAGTAGCCACTAGGTCATCAATTCTGTGCATTGGCTGCTTTTCCTGTTGCCCACATACCCACAAGGAGCTATCATGTTTCCTCAGAGATAACTAACATGAGATAAAGATTGCTGGCCATGATACTGCAGTGGCTCAGCAAGGATGTGGGTTATTTGTTAAGCACCTGGAACCCGAGTTACTTTGTAGAAGACAGAGGACAGTTTCTTCCCCAAATTTAAAACCCCCTGAATAACCGTAACAAAATGACCTACAGCAAGAGCCCTGGAGTAAAGAGGTGTGCTAGTTTCAACGAATCAATTTATTTTCAAATAATGTCTACGGTAATATACAACTTTTTGCCTTGTTAAGGCAGCAACTTCTGACCAGGAAGCTTTTGTAACTGAATTACTTCTTTTTTTTCTTCTAAAACCATCAGTAGCAAGCTACAGTTGGCTATTTGATATCAGAAATTAAAGCCTTATAACTGCTCATTTCACATAGCCGGCAAATAAAGACACTTAGTCACAGATATTTGTGTGTGCATGTACATGCACACAAAAACACAGAGCTTTTCTTGTTTTACTTCACAGTACATGGGGTGACATGTGCTTGGAATGAAAACAATGTAAGCCACTGAGTGTAAGTACTGAGTGGCAACAAGTGCAGTGTCCAGTTGCTTAACAAAAAGATTTTTTTCTGAAAGATTAGAGAACCAGGTAAGACTAGTTAGCATAAGTTCCTAAAAGGCAGATATCGTTAAAGAAATGCACAGTGGCAAAGAGAAGAACTCACTCTGTAAACAGGCTATCCAAATTTCTCCTTTTCTCTACAACAGACACTAAAACAGAGTAACCTGTGCACATGCTCACATAACTAAAAAAATACCTCACCAGCCAACTGGGGAATTAAAATCCATTCATCTTAATCCAATACTGATGCTTCCTCAGGCACACACTTAATACACAATTGCCCTACGCTTTTGACAATCTTCAGCCAAAAGGGCTCGAATATAAAATCACAAAAGCTGGAGATGAAAGAACCTAGTCAGTCAATTTGTTAAACCATTTGCTGTGTTATTTGGGCTCCCTGTAGTATACTGTCAAATACACTTTTGATCATCACTTGGACTTTTGATGTCATTTGGATTCTGTATGACTTTGGCTTCACATACAAATGAATGGATTACACTCATCCTTCTGTGGGTTATTAATCTGTTCTGTTCAAGAACACTTGTAAGACAAGGGCTTTGCCAAAATTAAATAATTCAAGTGTTTCTCGTTTTCTGGGAAACCCCTTCATTTCCAGTCACAGGTGCAACTTTCTACATAAAATGAAGCCCTTTTTCTTCTACTTAACACATGCAAGTATGATTTATGAAATGTTACTCAGGTAAGACAAGCTTATTTTACACTTTATTTACTCGGGACAGAACACTAATGGGAGAAATAAATAAGATAGACAGGACGACCCATGGCTGGAGACACGACTTGCTTTGTGCCACAGCCAGAAAGGGCCTTTAGCATTACAGACCATTGATCTCAGGAAACCGGGATGCGTGCTGGATTGGGCGACTGGAACAAACCACGCAAAAAGGCTGCTCATGCCGGCATCTGTGAGAAGAGGCTGGCTGGCTCTGAAGCGTGAAACTGGCTCTAGGCTGAGCACCTGTCTGCTGCTTCTCTCTCGGAGCTGCCTGCCATCCCAGGCACTTGTTGCATCGCCCACAGCGCTTGCCCTGCACTGGCTGGGAAGCAATGCACCTGCAAGACTACAAGAGGAGCGTGCTGGTTGCCTTGGGTTATAGGAGACAGCGCAGTGAATATGAATCACTCTGGGTTTTTTCCGCCCCGAGCCAGCCGAGCTGTAAGATGTCCTCTCTGTCTCCCAGCTGCAAGGCTCCTTTGCAATGCGCCTTTGCCCTGGAGTGACGCGAGCGCCGGCCCCAGCGCTCGCATCCCGCGCTTTGCAGAGCGGACCCGGGGCCGGGCTCTCCCCGTGCCGACCGCACGCTCGTCCCTTCCCCGCAGNGGCGAGGGCGGCGGTGCCGGGGATGGAGCTCCGAGCCCTCCGCATCCCGCGGGCTGCGGGCGGTGCCGCACCGGGCCGCGCCGGCGGGCAGCGCTCGCTCCAGGCGGACGTGTCGGGGATTTGGGGGGCTGCTTTGTGCGCGTGGTGGTTTGGGGTTTTGTTAATTTTGACAGTAGAAGCTCTGGTCATCGTTCGTACTTCCCAGAACGCTAATAGCTAACCGAGTCACAGCGACCAACACTTTTTTTTTT
>VXAX01005198.1:180539-234783 GCA_013399835.1 Leptocoma aspasia | reverse complement strand
TTTTTTCCAGACGGTATTTCGAGTCCCCCGAGGGCTGGGAAAAGGTCTGGTTTCTGATATTTTGCATTTCTTTGCGTGTGTGCCTGTGTGTGCCAGCAGAAAAATCCCTCTATCCTGGAAGAATGGTGAAACTGGGGAATAATTTCAGCGAGAAGAGCACAAAGCAGCCCCTTTTGGAGGATGGATTTGACACCATCCCCCTGATCACACCCCTGGATGTCAATCAGCTCCAGTTCCCACCTCCTGATAAGGTACAGTAGGCTTTAGTTTCCACCCTGGAGAATCACACCCAGATCTCTGGCAAACAACAAAAGAATAGGTTATGGGTAGAGAGCAGCGTAGAAATGACAAAAAATATGGGGTGTTTCAAGGCATGCTAGTTCCCTCTAGGGAAAAACCCAAACAGCTAAGCTTATGAAAATCCATTATTTTGCATTAAAAATCAGTGTGAAACGTTAGCAATAAGCAGTAGAGATTTCAGTGCTGCTATATGAAACATAAACTATACAAATGCAAGCTTCTCTATGCTGTATTGCCATAGCCCTCCCTATTCTGTACCTTTCTTTCTTGCATCTGGAAGGTCCTGTGTATTCTCTGTTAATAATAAGAATTTTCTGTCCAGAAAATGCCCCCCTGATGGGGGAATAGAGCCCTGCCTTATTTCTCTGTAAAGTGGGCATAGGCATACTAGCAACAGAGAGCACTTCCATTTTCCTTCTGTGCTTCAGTAAGAAACTAGTGCTAACCCCAGACAAGCTGAAATAATGAGATGAAAACAGGCCATTGAGTTTTCTCCTTGGCAATTTATTTTGTTAAAAAACCTCAGACTAGGTGATTCAGATATCTTCTGTAGCTGGATGGAGGCAGTCCAATGAGCTGCTTACAGGTTGGAAGGGAAATGTGCTTCCTGCATTCCTCATTAAATGCCTTGATTATTAGGGATTTAATTTTAAAGATTTAGAAAGGTGATGTGATAGCCTATAAATGTTTATTGTCCTCACAACAAAGAATTCAGTAAGTGCTACTACACATAAGGCACACAGGAGTAGGATTTTTTTCAGGGTTTTCAGTATCCTGTTTTAATAGGATTCTTACTTGCAATTTCCCACATGCATCTGCTATTAAAAAGCTTTGTGGTCTTCATACAGTTTTTGTTTCTGGCCTTGTGTCTTCCACAAGCTGAATTCTACTTCTAGTTAAACTGATAGCTATACATTCCTCAAACCTCAAAAAAATTCACATAATCTTAACTTAGGGTAAAGAATTTTAACTTGTAAAATTTTCCTTGGTAGAGTGTTACTTGTAGGCAGTACAAATAAATGTGTGACCTCCATTTTAATTGCTATCAACACCATTCTGTGTTGTGTGTGGTGACCAGTTGGCAGGCATAAATGCAATAAGCCATAACAGCTGTTCAGGAGCCTGAGGGTCCATTTTATGCCCTCAGTTACATGGGTGTAAATCTTGTAACTGAGGACAAAATCACACCCTAAGGCTTTAGAACAAGCTAAGCCTCGCCGTGTCGGATACATCTGCCAACTGGTGACTGGATATAACCGATTACCAAGGACCAATGACCAAAGGAATTTGTTCTGTTCCTGCACTGCTAAGCAGAAGTCTGAGTGAGGGATCTGCATGGTAATAGCTTTAACCTGAGCTGAGCCTCTGTAGTGAAGCCAGGGGGTTCTCTGCCAGCCCGTTTGCTCCTACTAGAATGGGGCAGAACTCCTCCCACCTGGATAGCATTTGCCTTGAATGAAAGCAAATGTCCAGCTAAGCTAGGAACTTAAATAAAGGAATATTTGATTGGTTCCTCTACTCTCCACTGTCCAATTGTATATTAGCTTTCTTTTCCTTTTGCAAACATGGAGGGGGAAAATGAAATTTATTGGTCATGCTTGTGTCCTTCTGTAACTGGTTAGTCATGTCAGTGTCTCTTTGCTGGTTGCTAGAGACTCAAAGGCAGGAGCAGAGCAACTGATGTGAAAAAAAGAAACAGTATTAAGAAAAGAAAAGACTGATACACAGATCAAATTCTGAAAGTATGCAGACACTAATGTGTAGTGAATAGGGGTACATACTTCATATATCTGTGCTTATTATTCACTTGCAAGGCTCCAGCATGGCAACGAAGCAGAACTTCTTGAACAGTAGTGACTACAGCGCTAAGGATTTGATGGTTTTGACAGTTTCTAAATTAAAGGGATGAAGTGATTTAAATTCATATTTAGATATGTTAAACAAAAGAAGACATTACATAACCAAGCAGTTAGAACTGTACATTCAGTGTCAGCTGAGTTGCCTGAGATTATGCAACAGAAAGGGGGGTGGAAAGGAACTAAATATTAAAAGGCATTCCAGAAATCATCAGGTGGTTAACTTCCATGATGCTGTTGGGCAGCTATGAAGCTAAATAGGCAATAACTACTATTTTACTAATTATAGCTGAAAATAGGTAAGTAGTCTTTAAACCTATGTCCTGGACAAGTGTGCGTAATACTGTGGAAGTGTCTGATAAACTCTGTGATACTGAGTCTAGGTACAGTTACACATTCTAGGTACCACTCAGGGAAGTGAGAAGAAGGGAACCCAAAGCTTATCATTTCAGTGTCTGGTTACCTGAAGTGTCACCATGTTAATTTCAGAAAGATGAAGAGAGACTGTTTACAAGGGGATGTAGTGTAAAGACAATGGGGAATGGCTTTAAACTGAGAGTAGGTTTAGTGTGAGGGTGCTGAGGCCCAGGCACAGGTTGCTCAGAGAAGCTGAGGATGCCCCATCCCTGGATGTGTTCAAGGCCAGGTTGGATGGAGCTCTGAGCAGCCTGGTCTAGTGGAAGGGGTCCCCACCCATGGCATGGGGTTGGAACAAAATAATCTTTTAAGGCCCTTCCGTGATTAATGTATTTGCTATTAATACCGTGGGCTCTGCTGAAATAGAAATTGATTCTCAAAAGTCTAAAAGAGTAGATACTTATTCCTTGGAAAAACAGAGGAAATTGAGCAAATTGTAATAGCACCATCATGACAATAAACTGTATCCTAACTTGAGAATAATACTTGGAAAAAGTTCCTGAAAAATGCAGAAAACAAAAATGAGGCAAATAGGTTAGGTATGTGAAAATTTTGTATGATTAGAATGCCTAGGAGAACATAGAGATACGACTGACGTAATGAGTATTTTGGGAATACAGGTAAGGTGCTAAATTGTGTAGCTTGGGGCAGTAGTTCATAGCAAGGAATAAACTGAAGAGCCTTGGGTGTTTGAAGAAATCTCATTAACACAAGGGTTCGTGTGCATCTTGCTGCTTTGCAGCTGATAATTCAGAAATTAGATGTTAAAAATAAGAGTGCCAAGGGCCATAGTCTATCACATGGTGAATAGCAGCTAGACAACATGGGTTATTTCACTTCTTTTTAAAACTCAAAATCCTGCCATCAAAGAACATGGCACCGTCATCTGCAAGATTTTTATGGGTACTCTTCAATAATCTTCTGCTCATGTCCCATTTGAAATCCCATTAATGGAATTTCCTGAAGCAAACGGAGGTGGCTATTTTCAAACTATACAAAATGGGAAGGTCCATGATTTGGATTTGACCTATCCTTGCCCATTATAAGAGCACAGTATCAACACTTACGAAAAAATGGAACCTTTGTGAAACTGTTGCATAACAAGTCTTGCTGTAGGTCCATCAAAACCACTTTGAGAGGTAAGTTAGTTGATGATTTATATACTGGAAAAAATAATAATTTAGAGCTTTCAAAGAAGAATTACACAAAGTGGGGAGGGGAGAGATATGGTGCTAGATGTGCTTGTAAGCAGATAAGAGTTAAAGAATAATTAAGGTTTTTGTGGCCACTTTAGTTGACAGTGTTGTGATTGATTCTTTTTCTTAAAGGTTGTGGTCAAAACAAAAACAGAATATGAACCCGATCGCAAGAAGGGAAAATTCCGTACTCCTAAAATAGCTGAATTCACAATCAGCATCACTGAAGGGGTTTCAGAAAGATTTAAGGTAAGCAGTGCTATGTCAAGATGTTAATGACTCAGTTGTGTTCACAGAAGTGCTTAAAATCAATTTCTGATTGTAGTCAGAACTGGCTATAACAGAGTGCCTGTTGTGGATATGGCTGGACACGAGAAAAATTAATTCAATGTTGTAATAGTTCAGTATTTAACAATTAGAAACAAAATCAAATCTTGCAGCATTATTGGTTGTAATCCCTCAGTGGCAGATGAATTCCGAAGGCGTTTCTGTCCCTGTGTGGGTTTCAGAACGTGGCTTGCCAGGGTGTGTGGGCTGCACACGGGGGGTGCTCATGGCATGGGTAATGCTCCTGTTTGTGTTGAAGGACAAGAACCACCAGAACATTTATTTGCTTTTTGGCTTCTTATTTATCACTGTGGCCAAACCATTCTCTTAAAAGCACTGTCATAGTCCATTATGTATTTTTTATAGTTAAATATATGACTTGGCAACAGAGCTCCTTCCTATCAGTTTTCCTGGTCCAGTGTAATCTTATGGTTTGGTGATGCCTGTTACTGTCACATGGCAGTTCAGAAAGAATCTGACTCAGATTGTGTCCACACCATTATTACTCCCTTCATTAGTCCCATAGGAAACCTGAGAGCTTAACTGGTGCAAGGCTTGAATATCCTTTCCCCCTTCCCACTGGAGGATAGTTTTTCTTGTTCTGTGTAATTAAAGCAAAGTAGGGACTTCAGCTCGTGCTCCCCTATTCTTTTAGCAGTAAGACTGCAGGTTTTTGGTGCTTTTAATTTGGCATCTCACCCAAGGATACCAAAGCATTTTTAAGCAGTAGGCATCCACACTCTTCAATGTACAGGTACAAATACCTTTGGAAACCCTGACATTTAGGATGAGGGGAAAATACAGAGTTTCAGTAAAGGTGTGGATCCTCTTTCTATCACACAGTTCTAAACTCTGTCTGCATGATTCGCGTTTTAGGGCACCTACAGAGATTTTGGTACTGTTGTGCCTGAGCAGTGCTCTAAAAGCTGCCCAGGCCCAAGCTGACCTTCAGAAGTGTATATGCAGCTCTCAGTGGAATCAGAGCATGCTAAACAAACAAAGTGAAGGCTCAAGGAGGGATTAGACTATATTTGGAAAGGAACTTTGCAGAGCGTTGCTGCGACAAATGTTTTAAGTGCCGCTCACCTGGTGGTCTTCAGCCACACAGTGAAGCATGTAGGTTCCCAGTCAGCTGTGTGGGGAACCACCCCAGACAGCCAGGAAGAGATGTTATGGGGTGTGGTAGGGTTTTACTAAGGGGGTAAGAAACCTAGTTCCAGCTTTTCTTATTCCTTGGTTTGGGGCAAGGACATCCCGTTCCTCAGGGAAAATGCTACATTCTGACTCACATTCTCTCTTTATCCTCCTGGCACCGTGGTACCAGTCCTTGAGAGTAATCCCCTTCCTCTCAGGTGAGGGTGGGGTAAATGAAAATGGACAGCTCAGAACAAGGAGAGCTTATGTCTGGCTGTCTTTGTGTGTGTCCTGGTCACACTAAGGTGATTGGAAAATGCTTACTGTGTTGTAGAAGAGAAAGGTGAGGCAGTTTTTAGTTTGAGTGCCCTGATAGGACTTTGGTTCCAAGCAGCTAAGCAGAGCCTATACCTGAAGAACTTTGCACTTATGGTTTAGCAGTAGGGCCTAAGGGATTTAATTGCTGGAACATTAAATTGTAGCTAAGGAAGGGTTTTGAATATCGTAGTCACTTCTAAAAGGCTTGTGCATCCTTTTGTTAATCTGGGTGGTTTTATCTGTCTTTGTTGGGGGAGCTGAGCAAATGAGACCTTGCTGAAAACAAATAAATAGCTTGTTGTGCTGTTGGGTAGTATTTTTTAATTTGTGTGGCTGAACAGCTAAAAGCCTGAGGATTTTTGCATTGCATTTTTATATACCTTTGGATAGCATACTTAAATAAAATATCCTTTAGATATTACTTTATGATGATCGCTCTGGGATTAATCTCATACTACAGGGTTGCTAGGTTTTGCTGCTAGGTAACTACTGCATCAGAGAGAGGTTTCTGTAAGATTTGGTATCTCTTGGGAATTGCAGGGTGATTCACATTGTGGCTGCAAGTCTAGGTTTCCGGAGAAGAGTAGGGGGATTGATGAGTTAGTTCATTTTGGTTCAGTTAATTGAAAACAATGTTCATGCAGAACATTCAGGTCCTAAAAATGTCCCTTAATCACTATAGAACAATTTTAGAATTGAATTATGCTGCTTTCAACATTTTAAAGAAAACTGACTAGCTCTCCAGTGGGGATGATTTTCGTATTCACCACTCCCAGTAGTAAATATTACATGAATAGTTGGTAACATTTCATAAATATGTAGATGAAAAGTACTGATTGTGTGAGGTTTTCTCCTGGGTCCTTGTTAACTGTGAACCATCATGATAACTTCTGCTGTTGATTCTGAGAAAACAAAAAGATATTTGTTTGAAAATTAAGTATTTGCTGTAATTATGAAATGCATTATTTAACTGGTGAGATAATTGACTTTGGCTTGTGTTCATGAAAAAACTTTCAGATGCCACTTTAATGACTTCAGTATGGTACATCACCAATGCACAAGCTTCCCACAAGACACAGCCCAAGTGTTGTGCTAAAAATAAAGCAAGTCAGTCATATTTACAAATAATTCACCTGTGTATTCTGGGATGTACTTCTTAAATAATGACAAAGCAGATTGCATTTTTGGGATTCAGCAGTGCAGATCATCTAAAGCTGTTCTTCTTGAGAAGTTACACATTATAACAAATGAAGTCACTCCAGCATGTGCTTATATCATGTAGATAATTTGGTGTTTTAGCACCTGGTGAATAATCAATTATAAAATGTATTTTTCTGCATTCAGTTCACATTACCACAGTTATTATAACAGAGCTGAGAATGTTTTCAAAGAAAACTGCAAGTATAATTTTCCTCAATGAAGCCACATTCTGAATTCAATCAGAATCTCTCAAAAGAATGTGAAGATTTCCTGATTCTGAGAACCCTGTTCTCTTACTTTATTTTTATGGCACTAACCATACCAAGGAAGATACGATTTTTTCACTTAAGATTCTCTCCCATTGAGAAACAGAAGTCTTGCTTTTATTCTTTGAACAGTGTAGGCTGATGCGGGGAGTTGGTTCTTCACATCTGGAAAGCAACTTTGAACAAGGCAGATTTTTCTCTCTTGTAAATTGTCCACTCTACAGAGTAACAAAGGATCCTTGTGAACCAGGACACAGGAGGAAGTTAGGGCAGAAGAAAACTGATGGTCTGAGTTACCCAAGGCCAAATCTTTGCCTCCCCCATTGACAGAGCACTGTTTTTACGGCCTCCAGTTGGATTTTGTAGTGGGATGTCTACTCTGGCACCCACTGATGGGGCTACAGCTGGCAGTTGTGTACAAACACAACAATTTAAAAAAACGTGTTGTAGCAAAGCATGACTTTTTTTTCTGTCTTTGAGAAAACCTCAATAAAGAACATTCAGAGGTATTTTGAAAGTAAACACTGATTTTTCATAATAAATGTCAAGCCCTGAAATCGACCCAAGCTGTGATATGCCTTCAGCCTTTGGTTTCTGTTCAAAGGCAGTTCAGTTCTTCTGACTTTATCCTTGACATGTCTACATACATCTAACTGCAGAGCCAAAGCCTCAAGCTTATCTCTGTGCTAAGACCGTGCAAACTGTGTACTGTCAAGGAGCAAGCAGCTGTTGAAATGTCTGCATGAGGGTATGGAAGAGGAATTGAAACTTCAAGATCAGTTCTTGCAGTTTTACCTGGTCACTTTAAGACTGCAAAAATGTATGCAACTGTTCAGCGCTTTTTTCTATCTTAAAAGGGGCATCCTTCACACGTGTTTCTGCCTCAACACTTTTGTACCTCTTCTTAGTAATGCCAGTGATTATTATTGCTGCAAAAATAATGAGAAGCAAGAAAACAGTTCTCTCTTTGCTGCTGTGTGATTACTTTGTGTGTTGAATAGCTCTTTGCTCCCACTTTAAAAGTCTTTTAAGAGCAGGAGATGTCAACTGATTCCTGTACAGGTATCACTTCCCTAAGTAGATTCTGTGTCTGTCACTTAGTGCTGGAAGAGTGACAGGTACTTACTGTCATTAGTAGTTCTGTTTCTCCAGTGGAACTACTCACAGGATTAAAGTCGCTTACAAGTATAAGTGTTTGGCAGGCTTTAAATTTTTTTCATCACTACTTCAAATAAGAAAAATAAAGGGGGTGGTTCTTTCAATGTAACAATTATTTTTAAATAATTGATGTAAGTAAAGGCACTGCATGGCAACTGTCACTTTTCCTTTTTTTAATGTTTCATATTCTCTGATATGATATTGACAATCCTCCTCCTAAATTTTTGGTTGAAAGGAATTTTACAGTCAGAGCTGGAAGATTTAAGTAGAGCAGATGCTTAACACAGCTCCCCTGCTATAAGTCAGGTGTCCTCTGACACTGTCTCCATTAGAAATCCATTTACTGGAACAGAACCAGTCACTCAGGTAACACAGAAGATGTTTTGGATCTCTCCAGATGCATCACTTAAATAACCTTTCCTCTTCTGTAATAACATTATGCAGCCTTTTTCCTGGCCTCAGTAATGTCCTCTGGGTTTGTATGAGAACCTAGTAAGGTTCTTATCTTGGTGCCACAGGGCTTCTTGAACTGCTTCCTCAGATCCCTGTTGTTAAGAAACACAGTAATGGTGCTGTGTGATAGAAGATGACAGGAACATTGCCATGAACAGCTGAGTTAAGCTGCAGTTCTAGGATCTCAAGGCCAGTGCCTTGTTAACCTGTTTTTGTGTAACATTGTGTCCCTCAGGTTTCATTAATCAATTCCCTTGCAGACTGGTCCTGTTGTCTTGCACTGTTGCTGTTAATAAGCTCTGGGTCTGTAGCTTCTTTTCTGTTAGTGTCCTCATGAATCTGCCTGCCTTTTTTGCTGCTAATCCCAGTCATCTCCAGGTAGGCATCTAAGTTCTCTCCTCTTTGTCATTTCTATTTGAGAGGGACAGTGTTTTGATTTCTACTGCTTTTTCTGTACAATCTGCACCCAAACTATCATCCTCTTTGAGCACAAAGTTTTGATGGGAATGTTGTGGTGAAGAAGTTGAGTTTAATGGATGGATACCAGTCATACAGCAAAACATGACATGTAATGTTAGAAATACTCCTCTGAAACAAGGCATCTGCTTGTCTTTTGGTCATCCTGTGTATTCCCATAGCAAGTACAGGGCAGTGTACCTGGGTGTTCTGTGTAATTTGCATTGCTCTGTAAATGAATATGAGTCAAATGTTGCATGTGTAGATGCAAATGTTCCTTTTTTCTTTCACATTGCCATTTCCCATAAGGTGAACATTTCTTAATCCTTCTGTCTGTTGTTTCAGACATGATTTTCATTTAAACTTCCAGGGACAGGCTGAGGTAATAGCAAACAAGGACATAATTTTGCAGAAGCAGTGATAAGTGGAAAGCTGATTTTTGTGTTCTCTAACGTGCTGGTAGAGGGCATTGTGTAGCTGGAGATGCAGGATTTTAGTGGAGAGAGGTGAAATGGAGGTCATGGCCATTAGCAAGAAAGTCAATGCAATGTTTTATGAATTTTTTTTCTGTGGGATGTAGCCAGACACAATCTACTGTAATTACAGGCCATCTGCCTAAAATTCTCTGGTAGTTTAAATTGGATAGCAATAATCTTAATTTCCTGTCCTAAGTGGTTGTACAGAGTTGCTGTATTTCACTCCAGAGGTCTCTGCATTTTACTGGTGAGCAAAGCATTAATTGGCTATAAATAATTTCCTATGAAAGGTGCTCTATAAGAGTATGTTTTCACTCTTCTTGTTCAATGCTGGCAGCAAGTCTGTGCCTCGCACTTTACAAACTGATCAGAAATGAAGGTTGTGTTCCCAAGAGGCTGCAGTTGAAATAGATAATGCACAGATGTAGAGATGAGATGTGACCAAGAGCCAGTGATTGAGCAGTGAATATCATTGCATATCTTGTTGGTTCTTCCAATAACAGGAATGTTTCTACATGGGTTTGTGTGCTGACAGAAGAAAAAGCATGAAGGAAGGCGTGGTGCAGAAGAGCACAGTATGAGTGGCTTAATGAAAGAATCTCAGCAAGAGGAGGCATTAGACAAGTAGAAGTGAAGGCAGAGGAGAAATGAATGGTACCCAGGCTTTAATGGGACAGTGGGATAAAATAAACAGCAAAATGGATGGAGCTGAGAGGAGCAAAATGGGTAGACTTATGCATGCACTGAAATATGACAAGGAAAGGGTGTGAAGAGAAGCAGGCACTGTTGGTGCAGTTGATGAATTTTGCTGTATTATTCCAGCTTAATTAAAAAGGGAGTCCAAATACATGTTAGTGGAGTGAGGAAGGAGGAGACTGCAGTAGCCAGGCAGAGAAAATACGGCTTGCAGTCTTTTGCAGTTGAGGCAAAGTAGCATGGACTGATGGGGAAGATCTGCTGGATCTTATGGTAAAGGCCTTATCACAAGCTGTTTACATGATAGTGTAGTTGTCAGATATGGTGAGTTTCATTTGTTCAGCTAACTGCTTACAGAGTCTGAAGACAGGTTTTTTGCTCTGGGTATGCTTAGTTCATTCATTAGTCATCTCTCATTTCGATTACTCTAATGGCTTCTGGCTAGACGTTGTCCTTCTTCTGCTCTTCACTTACAATCTATTCAAAAATCTGCCACATACATAATATCTTGTCATCTTCTCTGTTCACTTCGTTTTGCTGCCAGATCCCCTTAAAACTAACTTTAAATGTCACACTCAAGATGAAAGCAAAATCATACTTTGAATTCCTAGTTAAAATAAATGGTTGTTTGTCCTACCTTATAGTTATTTCAAGAAAAGTATTTTAAAAGCCCATCACTCTTGAGGTGTGACAGTCACCTTGGAGTTCTGCAGGATGTATGTGGCAATGAATGATCACAGTAATTCACAAGACTTCTGCTTGCGAATGTACTGTGTGGGGTCCTGCATTACCAGCTGGCTACCACAAAAAGGAGATTCAAGATTCCCTTCCAGAAGGAGGGAGGAAGTGGTGCTTGTGCATGCATTGCAGCTGCTCCTGCCTGAGGAAGAGGGCAAGGTGTGAGTAGTGTGCTGGGGAGAAGAAGACAATAACTTCAGTTTATAGCAAGTGTGCAAGGTTGCTGTGGAAGAAAGCAAAACAATGGCAGCTTTGGGGTTGCTTGTGGTCTGAAGAGCTGCTTGTTGCCTTCTCTTTTTTCATGTGTTTATTTCTGAAAAGCATCTGGGAGGAGAGGGCTCAGAAGGTGAGGCACAGAGGTAGGGTTGCACTGTGTGCAGGGGGAGAAGCTGACTGCCTCAAGTTCAGAAGTGAACATGGGGATTTGACCATTGTGGTGGGTGATTATGAGAGTGAAGAAAAATGGCTATTAGAAGAAAGAAAAGGATTTTCAGTTTAAAAGGGAGAAGTGGATTGGATTAACAGGTGATGGCAATCACCTTGGAAAGAAATCCATTGCTAGATTCCATCTGTGCTGTTTTCATCTGCAACTGTCTTTAAATAGAAGTTACTCGTATCCTGAAGGATGGTAAGAGAAGGGAGCATCTCTCCTAATAGGAAGGAGACAAGAGCTTACTTGATTAGGGATTTGCAAATGGAGCGTGATTGCAAATCATTGGAGATAATGAGAGTAAAAATTTACATGTTAATACCAAAATTAGTAACATTAGGAAATACAGTAAGTGAGAGAGAAAAATTCTGTGAGCTTTTTGAAGCAGGACCCCTGAGAACTCTTCCCATGGCTTACTGTGGCAATGGTAGAACTTGCATAAGCAGTGAGAACTCACAGCTCCACACTGTCACTGAAAACAGGTCTCAGCAAATCACCCAAGGCCACGGCTCTGCAACTTGCCAGGCTCCAGCAATCAACACAACACTGGGCTTTTATCTTCTTTTAAAAAACAGTGACTTCTCAGAGCAGTTTTGAAGCTTTGAAGAGTGATCCTGCAGTGGTTGTGGAAATATGTTTTTTTCTTACTGTCTTAACATTTAGTCTGAATTACAAAACTTGTTAGAATGCTGTGTCAGTATATTCCCGAAACCTCCTCTATATGTCAGAATGGTTACAGCTGGGGAATAACATTACAAATCTACTACTGGCTGCTAGCAGAAGGGCCAGGAAACATGGTTAAAATACTTTGGGACTTGAGAGTATTTTTCAAAACATTTTAAACTCTTAGCTCCTATCTGTGGTGGAGACAAATAGGAGCTGAGTTGATCTGTGCCACAGCAGTTCTGCCTGATGCCCGTGTTCCTAAAGGGAGCAGCCTTTGCTGAAGGCTGTGTGGAGTCAGCAGCCTGATAAAAAACCTATGGAAGGGTGAGCTAGGGCACAGTTGGGCCAGGAATGGGGATGTGTGTGTGAGTGTTATTTTGGTTGCTGTTAAACTGGCCCGTAGAGAATGACCAGAAAGGAAGGTGAAAACGTATTTTGTCTTTTGAATTCATGCAGGACATACTGAGGCATGGGAGATACAAGGTTGACAAGACAGAGTGAGCTATCCATGTTAATTTTTGTGTATGCAAACATGTAATAGATTTGGAGAAAGGCTAATTAGATATGAAAATTGTTGTCAATGTGAAGTTTTCAGAGGTTAATTAAGAATACTTTTTTCTTCTTTTTGTAATCCAGTGACTGTTGAGAAAGTGAACGTGTTGCTATTTCAGAAAGGTCCTTTGCTCCATGTCTCATTTCAGTTGTTACTGTTACATTAATATCTACATTTCTCCTGCTAAATTACTTTTTGATCTGCAATTCTCCTTGCCTCTACTGCAGCCTTCTCTTTTTTTTCTTTTTTTTTTCTTTTTTTTTTCTTATTTTCTTATTTTCTCTTATCAAAAATCCTTATTAAATCCTTGGCTTCAGCAACACACAGTACTCAACCTTGTTTCAGCCAGGAAATAGAGCATTTGCTGTTGTCTGCCCATGATGAGATTTGCTTTCACAGGATGAGAAGTCCCTTAAGTTTATTGTTGTCCTGAAATGTCCTAATACCACTGCCACACACAGCTTACAGTGTTGCAAACTCTGTTAGTTCAGAGGTTTATCAAAAGGGGGGTGTATGGTGGTTGTTTTTACCAAGAGGCAAAGCTACAATTTTTTATTGTTTTTGCTTTTTCAAATACCAGATTATTCTTGTTTCAATTAATTGACCCTGATATGCCTACATTAATTTTTCAGGAGGTGTATATAGCTGGTTTACTCATCTTTAAATTTAGATCATATTATGCTTTGTTTTAAAAAATGAATCATATAATCTTGTTTGTTTATTACTGTTTCTTATGCTGTAGCACATGCCTGCTTCTTTCTAACTTGCCAAAAAGAAAATTCATCTCAATCACTCTTACCGTGTAATCTCCATGACCTACTAATTTGTCTATCAGTAGAAGTTTTAGAATAATAAAAACACACATGTGGGATACTTTCCCAGGTAATGAAAGCTATTTGCTCAGCTCACACCTTCCACAAAAATAGGTCTGAATTAGAGAGCTTTGTACTGTAACTGCTGGACGAAATTTTGTGCTTTCTCTCATCAATGGGTGACATAATTCTAAAGGTAATTCTGCCTTGTGACACACCAGAAGGCTGCTGGTCTCCAGCTGCTCAGAGTTTGTACCTGGGAAAGGTTAGCTTGATACTGACACTGATTTCAGGTTTGTCTTAAGGTATGTCTTGGACTTCTCTGCAGCCCAAGTTCAGGGGCAGAGAGGTACTGAAGGACATGGTGAAAAGCCATGTAAGGCTGTCTGTAATGGCTTCTCTGTGAGCACTGTGGAACGAGGTGCCACACAACTCCTGGAGGCCAGCCCAGTGTTGAACATGGTGTATTTCCTTATGGATCTGGCAGTGAACTACTCCTGTACAGGCTCTGTGTGATGAAGTAGTACTGTTTCAACCTACAAGGAGTATTGAGCAACCAAGAATGCAGACTACTGGTGTAAGTATCCCTAAATTCAGAGCAGGTGCAATGAACTCTAATCCTAACAGGAGAGGGCAGACATTACTTTCTCCATGCCCTGCAGGTCACCTCTGGATGACACCTGTGCTAACTTACTCTCACACTCCATTCTTGGACAGGCACAGGGAAAACAAACGTGCTTAGCAGCTGACATAAGCTAGCCTTAGACTTACATCATCCACATTCTGAAAAAACAGCAGATACAAGCTACCTTGGTGTGTCCTGGCCTCATGTGCCTTGAACAGAAATGCAATCAAAAAAAGCCTTGCAGTACACAGGCAATGGGCCACTGCCCAGATGATCCTCTTTCTTCTCTGAGAAGGGCGGGGTAGAAGCACTTACATGCTGCTTCTCTGTTCTCCCTCAATAATTAAGCAGCTGGTTTTATCCTTTGCTTGATTTTACTGTAAAGTGCATTCACAGCTGACTTCTGCCTGCAGTAACAAGCAGCAATAGAATACGCAGTGCATTACTAACATAAGCATGTTTATTTTTCTTTACAGGTAACTGTGCTGGTCCTTTTTGCCCTTGCATTCCTAACGTGTGTTGTATTTCTGGTAGTCTACAAGGTTTACAAGTATGATCATACCTGTCCAGAAGGATTTGTTTTCAAGGTAAACTGCATACCCATTCTAGAAAAACAGTAGAGTATGTAATATTCTGTGTTGTTTTAGGCACAGCCTTGATTAAGGCATGCTGTATTGCACAGATTTGGTGTTTCTTTACATAGGTTAGTGTGCTTCCTGCTTTGCTTTTCCTTTGTCATTTATAATTGAGGTTGTACTATTGCACCATATTAATAGAGTTATTTTAAACATTGAAAATATAGCAAAAGTCTAAACACTGGTGTCTTTCAGACTAACTTCACCTGCAGTTGTCTGGACAAAGCCCTCATTTATGGGTAATACAGTTTAATGTTGCATGTTCCTCCAAATTACTGTGTCTTAGGAAATAAGAAAATGATAAAATGTGGAGAAAAAAAAAATCTGGAATATGTGTCAAAGAAAAAGTAGAGTGATGTTCTCATTAAGAGTAGTAGAGTTACTTCAGGGTTATTTTTGTACTAAGAACTTCTTGTTCTAGAACGGTGACCTCTGAGCCCTACTGCCAAAAGTGATGCCAAAAAAGGGAGAACACATTTATTGTAAAAAATACTGGTTCTAACCAAAAGGGAGGCTGGGCTCACTTTATTTGTGTGAGATGGTGATGCTGGCTCCTTCGCTGTGACCTGGGCTGAAAGTCAGAAAAGTAACATTGACTTCCCAGTTGTAAATTTAGCAGAGTTGAACTTGGCTCTAATTAGGTAAGAAAAGTAGCAGTGATAATGGCATTCTTCCCTTTTATTTTTTAATAATATCCAGTCACATAATAAATCAAATGGGTACCCAGTATGAACTTCAAAAGGATTTAAGAAGGGATGGCTGCCTCAGCACTCCTCAACAATCCTGTTCAGGATTTTATCTGTCACTTCAAGCACATAAATATCTTACAAGAATCTAGTCCAAAATTATAATCAGTGATGCCCTTCTAGATTAACTTAGGTTCAAGCATTCAATTGGTTATTGCTTCTCCTTTGTTCAAGGGCAAAAGATACTGTGGTTAGAATACTTGGCTGTAATTCAGGAGATCCAGCTTTTGGTTCTGCTGTTGGCTTTTTGTGTTGTCTCAGACAGGCACTGAAACCCCTCTTGTTTCATGTCTCAGGGGACAATAGGCCTTTTTTTCCCCTAAGCTTTCTCTTGGCATTGAACAGTTTGAAATATGGACTGTTATGTTCCTTTCAAGCCTGTCTTGATATGATCCTGACTTGACAGGAACAGCCAGTTACATGTTCCTGTGTGAGTCCAGCAACAGCCTCCTGCTTCTGCCTCCTTTCACACCAACCTGTCCTCCCCTTTCAGTTGAAGCTTTCTGGCTTCTTGTGGCTTTTCTTGCCAGTGTCACAAATACTTCAGGAAAGAACACTTTCTCAGCTATGTTTCAGTTGCCCTGTTACCAGAGTCTGGTTGTGTTTCTCTCTTTTGGGTCCTGTGTTTGGGACAGAAGTTAGGCAGAACATCCCATAGCTCATGCTCTGTTCATAAGGTGCAGCACATACACAGGGCTGCATCATGGTTACTCTCCTGGTGGTTTTCTTGGAGCTGGTGTTTTGTTTCCAGCTGCCTGATGGCATAGTGCCAGGAGAGACATCATCTTTGGTCATGTACCTCTTTTAAGAAAGAGTTCTACAGGATAAGGATGTTGACAAATCAGACACAAGGCCTGAAAACTACCACTGTTAAGATGACTTCGTATTTATTTGTGTCTTTTTTTTTGGGAGAGTCCATGATATGTGATGGCATAGCTTGGCACAGATGTCCTAGGAAACATGAAGTCTGTCACCCTGTGACCAGTGTCTCTGTGGACTGGCTTCATGTTTCAGGTGGACTCAACAACAGTCTCTGGCCTGGATGTTCCCAGGTTTTAGATGCTGATGTGATTTCCTGGTTAAGGGCAAAGGTGTGCCTGCCTCAGGAAGCCTGGTGCTGCAGGAATCTCTGCATAAAGGCTGAGCTAATCACAGCTCTGAGTCAGACTCACGCTTCTCTGCTTTGACGCTCTCATACATGGAGCAGTTCCAAAGGTTTCTGCTGTACTGTGCCTCCAGGCCATGAAGGTGTGCTTAAAAAGGTGCTCATTTTCCTCTGTGCAGCACTCTTATTTCTGTGCTTGCTTAAGCTTTCTGATACAGCCTTAATACTGCTGCTGTGCAGATTGCTTCTCTGGAGCACTCATCAGAACCTACTGGTGACACTCACCACAAAAACCTGAGTGCACTTACATCCTGAAGAATTTCCCCAGGGTTTCAGTATGTCCTGTACTGTATCTGTTACCCTTTAGCTTTTGTTGCCAAAGCACCTGTGTTCTGACAGACTTGTGGACAGTACAACAAATCCATTTCAGTGCATTGAAGACCACACCATCATCTGTTAAATTGGGAATTACTGACCCAGCAAAGTTAATGTGACTGAAGATACTAATTTATAAGTGAATTCCACTGGGGTCTTCATGTTAAAGGAACAAAAGGAATCATCTTAATTCAGCCAGATACAGACTGGCAACCAGGGTTTTCTCTGGCATCAAAGGCACAACCTGCAACTAATTTCCCAAATACAAGGGTTGCAGAAAAAAGAAAAGACTGGCAAGTTACTCTGGAGTAGTTTCTCCTCATGGCCTTCCTTCTTCTCTCACCTGGGAACCATGGAAACAAAAAGGATGGAAATAAATGTTCTACATAGCTGAAAGTGCAGTTCCTATCACACAGTCACTGAGTGCTGTATGGCTTGCCTTGACTGGGAACTAAGCCAAGGGGCTGTCCTTAGGCAGTACCCAAGGGGCAGTGAGTAAAAGGAGAGGTTGTTTTCCTGTCTCCCTAGAAGTATGAAATCCTGGGAGCAAAAATGCAGTCAAGAGGGAAACTGATGTCTCTTTCTTTAGGCTCTTCTGTCAGATGTCGTGCATGTTTGTGACTACAAGCCCCCCCGCCCCCCAAAAACCCAAAAAACATTACTGAGTCATTTTTTGCCTGCTACAAAGCAAATTGCTTCTGAAGGGAACACAAGATTCTGTAGCTTTTTTTCAGACTGTCAGTAATCTTGGCTTGTCTTCAGCTCTAATAATTATATTTGCTTAAATTTCCTTGGCAGATTTCATTAGTTCAATGGATTGTGTTCCTTTCCCCACTTTAAATATTTAGAATTGTGATTACATCCCATGACTAAGTGAAATAATCACAACACATATGTCTGTGTCTATCTGCTTCTTAGTCATATTATCACATCAGAAGTAGTGTCAGTTATCCCAGATAAAACAATACTTCCAGAAGACTACATGGTTGATGTATACCAATATGCATATCAAATAGCTTTATTCCATATTCCTGGCTTATGTTTTTATAAATCTAGGTCCCAGTCTTGCAGCTGGCAAACACATTGACCATGAGCAGGGGAAAGCTTCTGTTGACTTACAGTGCTGAACTGACACAGGTGCTGTTTAGCCAGGGTTAAATCCCATCTGCTTTGTGGTGCTACTTCCAGAAAACTGGGAGGAAGACTTGCCCCGGCTGCTGCCTTGACAAAAGATTACAGAAAAAGGGAACCAGGGTGGCTGTGGAAACTCTGGGCACTCCTGTGAGTCTGACACACTTTGAGGCTTCTGTCACACCCGTGGGTTCGAGCCAGTGAGGTGCTGACTGTGGGAGGGCTGTCGGTCTTGCGACAGCGAGGCATCTTTGAGCCATCACGTGTGCCACGTGACTGAATTCATCAGGGGCAGACAGGTTCTAAGACTACCTGTGGGCCTCTTGTTTTGGCAAGTATTCCTTTCTTCTTTCATACCTTTTGATGATTTTTTTTCATGCTAGCCTTTTTAAGAAGCAAAATTTGTATTAAGCCAAGGCTGTCTGCTGGGTCTTCACCCATATTTTGCTTTATGAGTTATAACCATTTGAAACAATTGTTACTTGTGCTTATTTATGCCTTTTTTTTTTTTTGACACGGACAAAAGTCAACTCAGAAGTAAATGTGGACATTTTCAAGGTAGAATCTGGTCCTAAAACCCATGGAGTTTTTGCATGTGTTTTTCTGCTGAGAAATTGCCAATATAAAATTTTGTTTGCTGAGAACAGTAGCAGTTCAAAGCTGCTGTGCTGTAGTATTATAAATTTTAGTCCTCTGGTGCTAGAAACAAGAAGACTGAATATCCTATTTCTTTTTAAAACAGCCAGAGTAGAAATGACTAAATGAATTTTTCCTCAAGCTGCAGCTTACAAGATGTTGCTATGAACATATTATAAGTTTCTCTGTGTGTAAGCCTTCTGATCATTTTCCCATGGGAGAACATCCTTTTGCTGTCTTTTACTCTGTATAAGCTTTCTGTAAACAAAATATCTGTGTCTGTTCTTCAAGGACATGGAATTGGTTGGCCTCCTCCTACCTATGAGGAGACTGAACTGAAATTACTTTATCTTTCTGATATTGTAAACTATTCGGACATTTTTTCCTGGACGAAGCAGCAGCAGGAGCATGGAATGCTCTCTGCTGAGCAGATATAGAAATATATTAGAATTATGGAGTCATTTTAATAAATCATTTTAGCCTTCTGAAATTGTCGTCAAGAGTCCTTTCTTCAATGCATGGACCACGACGATAACAAGAGTCAATTCAATTGCTCAGGTGACTGCCCTAACATGTTGAAGTATCAGGCAAGACTGCCTGGACTGGCCAGTGTGGCAAGAGGACCTGCAGGGAAGACCCCAAGACCTTCTGGGGCAAAACTTGAGGGTCATAGTCTAAATAACTTTTTCCTTCAGTGCAACGAGCTCCTCTGTAGGCTCTTCCTGCCCCGTGACTGGAAGAGTTCCTGGATGATACCTGTGGCAAACGCGCTGCACAGGCACATTCAGTTTGGCTTTTAAGATGACAGCAAAATGGATTTGACATTTATTTTACTCTCTAAATTATCTATTTCACTTTCCAAAGCTCTAAGCATCTAGCATGTTCTATTTAGTGCTCTTAGAGTCTTGAGAAATGAAATAATGTAGTCTCACAGCTCCGGAGAGCTTTTTAAAAGCCTGCTGTTGGCTACATCTTTCTGACAATCAGGAGTGAAGTATTTTGTATGTGTGTACACACTTGCACATACGCTTGGCCACCCACAGAGTTTTCCCTATAATGTGTGAGCTACTGGGCTGTAAAACTGTTCATACCTTGGCATCAATATATCTGTATTAATTTCTGTCCCTCAGACTGCAAACACCAGGGTAAATTGCTTGAAGTTAATCTAACAGAAGCATATGGACAGCTGTAATGGTAAACCAAACAGTTGGAATTTCGTGGGCAGGAATAAACAGCAAAATGTGGCTGGAACTGGAGACTGAATACTTTTTAAAATAATTTTAGGCAAGCACATTTCTTGTATGTTAATTATTCTGGCATATGAACCCAGATTGGTCTTCCTGGCAAATGCATGAGTAGTTTAAGGATTGCAGGAAAGAACATTTTGAACACAGTAGGACAATACTGTATTTAATTGCTGTATGTACCATCTTGACTCACAAGAAAGTGACTGTTGGCTTAGACTAAAAGGAAAAGGACAAAAAAAACCTAATCTGCTTCATGTGTGTATGGGGGGGCTGTATCTGAAATCTAAGCAATGGATTTTTTTTTTCAGAATAATCAGTGCATTCCAGCTGGGTTGGAAAACTACTACTCTGAACAAGACTCCAGCGCTCGAGGGAAATTTTACACAGTCATAAACCACTACAACCTGGCCAAACAAACCATCACGCGCTCCGTGTCCCCATGGATGACAGTACTGTCAGAGGAGAAACTGTCTGAACAGGAGACTGAAGCTGCTGAGAAATCAGCTTAGTATGATAAGCTAATTATTAAAACTATGTCATTTGAAGGTAACTAAGGGACTTCAAGGAACTTTTCATTAAATATAATTATGGATAATTTAGAGGTTACTCATGTTTATGGTGTAACTGCTTCTGTTTGCTGATACTGCTTTGCAAAAAAAGAAAAAAACTGAAAACAAAAACTTGCTGCAGAACATTCATGGGCATAGCCCCAGGTGCATATCAGCATTGCTGTAGAGCTTTGACACCATTTTCAATGTTAAAAAAAATTCCAATGTTAGATATGTTCTTGCAGTTTATTGGATACTGATAGATTTTGTCACTGGATTTTCAGGGCTTGAACCTTACATAAATCATGTGTTCTATTGTCTGAACAGATACTTAATTTATTAAATTTTTGAATTCTTTGTCATTTTGCAAACTGAAACACCCCAGCCATAACTAGAGTGATCTCTTGTTTAGCTGAAAGCTGTAATGTTTAGTTTGGGCTCAAGCAGGAAGATAGTCAGCACTGACATCGGGTCACAATGTAATGACTTGTACGGAGAAAGAAACTGTCAGGTCGCATAGTTCCTTACATTTCCTTTACTGTTTTTTGTAAGTGATAATGAAGTTCTCTGCAACAAGGCATGCTCAATGTTTTCTTATTGCTGTCAGCAGGATTTAACTGCATTTCCACTGTGGCTTTAGCATCTTGGTAAGGATGTGCACTGAAACACAAACTAGATAGACTTATGGAAAAACACAGGCAGTTTTAGTGGTGGGTGTTGAGGATAGTGTGGAAAATATACAGTTCAGGATGTTCTAATGAGAAGTGACATCTTTTGATCATACTAAAGAGGCAGAAAGCCTACTCTCACAGTACATGTAGTCCACTATGTCATTTGTTGGATACAGCTGAAGGAGTAATATGTCTAAATTTTCTCTTGTATTACATTCACATTTTCCCTTTTTATTCGTTAGAAAGAGCTTTCTGTTTATGTATGGTTTGCAGTTTGATACTGTTTAAAACATGGAGTATCACAAGTGAAACAGTAGCGTATTAGATACCACAACTGGCTGTTAAAGCTCCATGGGAAACAGTGAAGAGTAGAACTGTTTGTGTATGGCTTGGGAGGAGAAAAGATGTAGAAGAACGTAGTATTTTGGATGCACGTTAAAGTTCCATTGTAATTACAAACTTACCTATTCTTTGTGTGAATTCATGTTTTCATTTTTATTATAAATCTTAAATATACGTTATAAAAAGACATCTTATTAATTTATCATACAAAAGTGTGTGAAGCATCTGGGCAAGCAAGTTGCCTTTTTGTTCATGTAACTTGAATGGGACAAGGTAGAGTGGACATGTCAAAAGTTCCTTTTTTTTTGGTGGAGTCTGTTCAGAAATAAAGGGAAAACATCAGTATAGGCTGTTTCTCAAGATCTGTAGTAGAACAAATGTGGTCAGCTCTACTTCTGTTTTTCACCAGCAGAAGCCTGTCATCCCAATACAGTAAAAATAACCATTATGACTCAATGCTCTAAATTTGATAGGAAATGTGCATTACACAGTGCAGCTGTAAAAGGCTTTTTATTAAGTCATCATGGTATGTGGAATGCAATAAATTATGTGCCAAATTTTTATTTGCATTTAAAGATACCAAGCTCATGTTAAGATCTTTAAAATATACCATGTTTGCCTTTTCTAACAGGCATCTGCTTTATTGAATATAATTAATTTACATATAACTTTTGACATTTTCACTCTGTGCAGAGTAAAGAACAAGAATGATGCTGCCTGTTGCATAAAGTGTATAGAAATATACATTTCAGAAGAAAGATAGGAAAACACACACATTTCATATCAACATATTTATAAAGGACATTCAGATTTTACAGGAAGGAAAGGTCTGTTTCCCAAGACTGTCGTAAATAGAAACGATTCGCAAATGATACATCTTCTCCCCTTAAATTTAGGACAATAAAAAACTTTAATGCGTAAGTAAATCCTGATGAGAAACATCTTCTTTTTCTCCTTGTAACAATAAACAATAAAAATTAGTAAGCCTTATGATCTAGGAGAAACAGATTGTTTATGCTTCTTGAAGTCAAAACCATTTTCCCTCTGATTTATCAGGAAGGAGTTTATTAAGTCTTATCTACACTTGGTTTTGAGACTTTTTTTAGTTAACAAATTGCTCCTAGTTTTAGTACTTTGAAGAGTTTGACTTTAATTGTCTATTCTTTAGCTTTGTTCCAGCATCCTAGAACATCTGTTTCATTGCACAATCTGTTTTTGTTGTATTCTCTCTTTTCACTTACAAGTAAAGCTCTTCTGTTGACTCCTTATCATTATTACTACCATTAGATCAAGCTGATTTCTGAGTCAAGTAGTTTCAAAGGATTAGAGGTGAAGATCATTTATGTGCAAAGTGATCACTGTGTACTGAAGTGGTGTGATGAAATAAACGCCTGAGACAGTGGAGATGCTTTTGCACAGTAACAGTTTCCTCTTGATCTGGGATGGGAGCTGGACTTTCCACAGCACAGGTGGGTGGCTGTGACAAAACCAGTATTGTTGTTTTTTCTTCTGTTAGGTCTGCTCCAGCTTGTACCTTTCTTCACAGCTCTTTCAAAGACTTTTATGTTCTCCAGAGGATAAGCGAGATTTTATGTTTGATACAGGGATTTAAAATTAATGTACTAATAGATATGTGCACAACTTATTTATTGGAAAATATTTCCATCACAGAGGTATGAGAAAATGCATAAAATACATAGGTATGCTGTTATACCCTGTTCCACTAAAAAAAGGTCAGATCACTTACAAACAGAGCATGGAGCCAACGGTATGTTTAATTAATTATCATACCAGTCCAGGAAAAGCAAGGAGAATGAACACATCACAAGGAAGAAGAGGATCCATACTCTAAATCCAGCATTGTTTTTGATGGCCTGTGAGGGAAAGGTTATTCCAGTTACCATTACCAGTAAATACAATTTGAACAGTGGCGACCCAGAATGCCTGTTTGTGGCATCACCCTTCCCTCCCACAAGAGAAACAAAATTTGCCCTTAATTTCAGGTGAATACAGGTCAGGTTGGCTGGTACCTCTTTAGATTTATCACACTGAAGTCACACTCAAGATCTTAAAATTACACATTTGGAAAAAAAAATAAAAGTAATTAAAATCCCAAGATCTCATGCAATTGAACACCAGGAACTATATTGGAAAGTACATGCTTCAAATTTAGTTTTAAGTTCCAAAAGTGAAATTCCTTGATTAAAAGTAATCAGGCCTTCATCTTTCTAATAAAGATCTAACTTGAATCAAATGAAAAAACAACAAAACCGAACAACAAACAAAACCAAAATCCCTGATACCTCTGGAGGTAACTCAGTCACCTATTTCAGTCTCAGAGCCAGTATTTTTCTTGGCTTCTCCTTTCCAAAACTGAGACCAGCAGGGGACTTGTTCTTTGCTCTCATTTATTAGATTTACATATGGAATTTTTTTTACATGATGAAAATACTAATGTGAGGAACAAAGTTTTTTATTTTACCACCTTTCACTACTGTTTCTCAGGATGGTTTAGAAAACTTAGTTGTACCTAAAAATGTGAAAAGTGAAGTAAAATATAGCTTCAGTTCTTGCCATGTTTGGTGCACTTTTCAGAAGAGCAGAGCAGTGGATAACTCATCCTTGAGATACCTTTTCTGCGTGCTCTCAAGAGGGAGAAAGAAGTGAGTCATTTACTCAGTAGCCTAATTTAAGAATTTAATTTTTATTGAAATCTCAGTTCCCAAAATAAAACATCCTTTTCTTCTAATTAGTAAAAGAGTGGAAGGGGTTTGTTTACTAGGAGCATCTAAGAGGTGTTCACAGGGTGATAGAGTCTCTTCTGCTAACACTCAGCATTGTTTCAACCATTTCAACACTGTCTAATAGTGTTAGTCTGCAATTTCTAGCCCCCTCCCTTCTTTTTTTTAAAAAAACTTGACAGGTGCTTAAATGCAAGCTAGATGACCTTCATGTTTAAAAAACCACTGAGGCCAAGTAGATTTCTGCAGTCCTGTGTAGCTATTCAGATCATGCTTAGCAAGTGTGGACTATTGAGAAGCTCAGCTACCTTGAACAGTTTTCCCAAGCCCCTGTCCTGACACCCAACACCCACTGCACCGGTCCCATGGGATGTGCTGTTTTAAAGCAACACTTGAAAGTTAAGAGAAATGAGTCTAAAACACAGCTTCAAGATATTACCTCTCTTATGTCTTCATTGCCTTCTTTTATATTCTCTGTTGCACCCACAACTAATTGATGGATATTGTCAATATCAGTTTCCTGTTTAAAAAAGAAATAAAATTGAGAAATAGTAATGAATGTTACAAAAAAAACCCCACTTCCAAGGACTTGGGGAACAAGGAAAACTCAAAAGTAAAATAAAATCTGGTATTACTAATGTCTTTGTTTCATTGATGCAAAGGCAGAGAGTAATACATTTAAGTTGTAATTGCTTTATCAGTGATTTTACAAACCTGAATGGAAATCACCGAGACCAGCAGGAAGTCTCCCATTTATCTAGAGTCAAATTTAACCTGATTTTTCCCAGCTCTTTTGCAAGAGGTGCCAACATTTCCAGAAAGGATGCTGTTACATAACACGTTTAACAGGACACCAGTTCTGAGGCAGAGTGATCATTCTAACACACATCTCTGATTTTCCATTCCTAGTATATACAAGTAAGTAACAACAGTAAATATCATGATTTTGAATTTGAAAAACAAACAAAAATATTTTCCTTCACATTTGTATTGAAGATTCATTAATTTTATCTTCACAAGTTGGCAGTCAAGACCAAAATGCCCCCAAGAAAATCTTCAAGTTGTATTTGCTGCTGCAGTATTAAATTGTACTCACCTGTTGCAAGACTTTCTCAGTGAATATCTCTTGTAATCTGGAGATTTCCACCACTTTTCCTTCAATTTGTCTTGGCAAAGAACAGAAATACTCCATTAGAAACTAGTGCAAACATGTCTTGCTGCTGCAGATTCAGACCCTCCAGCCCAGTGAGTGGCTGCTCAGGAGGCCACTGTTTTGTCAGTTGTCTGTGAGGCAGCAATAGCCTGGGACTAGGGCTTGGACAGTGCCTGGCTTGAAGACAACCAGCCCACAGTGAAGCCCTGGGAAAGGCACCCCCAGAAATGCTCAGCAGCTTTCACTGCCAGGATTTTTCACCTATCTTCTTTGATTTCATATAGTAATATCCATGCTGTACCTTAAGCAGTTGATTTTGACACACCCTTTTCATGTGCTACTCTGGTGTGTGCAGTTAACCTTGCCTAGGACTGATACCCAAAGGTCAATTTCTACCTCGTGTAGCTGTCTGGGTGTTCTGCACAGCTGGGGAGAGCAAATGGCACCACTGCCTGTCTCTGCATGGGGTCAGCAATGGCACCTCCCCTACTGCTGTCTGGATATCCAGCAGACAACAGGACAGAAATGGAAAATTTAGTACTTTAAAACTTAAATAAGGGAGAATGTAAGGCTTCCAAATGTAACCAGTGCTACCATTCTTTACACTGTGGGACAGCACAGGGTTCCTTTCCTGGGCACCGGTGGTTTGTCCCAGCTCCTCCCACACCACTAGAGCAGGAGCAGGCAGGTGTCCTGCAGCCAGTGCCCTGCACACAGGGGCTGACTGGGGCATGGGACCGGCATGGGCCACCGTCTGTCAAGTAACAGAAAACTCTACCTGACTTCATCGAAGAGATTGTTCATTTCACCAACAAGTCTCTGGTTCTCCTGTTCAAACTGGAAAAAGGGGAGAAGGAAATGACACAAAATTTATAGGTTTAATTTCCCAGAAGTGAGTCTGAAATGACAGGTATGTGTTTGAAGAAGGGTAACCGTATATCTCACAGAGAAAGGTTTAGTCTTCTGTCACAGGCAATTTCTATCACAAAGAATGATGAGAAATTTTTTATTTCTTTTAACATCCAGATTTCTTTTTGTAGTAGAGGCTCACTGCCTACCTCATTGGTATGAACAACCTTCTCTCCTGGGTTAAAGGATTCCAGAGTCTAAGTGGTTAAGGTTACTGGGCACTGCCACCTTCACTGTGGAGTAGAGGTTTGAGGGAAGGTGCCCAGCTCCATGAATTGAAGGGGAACAGAGGGCAACATACTTCACAGTTCCATGAAGTCCTATTAATTTCCACTCTAAAAATTTAAAGAATGTATTGCAACACCGGCATTATTTTATTTGACAAAACCTCTAAAGGTTTTGTCAAATAAAATAATGCCGGTGTTGCAATACATTCAAGTGTCATTGTCACTGCTGTCTGTAGTAACACCACCTACCAGAGCAGAGCATTTTTGAAAATATAATCGCCTAAAATACAGTAATATTTACTTCACAGCAGCAGATAGCTAAAGGTGCTTCATCACTGCACTGCATTACATCCATGACTGTTTTATGTCTGGTTCTGGTGGAGTCACCTCACAACAAAGCCAAGGCACAGAGCAATGAAATAGAGGCACGAGATTTAGCGCTGTGATGGCCGGTTGGGCCTTGAGTGGCTAAGTGGGGCCACCATGCTGCAATTGTTTTTTCTGACTTCTGTAAGGATATCTGTACAAATATTCAGCATTAGAAATTCCCTGTTTTGCTGCCTTAAAAAACAGATGGTAACTAATTGAGAAGACAAATTTTCAGTAAAGAAACTGTGAATGACTTCAATCCTTTACAAATAGCACAAATCCACTTGAGAAAGAACTCTTTTAAAAAGTCCCTTTGATATGTAAAACCTTCCACTGGCACAGACTGCCTTTTAAACTGCTAAACGATCTTTGCAACTTGAAATCATGGCTGATGGAGAGCTTGCACAGACAGCAGTTAAGATACGCTAAAACAGGCAATTGAGCAAAGGGTTTGAGCACTGAACACATCATATACCAGTGTGTCACAAAGGGATTTACATGATGGGAACATAAAACCAAGCTCTAGCAATCAGTATAGCTCAGCGATTTATGGCTTATTGAAGTAGCCTCTTCTATGACAGTGAAATATTCTGTTACCAAAGTATGGTATAAAGTGACAAACTGCTTAATATATGGCTAAAAATCTAAGGCAGAAAATAAATGATCACCACTCCTTTTAGTTATCCCATGAAAGAAGTCATTAGATGTGCTGTCCCTGAATTTAAGACACAACCAACCAACCAACAAAAAGATAAACTCAGAGAAAAGTAGATTATTTTCATGACTCCAAACAGCAGATTTTTCCCATTCAATGCAATCACAAGACATCTGCTCACAATAACTGTAAAAAACATTAATATACCTGTATTCAGAGTTATAAACTGAAATTTATTTTGAACAACGTCAAGCTCTCTCGTAAAATATTGATAGGAATTGGTGCTTTAGCAATGATAGGGCTTTAATTCATTATTTTATCTACACAAAGGCTCATGGAACCATGACTGAGGATTTGCTAAGTATGATATGATACAAACCATCAAAATTTAAAGCCAACAAAGCAGTTTACAGACTGTAAGCTACCCTTTTCATAGAATTGTTTAGGATAGAAAAGATCTTACAGATCAAGATAACAACCTAAGGCCACCACTAAAACCATGTCCCTGAGTGCCATTTGTACATGTCTTTTAAATACTGCCAGGGATGGTGACTCCACCACTTCTCTGGGTAGTCTGTTCCAAAGCTTGAAAACCCTTTCTGAGATTTTTCCTGTGATCCTAGGCCTACAAAACACAACCTGCATTTAGCTTTCAGTCAGAAGGCCCTGTCAGAGCCATCATCCCCAACCCTCGTTTCCCCTGTTTCACTGGAAGGTGACAGCAAGGGGCTAACAGTATTGTGCCTAAAGGAAGGAGAATGAAAATATGTAAAGAATTCTCTTTTGAAAGAAAACAGAAAGCAGGAGTAAGGCTCTAGATTTTAGACTGGCACTCAAGAACAGTATGAGAGCATACAGAGCAGCCTCTGAAGAACGTTTTCTCTTTAACAAGCCATACCATAATTATGTGCAACTTACACATCTCTGACTGGAAGAATGATGTGTGCTGTGTCTGGGAACACCTCAAATCACTGCCAAGGAAGCTTCACAAAGTCATACTGCTGCAGCCCTTTGCGCTGTAAAGCTCACTGTTCTTATATCTGCACAGCTCCTGATTGAAATCAATTTTTCTTTTTTTATATAAACCCAAGGCAGTGTGTGCTAATGTAGAGAGGTTTTCTAAGAATTTTGAGCTATGTTCAAAATGATACATTTTAGGGATATCAAAAAATCTGACAGGCTGTCAGCAATCATGCCTATGTCAGAAATTTCCTATTCAAATGTGAGCAGAACTGGATCAATCTATAAACATGCTGATAGCAGAGAAATGCAAAAATGTTAAAATTCATGATATTCTCTTGTGACAAACACCTTGTAGCTATTCCTTCTAGGAAACCAATCTGATTTTGATAATAAAAAATGAAAATAAATAAAATTAAGTACAACTTCGTAGTAATAGTTAAATAGTACAACTATTTGTGTTCTAGAAACTGTCCAAGAAAAAACGGCAAACAATTTATTCTTTCAGAAGTTTCACAATGATTCTTCTGATGTTGCCTTGACTTCTATTGTTTACTGACTAAACAAAGCAATTAGTAATTGTAATGGTAGAAAACAATTTTAATTTCAATTGTTGAAAGATAGTTTTTATTAATTTCACGTCTCTATGTAAATATTTTGTAGCATTTTTAAATATTAGCTGCTACCAGAAGAACCAGGAAATCACAAGCAGAAGGTGTATCTTCTTATGGCATTATTCTGCATGAAATGTTAAAAGTTAATTCAGGTGAATCTGTACTTCTTTTTTTTTTTTAAACCACATGTGAATCCAGCAGAAAATACAATAAACTGGACAATTAGACACAGGATAAACATACCATTTGTATTTCTTCAGGTGACAGCTCATCTTCACCTCTGCTGTCCCCCCATAATCCAAGGTTACTTTGGACATCGGGCAGATTCCTGTCTGTAAAAGAACCACCAAACACTTGAGACACTGAATAGTACAGGACACTGAATAGTAAAATCAACATAATTTTTCATCCATGTTAGAGTGATAATTAAATTGTTGTATCTCCTTTGTCAGTTACTGAGACTCACCCTGTATTTACAGCACAAAATTACATCAATAACCTTTAATTTCCGAACAGGGCCAAAAGTCTTCATGTAGGTTTAATTTTGTGAACTAAAGGGAGTTGCATTAACATACTGACAGAGAAGGATAAAAACAACTCATAATGCACCAAGAGTTTTTAGGGCACAAAACACTGTAGCAGTTGTCTTTTAACAGATAAAACCACACAATTTTCAAAATAACAGTCTATATGCAAAGTATTATCTTGCAGTAAGACTTGACAGAACCATCGGCTCCTCCTTTCAGAAACTAAAGACAGAATCTCAAAGATGTTTTGAGCAAAGCTCACAGACAAACTCGATTTTGTCATGCTGTTTAAACTTCCTATTACAGTGCAAATCCCAAACCACACTGTGCAAGGGGTCTTCCTGCATATAACAGGAATCAGCTCCAGCCCACAAATTAACCGTAACACATCAAAGCCGCTTCATTCATTTCAGTAGCATTTCCCCTTTGATTAGAGCTACTCATCTGCATGAATCTTTGTATGAGTTGGGCATAAAAGATCTTGAAGGGCTATTTCTGGGATATTCCCTTCTGGAAGACTTAATTTTAGGCTTAATTATATACTTCTGGTTATAGAGGAAGAAGTTAGAATGGGAGAGAAAAGAAACTCTGCTTTAGGAATCTACTGTTTCTGAAGCATCAGTGTTTAAAAACCTTGTAAGACTGCAGCCTTGAGAGAGACTCTCTTCTCCTCCCTGGCTGTAACAAACTCACAAAACCCAAGAGAGATCTGTGCCACCCCACAATGGATCAACCCTCAACCTGCTCTGAGGCATCAGATGCAGGTTGCAAATTAAAACATAGAAATATTTAGGTTTTATTTTTTCAGACATTTCAGGCTTCCTATTTATTCCAGTCAATCTTTTAAGCATTTATATCTATTTTAATTTGTTTTGTTATAACTTCCTAGACATAATTTTTTTTCAATTGCTTAAGCAGCACTAATGCATCATCATTCAGAGACTGACTTGTCTTGGGAAGCCTCTGAAAGGAGTAGTCCTATTTATAAACACATATATGAAAAGAGACATAAGGAGAAGTTTTCCCTTTTATCCTCCATGACAGTATTTGCGTAAACTCTTAAAAACATCACTATTGTAAAAGAGTATTGTGTATGTCTCCTTTATAAACTTTTCTTTGGCCTCCCAACAACCTAACCATGATACAGAAACAATGACAATGTTACAAATGAGGGATGTGCATAAGGAATATAATAAATTAAAAAAGAAAACAACCCCAAACCAAAAAATAGATCAGTTCTTTCTTATAGTAGTAAAATATAAACCCAAGAATCTCTTTAAAGATTGTTTAGAAATCATCCAACTCTTTTTTTCTATGGGGTATTATCAGTATTTCAAATCTATTTCACAGAATCACAAAACTTACTTGTTTAAGTAATCAATATTTACATTATATCAAAATTACGATAAATTATTTACTGTGTTCAAATAAAATAAGATAATTAGTTTATGGAGGAAAAAAAAGAGAAAAACCCTCCTATTTTACCCCAGAGGAACCAATTAGTTTCAGGCCCTGCCAGCACTGTTAAAAAACAGCACCTGTATCCAATGTGATGGCTAATAAGCAAATATACTTATGGTAAGAGGTAAGCAAGAAACATGTATCTCCCCAGGGTTCCTCCTGTCACTGTGTTTTGGGCTTTCTGCAGCTTTCGTGGAGCTGACATGAATGCTCTTCTGCAATACAGCCAGCAAAAGCCAAACTACATTTCTATTTCAGAAAGAGAAGTAGTTAACTTGTGACAGAGATATATAATGATCAAATCCTCTGAACCTTTTTTCATGCTGAAAGGAGACAGCTGCTAAGCTTGTGGACCAGTTCAAAAGCTACTCATTATTTACATTCATTTCCATAAACTAAATGTCAAATTTGTAATATGCAAATAAATACTGCCAGTATATAAAAGCAGTCTCCAGAGAGACTATTTTCCTACCATGAAGCATGTTCAATATAATTCTAATGTAAACAGGTGCTTTGCCTCAAAACAAAGGTAATCACATTTTGCTTTGGTTTCTGCCAAAAAAAGCAGACAAAACCCAAGTTGTGCTTCAGCACATCAAATAGCAAATTCAGCTGTTCATCACAGTGTTCAAATTAAGGGCAGAACCACAAGCTGCTCTCAAAAGTATCTTTACAGATGAGATTTAACCCAAGGGAGCCAGGCATGCTGCTGATAGGTAATTCATAAAAACAAATTATCACCATTCTCTAAACCACCAACATCCTGAGGATGAAACAGCTTATTTCAAAATGCAAGCATTTCTCTGGCTTCCTAAAAATTTGAGAAGTTACTTGAAAAAAAAAGTATAAATCAAAGGCTGTAATATTTAAACTGAGCTTCTTGTTTCCTAGTCATCTTGTTCATGTTATTTTCACACTTGGACAACCACCTACCAGCAAAGTCACAAGGCTGATTGCTATAAGCAGCAGCAACCAGCACTTACCCTTATGTGAGGAATCACAGGCTGTGTGCATTTGCATACTGTTCTAGACAGATTTATTTTGATACACAAATTCCATAATTTTCTCAAAGTCTAGTCAGCAACCCTTGTAAGTACTGCAGCAGCACCACTTGTGTGGCAGGACCCCTACTTTCTCATAAAAATTAAAGCAAAAACACATGAAAGTGAGAACTGGAGTAATCAAAATGAATGGGCAATAAAATAGCTGCATTTCTGTTTACTGCAGTGGCTTGCTGTGTCCAAGGCAACCAAGGAACAGTATTTTCCATGGTGTGGCACAGATTTTTGGAGCTAAAAATTGTAATGACGCTATGTGGTGGGAATACACACTTCCAGAGATTGCAGGGACATTTGGTAACAAGGAAAGAGCACAGGGCAATGAAGATGCTACTATGCTGCTGCTTCTCCAGTGGTACCAACTCAAGCTGCAAAACACTGATAACAGGTTAAGGTGAAACTCATCTATGTGCCTGTGTGCTGCATCACTTATGACACACTATAAAAAGGTAAGCACTAGAAACAGCACATAATCAAAACCTGTACTTCTTACAATAAATTCAGTGTCAGGGAAAAAAAAAAAGCACACTGATAGGGCTGCAGAAGTACAAACTGGTTAGGAAGATAAGCAAAGCCATTATCAGAAAATGAAGTCGTTCACATAATTCAGTGTTAGAGACTTCATCCAGAAACGGAGGACCCACTTCACATGAATCCACCCTCTGTACGGCCCTGGAGTCACCTAACAGAGGAACTTTACTCTTTTAATAAAAATCACTAAAGAAACAACAACTGTTTATCAGAGTAATATGGCCAACCATTGCATTTGTTCTATCCTGGTAAAGTATTATCGCAACGTAATGTAATTAGAAGGAAAAAAATTCCTGCTGTAAATCACAGGGTACCTTGGTCTCCTTTAGACAACACAAATAGGAGACCTCAAGCCAGGGAAAGCAACTTCAGAATCACAAAAACAAGATTTCTCTTTAGGCATGAAACCGGAAATTATCTGCATAGTGGTGGTACTCCAAAAGGCACTTTGCTCCAAAGCTCTGCCAGCATACACATCCCAGGACAGGCTGAAATGGCTTCTATCCCTCAGCCTGAGAAGCAGGCAACCAGGAATGAGAACCAATGCTCTCAAATCCCATCAAGATCTGCACCATCTGAAATGACCCAAGGTCAGAGATACTGCTTTGGGCTTCTGGCTATCTCCTACCCACTGAAAGATGAGATGAAATTCTCCCAGCAGGGCAACTCAATGCTGTCAAGAAGAAAGCCTCAAAACTACTGGATCTGACCAGCCAATAACCTCCTCTGTGTGAGCATGTTCCATCTTCAAGTTCTTACTGCAGGAGTGTCCAGCTCAAGGTCTCTGTGTTTAAAAACTACAGAATGTTCCGAGAGTCCTTGACCTACTTTCTAATTCCGTGTATTCAGTGAAAGGAATATGGAAAAATCAGACAAATTTCAGAAGATATGATATTGATAAAAATAAATGAAAAGCAAAGAGTTCATAAAGAGGTTATTAAGAGGATGAATAATTCAGCAAGCATATGACTTGTTTAGCTGGAATATCAAGAAGTTTAAGATTTTGCTCCCTCAGTCTCACAATGTGCTTCACAGAAGCCTGATCAGCTCAAGGAAGATGAAAATGGAACACATGCCAGTCATAGCAATTGGCCCTTCTAAAGTGAAGGAAGTACTGTCGACCGGACAGGTCTTGCCACAAAAAGTAAAACATATCTACATTTTATTCCTACCTTTGCTTTCCTCAGCAGAAAGTTTTTCTTCGGAATCCTCTAAAGGACTTTGTGAAGATTTTTCAGTGGAAAGAGGTGATTTGGACACATTGCTCTGCTCAGGTTCAAGTTTGGACCTAGAAGAACAAGAGCCTATGATTTAACTGATACTACACAGATGTATTTCTCTAAAATGAGAATAACCACAGATTACTAAATTTTGTACTTTAACTCTTGCAAACTTCACATTAAAGATTTTCCAGTCGAGATAAAAAATGTACTTAGCAACTGTCACTGAAATATTGTTACAAAGGCAAAGAAAGCATGAATAGTATTCCTGGACAAAATGCACCACATGCTCAGAATTGAGAATATTGAAGGCTACAGCATAAAAATACTGACACTTTATTAAACTTCCTTTCAAAAATCCAGTGTATTAATTTTATTTTTTTTTTAAAGCCAACATTTAGGTCATATGAGAAATTTTTAGTAGCAATGGCCAAGCACCACTACTTTATTTTTTTTAAATAATAATGATAATTTTACATTATGTTTTCAATTATCATAAAGGAAATACAATAGAATTAGCTTTTTTATACTACTTCTAAGTCCCTATTAGGTAATTTTAATACAAAGGCAATGCAAAACATGAAAAACTTATTCAGTGATTATATATTAGTACTTGTCAAGTATGTTTCAGTTGGGCCTCAAAAAATGTTGAATATTGGTGGTAATGTATTTTTTTCCAGTAAATTTCTGTGGTTTATTGTTATTTACAATGAATTCTGTAACTGGTACATAGAAAGCAGTTAAATGTTTAGTAATGCTGTTGGAGTAGATAAGAAGCAAAAACTTGCTGTGCCAGGTGATTCCACCCTACCCTTTAACACTTCCTACCTTCTCAAATATAATGAACAGTTAATCTCATTATGATTTGCAATTCTCCCCTACGCCTAACAGAAGGTGTTGCTTTTTGTGTTCCTTTGCATTGTGTCTAAATTCTAACCTATAATTAGAAAATTCTGTGAAAAACAGAATATAATGCTATTGTCATCACTGAGTGATTGCTATTTAACAAGAAAAAACAGTAGCAGGGAACTTTTTTTAGTTATAAAACCTCTGCAAGTACTGGGCTTTTGGTAATTTAACAGAGAAAAATTCTTCTCTCATCTCCTCCCTCCCAAATTTGCCTAATAAGAAGAAAAAAAAACCACTTATCTACATATTTGTGCAGTTCAAATAATAGTTTTAATATTAATAAAACACTAATTCCCCAGGTAACAAAAATACCAGCTTGATTTGAATAACTGCATACATAATTCACAAAATCTTCTAATGGAAAAAGAAGTTTAAAATTGAAATTAAATATAATCTTGAATACCAATAAACATTAAAATTGAAAATCACAATCAAGTAACTTTACAGAAAAAATTCCTTGTGTTTCTATTTCTCATCTTTTCTTTCTGCTAAATTAGTCCTAACCAGCACAACTTTTAAATAAAAAAATGTGAGTGAATACATAAAGGCAACCATTGTAAGAAAATTATAACATTCAGGCAATTTGTTGAAGAGCTTAGGATAGTTATCAGTATAAATGGAAACATGATGAAATATATTTCTATGGCAAACTTTTCAGTATTGTCTGATATGCACATATTTTAAATTGACTAAACTGTAGGAAAAGAAGAGCTACACTAGGATTAATTTATTTCTAAAGAAACACATTCCTTTATTGTTTGTTGTCCTTATTGTGCACAGTAGAGGAATACAGGAAAGTTTCCATTTAAAATGAACAAAGTGTCTGGGATGCACTGTTTAAAGGATGCCTAGTTCTTTTAAGAAAGGGTACATGCTCTTATCACATAAAGCATCTGCTGAAACCCTCAGGGAACTTACAAATCAATGATACTATTTGTCTTTAAGTCGTAATAAAGACTGGGTTATGCCCTGTGATTTATTTGTATTTAATTTTAATTTAAATGACAATTTAGCCATTACATCACATCTGCAATGCATGCAGACTCCACCTGGCCAACATCTGTTTTCTAGCTCTTGCATCCATAAAGAGAGGCATAGAGGGACCCTCCAATAAAAAGAATGCATCTTTTGGGTTAATTCTTAATGCCTTATTGCTCTTTAGTTAAGTGGTACTCTAACTTCTGAAATAATACATCAAATTGAGGTTTTTTTCTCTGTTTATTCATCTGAGAAATCCTGAACCTGAGATTTGACATGGAAATCGTAACGTAGGAGTGCTAACTACAGAAGAGCTGGTATTCATTAGCTACTGCTTGGACTGCAGGAACAATGCTCTCTTTCTTTGAAGCTCCTTCACATGAAGAATACTGATATGATTCTGTGTTTTTACACATCAAAAATATCACACAGTTTGTTTCTGTATGGTTTTTTTCCTGAAAAGTTATGGGAACTACAAAAACACCAATGCTTTACTTTTCTCTCATTACTTCTTACCAAATTTCAAAACTGGTTTGGGGTATTTTGTTTTCTTGGTTTTGGTCTGATCCTCCACATGTACTACTATTTATGTCTCATGAGGATATATTTGAGTGAATCTAATTGTGCTTAATCAAGTAGAATCATTCTGAATAAAACATATGAACTTTTGAAAACATCTCCCTGGGTTCAATGTAACTGTAGCTGATCAACCCAAACACCAAACTGATAAACCAGCATCAGGTCTTGGAAAAACACTCAAGAATTTATTTATGTGGACATTCTAGAACTATATTTTTTTTAATTAAAATATAGATAATGGACCTTGAGGTTAGTATTCAAATAACGCAGAGTGAGAAGACATGGAAAGCCTCTCAGGTATTAGATAAATTGCAAACCTGCTCACTTTCCCTATCATTCTCACAACTGGGAGTATGCAGAAAAAGAAAGTGAAGAAGAATGGAGTTTGAAACTTGACCTTAAAAAAAAATCCCACCAGATTAAAAAGGCAGCAAGCACATCACTTTTAATGTCTCCTAGACATTTTCAGCTCTACATTAGCAGCCTTAACAAGTGCCACGATAGGAAATGGAAGCCTTGTTTCAGTTCAGAAGTTACAGTCTAGTTTTTTATTTTCATCATGTTTCTGCTTGCCATGAACACCTGCCATGTCAAGAAGTATTTATTAACAACACAGTCACTTGTTTAGCAGAAAGATAGAACTTTAAAAAAAAAGCAAAAAAAATTTTGGTGAATTTGCAGAAGTCAATGGCACTCTGGCACTTTCAGACTTGACTTCACATGCCTGAAGTGTGAAGAGCTCTGGAATGCACCTGTTGACTGCAGAAGTTGCTCATCCAACAACAAACTTACATTAAAACAATCTCCTTAGAATCTAAAGACGAACAATAGTTTTGTTGAATGTCCTGCAAGTGAAAGGCACAGTTAAACCATTTTCTGACACTACTCACAGTCTCTTCTTATCTATCACTCGCTTAACTCGGATGGCTCTTTGTTCAGAATACAGTTTGCACACTCCTGTTCAAGACAACAGTAAACAAAATTTCAGGTTAAAAGAGCAAGATTCCTTTCTTGGAAAATACAATCATCCATTTGTAACTTTTCAGTAAATACTAAGTACTTTTTAAGTAATCTTCAATGAAGTCCAAGACAGCTGTTCTGTGCTCCTTCACCTGAGCAGACTGGACACCCTTGTGTGCTGAAATACAAAAGAAAAATATAAAACGATCTTTTAACTTTTTACTGAATTCCACAACAGTTTGCACTTTCAGTTGATATGCAAGTTATATTCAAAAGCCTAGTCACATTTTATATATGTTATATTTTAGTATTTCTTTTAAACATAGCTATATTTAAATATAGATTCTCTAAAACAGCAAGTCATTACAACAAACCAAAACCTGAAAATAACTAGTGTCCTATAGTATTTTAATATGTGCCACAGAGCTCTATTATGACAATTAAACTCTAAACAGGAATAGGCGGAATCTGGCTAAGAACAGCAAAATTTTAGATCTAGAGATTTAACTTGCTTAAATTATTGAACTTGTTCAAATTTTCTGATGCATAGACTGTGGAAATTTTTGGGATTCATTGTGTCAAACATCCTTTTAATTCACATATATAGATATTTTTCATTTTTATACTGTGCACTTCCCATGCATGACTGACATTCAATGATTCTGAATAATGCTACAATTATGTGTAGATGGCATTTTAAAGCTAATGAAAATCTTTTGTGTATCAATAAAATACAGAGATGTAGCAAGTCAACTTGAAAATGGCAACACAGAAATTCCCTCTCTATGACATTCACAAGATAGTGTAGTAAAGGTATGATCCCATATTCAAGTTGTCAAAACCACTTTAATTTACCAGGACACTGTAAAGTTATTTAATTATCTCAAACTTGAAAGTATTATACCTGTAAAACCTGAGAAAACAAGCTAGTAAAAGACAACCCTCAAATTTAGAGAGCTTTGGTTTAGACCTCTGTGCCACAGTGCTGAATTACTACTCAAGTAGCAAATATTGAAGACTCTTTTTTACACTTGTTAACTGGTGTATTTGAACACATAAACAAAATTCTATGCTGTGGCTTCTCTTTCCACTATCATCAAAGAAAACGGAATTACAATAGTAATCAGCCAATGGGATTACACTAATGCAAACAAAAAGGCAACGAGACTTCCCCCATCTTTTTCCTAAAGCATTTAAGATTCACCATTATTCACCAATATTCAGCATTACCTTAGCCTTTTTCAAGAACTAAAAAAAAAACATGTAAGAGCTGCTTAGTTTACCTTCTGTTCTGAGCTGATGAATGGCATCAGCACACGTTCTCATGAACACCTGGGCATCTTGATCTATCTGGTCACGCTCTGTATCCGTCATCCTCACATACTCAGACATAACATGGCTGAGAAACAAAGACAAACTTGTCACTTAAAAAATCCCCAACATAAAATCCACAAGTACACACCTTACACCTTCTTGTGACTCACCATCTTTGCAAGAACTTTTCTGTAACACAGATTTTCACAGAAAAAGTAATAAAAAGTACAGTAACTACCACTGATGAAAATGCCCCTCCTATAAAGTTGGGAGGCTTTTTTTTAGAACACTTTTATTAGTAAAGTATGTAGAAAAAGCAGTATCTCCTATCATCTTGTACATAACCAAACACAGAGCAGATAAGGAGAAAATACAACTAGAAAATAGATCATTGCCCTCGGTACTTATTCCAGTAGTGTCCTAAAAACATAAAACCAATTAAGATAAAGGAATAGCTCAAATACTGAAAGAAGTACAAAAAAAAAAAAAGGAACTTTCATTTTCCTAAACACAGTGCTTCATTTTTAAAGTAGCTGTACTATGAAATTGTGAATTCAAACTAGAGGAAGAATACTGGAGAATAATGCACAATTATAATACCAAATTGATTGCAGTATTTATTAAAACCTGTTCCCATTGTTTATTTCTATTTTAGATTATACATTATGCATTTAGTATTTTCTAATGCTATTAATATAGTTTTTGTTGCTAAATTAATAAAAATGGAGGACTGTCCTTAAAATATTAACTCACTATAGGTAACCAGCAGAAAAGCATACTGTATAAATGTATTTAACAGTGTTTCCACAGCCATAGGTGACAGGATGATAAAACTCTGCTACAGCAAAAAAAAGTTCATCTTGGGTTTCCTGATGATGTAGTGATCACAGCCTATTATATCTGCTTTTTAAAGAAGGAAAGAAAACTTTTACTCATACGTGCATTTGAAATTATTTTTTTTAATATGTGAAAATTTCCTCATGTGTCATGGAACTACATTAATGCAGTAATACAAGTAAAAAGAGAAGATCTTCAATATTTAGCCTGATATCCTTAGAGATCTCTTACACACTTCACTGCAACAGTGCCAAAGCTCCTCTGTGCCTGCTGCAATCCCAGCCACAGGAAATCCCACAAGCAGTTCATCAATTCATCCCACACAAACCCAGCAGCTCCTTCCTGCATCAGCAATGTACTGCAAGCACGGGTCCAGATCTCCTCCACAAAGCTTTAAGTATACTCTGAAGTCTTCCAGTATTATACCAAAATCTCTTCATTCCCATCCCGTATTACTGGTTTTACATAAAAAATCAGCATGTGGTTCATCTGACTTGAAAATTAGTTTCTGCTTATTGGTCAGCTAGTAAACAAGCACAGATTAGCAAGCAAACATTAAGACAAACATTGGAAGTAATATTCTGTATTTTACATGTTTGTTTCCAAAACTGCCATGTATTTGGCATCTAAATATCAGGGCTTTTCCCCCCTCTGTTTAAAACTATTCTAAATGTCATAAAATTATTCTTTATTCCTTAGTAGTGTTTCCATTTATAATTCTGAGGATGTGTAAAGCCAGGAAACCCATTCCTACATCCATCTCCACACAGGCCAAGACAGAAGGGGACCATTAAGACTATGGTATGGCATAATTCATAATATCATTCAGTGAGCTCAGCCTAGAGAGTTACTTGAGCATTTTAGGGCACACAGATTTAGGTGGGAAATAAGGATGCAGTAACAGCCACGTGACAGCTCCTTTACAAAAAAACTCCACTCTTCTATTTCAGATTATAATAACAAATTCTGGCTGGTCTGCTGCTAAACAGGATATAAAGTTCTTGCGTTTATATGTCTAGCTTCTTGTACCCTTCCCAGCTTTGTAGTATTTGCAGAGCTCTAAATTTTCCATGCACTTTTTAACATAAGAGCGTAAGATAAAGATTACAAAATGCAAACCAGAATTTTCTTTTACATCAGAAATAAATATGAAAAAACTTGCCTCAGGCACACTTCATTTTTACTAACAGTTTAACCAGTCATAGTGTAGTGATACACTGACAATAATTGCAACAGCTTTTTAACTTTGGGAACCAAGTTGTTAAGTTACTTTTTCTAGTTGCTTAGAGAAAAAACAGGGTAGATTAAATTCTTAAATAGCAGTTTCACAGCTTCAAAGCTAGTAAAATGCAGCTTAATCCAGTAAACAAGAAACAGAATACTTTTCCTTTTGTAACTGCTTACAGCTTACATAGTGTCTGGTACCAGTGCTTTTGAACATGAGCTGGTCAAGCCACTCAGAGGGAAAGATACCTGAAACACAACCTCCTTGGGAAGGCAAGAATGGAGTCATACAATCATATCCTATTATGTCAGAACACATATGGCATCCACTAGTAGTAACAGGGTACTGAAGTCCCCACTGCACTCCTCAGTAAATCTGCACATGGAGATTATACTGAAAATCCATTTAATCACCATCGTCTAACAGAAGAGGAACCATTCATTAAAATAAAACAAGCCAAAGGAAACCAAAACCACATAAAAACATCAAACAAAAAACAACAGAACAGAAAAAAAATCCAGCTGTGTCTTGTAGGTCAGGGATACAAATACATTCTCAGAAGTAGAGATACTTCACTGCAGAGATACTGTAGAGATACTGCAGTGGCAGTATCACAGCAGTGGACCGTTCCATCACTAAATCAAGAAGGACTAAGCAAATCAGGTTTTTCAGAAGCAATCAGATTAATTAGCCAAGGTATGCACAGAAAATGAACAGAGAAAGGAGGAAAAGAAATTCCTCTAGACTTTCATCCTTGCCAATATGAGAAAACTTCATAAGAAACTTGGGCTAGAAGGCAACTTGGTTTATTTGTGATTTTTAACAGTGGGTGAAGAGTACAATGAAGACAGTGACCATCAAGTAGGCAGATTTCATCACTCTAGAAAAATGAGTAGGTCAAATTGCAGAGAAAATGTAAACTTAAAAAGGAACAGAAAAGAATTCAGATGAACTAATAGTTTTCATACAGAAATTACATTATGATAATTTGCAAATCTGTCCTTGATGAAAAGGAAGAGTAGGCAATATAGTGGGAGATCAACTGAGCTTTGTTGAGCTCAAACAGAAAGATCAGAATACAAAGTGCTAATTAGTTCTGATTTCTACTGACAAGCCTAAAGGAATACAGCATCCAGGGACACACTCAGAAAAGGATCAAGTGAAGGATGAGACACAACTGGGAAGGGATGCCAGTGAAAACAAGAGATTGCTCTGCAAACATTACTAAAGAAATACTTAAGAACGTGGTCTTGGCTTGTTACTCAATAGAGAAGTAAAATTATATGCAGAGTATGAATTAATTCTAGATGTTTATTGCTTTCTTTTCATTTTTTTTTCACTAACTTTCAACATTAATGTCACTTGAAAGCTGCAGTTACTATTCCTTTTAGCTTACTGCTTCTAAATCATCTGGACCAAATTTAATACCTCTGTCATTTTAAAAAGACCATAATTCTTTGCTGATACTATCATCAACAATACCAAGTGTCAGATAATGTATCAGTGAACAGGCTGCTGAGTGAAGTATATGAAAGAGAGGGTGCTACATGAACCAGGTCATAGCACAAGTGTACCTGAAGGTGCAGTGGCTCCTGGGACAACGCTGAAGTGACCTTGGTGAAGTGATATCCGTCCTATCTGTGTGACATAGCTGTGCTCTTGAACGGAACTAACCAACTTCCAAAAAAGCCCAGGGTGTATGCACATTCATACAGTGTGCAGAGACAGGAGACCAAGGCCTGGAATAAAATGGGAAATGCATCAAATGACAAGATGTATCCTCACTGCCAAGAGCTAGGACAGAATAAGCAAATGACAGATTGATAAAAAGACAAAGGTCAGCAACTATCTTTGAAAACAGGGTTAAAGGGACAAAAAAAGCACAGGAGACTTGTAGCCCACTCAGTCTAGAAAAATACAGGAATAAATAAGTAACATTTAAGCACTTAGTAAAGAACAAAAAGATTACAAGTACCCAAGATGTATCAGTACATCATAGGCACTGTAATTTACTGCTGGGACGCAGTAACAGGTCTTATGGATGGATGAAAAGCAATCACTGCTATATTTTGGTGTGGCTCTTGTTATCATCTGCCGTAACATTCTTACAAGCTACCAGTGAATAAATGAGTTAGAAGAAATAAGCACCATATGAATGTGAAACTGCAAAGTTGAACTTGGGGGTAGTTATACACCAAAACAGAAGGAAATGCTGAGTTGTGTTCCACAGGAGTTTGTCCCGAATCTGATGCTATTTAACACTTTCATTAATAACTCAGCAGAATGGAGTATATACTACTAAACTTTCAGAGGCATAAAGTTAAACAAATTAAAACAAGACTTCAATTCAAAACAATATTGGCTGGAGAAATTACACAAAAAATTTGAATAAGGAATGGTCAGAAGCTCCTTGCTGCAGCAAGAACACAATTATCTGAACCCACAGAGAATGGGGAACAACTGATTAGGGAACAGCTCTTCAGAAAGTCATCTGGGATCATACACCAAACACAACAACAACATACTGTTGCATAAAAAGTCATCATTACAATGAGACACATTATTCTAGTAACATGGATAGGGAAACAGGAAAAAGCAGAATGAGAATATGAAATCTTCACTGAAATAAATATTTAAAAGCAAGCAAAACACTAGTCATTCTCTTTTTGGTTGTTTCAGCCATGGTCCTTCTAGCCTAACATTTCTATGATTCTATTTTGCTGGCAAAGCACAAGGAAGCAAAGCTGATGTTACATTAGCTTTTGGAATTAGTAATTCTGCTGGTACAAAAAATATCTTCTGCTTATTAATCCAAGAAAGGTAACAAATCAAGAAGAAAAATTTGATTTTCCTCCAACTATGTATTATAAATGAGAGAAGCAATAAGCAGAAACAAGTCAGTTGTAAAATAGTAGAAATTTGCCCAACTAACCACCTGCAGATATTTGCCTAGCAAATCCATACAGAAATGCTACCCATGTGTTAAGTGCACATACGAGTATGCATAAGCTTAGCTGCAAATACAGCAGTCACATTCTTCCCTTCGAGCATACAGTATATTTTAAATTGCTTGGTTTCTTACCTAAGTTTTATGCATTTTCATTTACTGCCTTTTTCCATCCAAATGCTGTCTGACACAAATCCAAGCCAAAACGTCCTCGATTCAAATGACAAAACATTCCACAACATTTTTTACAAAGGTTTTTTAATTCTGTGTGGAAGCCTCAGCTACTAGAATAGGCAATACAGGCATACCTGAATTAGCATTTTCAGTTTTGTAAAATACATCTGGGATATTCCAGAATGCTACTATGAAAAATTACTATTTCTAAAATGTGATATATTAATTTAGTGTAATTTTAAAAAAAAGATAAATAATTTGAAAATAATTCCCCGGAGAACAGAAAAATATACTCCTCCAGGAAGAAAGTCTTTACAGATCATCTACATGTTTCACTACCTCACTACAACAAAGCAAGCCTTACTTCTTGTAAAAATGTGAATAAGTCAAGAAAAGAATGCAGCCTGGCATTGTACAGGAGTCAGTAAAACACTATTTTTAGAGTCCTTTAATGGCTACTTCTGTTATTGTTAAATACAAGGAAACACTCTCCACAAAATGCTGTGTAAGCATTCAATGATTTTCTATTAAGTGCACATGATGTAACTGATTTATTGCTTTGAGACAGAGAAATGCTTAAGACACATAAATGCTAGGGCAGGAGGCATAATTACTGGGCACTAACATTATTTTTTAAGACAGAAAGATAATTTGTTAAAAATTTTCCCAGGTGTATTATTTGCATTTAACAACAAATGTTTAAACACTTAACTGCACAGGACTACAGAACTGTGCAATGAAGATATATCAAAAGCCACCCATGAAGCCTTTCTGGTGGAAAAAGTGACATTTCTATTCAGAAGTCATCTACACTACACTGATCAACTACATAAGTATCTCTGCAGTTGCAAACCAAAATTAATTAGATGTCTAACAATCCCAGATGGAAAGCTCTACTCTAAAGTATTTTTCTTTTAAGCATGAGGTGTTGTGTGAAAAAAATCTAGAATTCTGTTAATTCCTTCCCAATGTCTCATTAAAATAGTTGGAATAAGGATTGGTCTTTAAACTGCCTAAACCTCGGAAGATCCTCCAGAGAAACTGAAGGCTGTGAAGGAATCCCAAGAGGATCATTTCAAATTTCCAGGTGTTAGGGCACTACAGCTAGTTCCCTGAAGTATATTTAACACAAACATATGAATTGTCTCGGCAGTTCAGTGATCAAAAACATGAAGGAGCTCATGATGAAAAGCAAAAGCACAAGCTGTTCACAGATGAGACATCAGACAAGTTACCAAAGACTGAAGACAGAATCTCTCCTAGCACAGTGTAAAAAGCAGTGTAGGAAAGCATTATATCAAATGGACTGAGAGGAACAATACAGAATGTATAGCAGTCAATATACTAAAAATGGGACCTCATCTGCAATTCTCATCTGAAAGGAGTTATTGCTTAATAAGAAAAAAATGAAAAATTACCCACATTTTGTTAACAACAGAGTCCCTGTCTTCTCCTTTTCAAGAAAAGTGACCAACTTGTGTGCATTGGTTTTGCATGGGATAGAATTAATTTTCTTCCCAGCAGCAAGTATGGGGTTTGTGTTTTGGATTTGTGATGGAAACAGTGCTGATAACTCAGGGATGTTTTTGTTACAGCTGGGCAGTGCTTACACAGAACCAAGGCCTTTCCTGCTCACCCCCACAGTGAGGAGGCTGCGGGTGCACAAGGAACTGGGAGGGGACACATCCAGGACAGCTGACCCCAGCTGACCACATGGATATTCCAGATCACATGGCTTCATGCTCAGCACATAGAGCTGGGAAAAGAAAAGAGGAAGGTGGGGGACATTTTGAGTGATGGTGTTTGTCTTCCCAAGTCACTGTTACATGTGATGGAGCCCTGCTTTCCTGGGGATGGCTGAACACCTGCCTACCCATGGTGAATAAATTCCTTGCTTTGCTTGGGTATGTGGCTTTTTCTTTCCCTATTAAACTGCCTTTATCTCAACGCATGAGTTTCCTCACTTTTACTCTTCTGATTCTCTCCCCCATGCCACTATGGGGGCAGTGAGCGAGTGGCTCTGTGGGGCTGAGCTGCCAGCTGGGGTTAAAACAATGACAAAAAATTCCTTATCACAGAAGGCAAAAACCCTTCATGTAAGAGAAAGGAAATAAACCCTAATAAACAGGAGAGGATAAAGGTGCAGTGGCCTGTAAACCAGCAAGCTTAGATCACTACATCAAGAATTCCATGTGTTTTGCCACTTAGATATTTTGTAGGTAATATCCAAATTAAGAAGAAAGAAGGTGAAGCAATTACTAAGTCACTTCAGGTATTTCAGTTAAGTAGTTAAAGTTTGATAAAATAGGTCAGGGCCTTGATTTCAAATAACCACCAACTGACTTTCTCATTGCTAAAAATTTTCCTCTAAAAATGAATTAAAGACATACCCTCTGTAGCAGGATATTTCATGTATGCCAAAAATAAAAACTCCATTATTAAAGAATTCATAGTCTTCAAAGTTAAGGTCAAAGAAGCAATCAAGAACCTGGTTGTAACACATAATGAGGAAGTTTTAAAAGGTACACACTAATACAACTTGGAAACGTCAAAAGCTCAATTTCACCAACACATTGTGCTATAGTTGGGAAAACAAACAGCAGGACTGACGAAATAGAGTAGTAATTTTGTTCATGAAATTTTGTATCTCCTACATAAATTTCAGCACAGCCTTTCAGTATTAAATTGTTCAAAAACTGTCTCCCTTTACTTAAGTATTGAATAGTTGTTAAAACTGCTGTCTTGAGTGAGTGAGGCATTTGCTAAGACTGCAAAACTGACAGCACGGATGCTATGATGCTCTTTGCATCCATGAAGTAGAACAGCACAAGTAACCTACTACGGAATTTGACATTTTTATGTTAAATGAAACATAAGCAATCAAAGTTTGACCATTAAGAACAGAATAAACTGCAATCACGGATGAGATCTGCAGGATTATTTTATGGTTTAATAAAATAAATGACACTTCTTTCCTCTCCTTAATGAAGACTTGGGTGGGGGGAGAGGAAGGTGAAAATCACTGAGAATTACCATGATAACTTGCTGCAACTTGCTTACAAAAAAAACATTAAAAACTTCTGGAAATCAAAACAACCTGAGCACATTTTTACTCTAACCATTTCCATTTTATGCACACTACTGTTAATAAAATACAAACACTACCCAAAATTTAACCACTACTGACTGCTCTTACTGGAATTATTTGCAGTTTCTGAACCTCTGCACGCACACGAAGTTTTCACACAGTACATCCAGTTTTGTCAATTAAAATGCTGGCTCCACCTAGTGTTGTTCATGTCCTATTCCTACAGGCACTGAAAAGCAGAGAGCCAGTCATAACACGGAGCAGTGCACTACTTCTGCTTGCTCCTTGGAAAAAGCATCCCTGATTCACCTCACACACAGAACTGAGCACACCCCCAGCAGCATTTTCACCAGCACCGACTGAATAACTCCCATGGCCTCTCATAAAAGAAGCCATCCTCCTTTTTTGTTTTGTTTTCAAAATAACAAAATACAGCTTTTAAACTCTTGTGGAGACAAAAAAGGGTGCCAGAAGTCTTCTGATAACTTATTCAGAACACACTTTGATTTGACTGATGAGGCAATATTGCTGTTCCTGTGACAGACCCTTTCAGGATTACAGTTGTTTCTCAGAAAAACTGTTCCTCCAATATGGACTGAGCCTAAGGAATGGCTCATCTATTCTTATTGTCTTTTCCTGGGGAAAGGATATCTGCCAGGATAGCACTTCTATTTGGTATCTAGGAAGCTTTTAACCCAAAATTATTTTAGGCTGCATCTTATCTACTTTGATTGAAGCAACAGCTCAGCTTTAGTCAGGGCTGTGTGAGAACTGGAATGCAGACAGGGCTAATTGACCCGGTTTGCATGTAACAAAGTTTCACTACAAAGCAGATTTTACATTTCTCAAATGCTACAATGATTTGTACTCAGTTAACCAAAATACAAGCTGCACTAACATTTAGATCTTATGATAACTTGATTTAGTATCTGCAGACCAGAAGATGCTAATTTTTCTTACAAACACCAACTTGTAAATTTTTATTTTAATCTTCTAAAAATCCTACTACTAAAGTTATCAACAAGTAAACAGATAGAGCAGTTTTGAATGCTTCCTAGTGGCTGAAGAGATTCAAAACTTTCTTGACACAATAGTAACTACCAGAGCTGAAGCCTGCAGTTTTTGTCACAGAAAAACAAATCTTGTGCTGCTGACCCCTGACACCATCTCCTCACTGGTGTCCTTCATCTGGAATTCACATTCCAGAGCCTGAAGAGTTTGCATCATTGTCTTCCAGACCTGCTGATGCTACTGACTTTGGCATGACAGGTAGGCATAGTATCACAGAGTGAAAGGGAAAACCTGGATCACCCTGCTGACCCAGGAACCCCTTCAGAAATTTACTCTGCAGGTCCTTAAAAGGTTTGGGACTTCAACTGCCAGGCTGCTTTTGTTCAGGACTCACTGCTAAGAGCCAGAAATCATCTTCAAAGTCTGAGCCTCATTTTATTCAGGTGCCCTGTTTTCTTGTGACAGCACTATTCTTATAGTGTTTTACAGCAAGCCAATTAACAACAATCTCTGTTTTGATTTTAGTCATTATGCCTATAGGTTTTAAAGCTGTTCATTTTATAAGCATTAAGATAAATAAACAAATAATAAATAAACCCATTTAAACACAGTGCACACTTACCTGTAAGCATTAATGTAATCCTTTCTGTGTTGTAGAAGAAAATCTTTCAGCTTCCCAATATGAGAAATCTAAATGAATAGAAATCACAATTAAATTTCAGACAACTGACTATTTTATGTTTGAAGTTCAGTATTCCACACTTCAAACATGAATTCATATATTTCTTATTCTAGAATTAAATAGAATAATAAAATTTACTCGTTTATACTAGAATTTTCACATTTTCCAAGCAGTTAATACATAAAAATAATCTAAAAAATATCTGTGGTATGAAGGTCCAGCTTGGGGAAGAGTAGTAAAAACACATGTCTTCTTCCCAAAAAACATAAACTAAACGGTAAATATAACTACAATATTAAACATTAAAAAATATTAAACATGGTAACACAAAACATTATCTAAATTGTCAATCCAGAATTTAATGTACACTTTGGAAATAAATTCACTTTGGAAGACCACACAAGAAATTTTTCAACTCTTTACTGATCAGATACTCATATTCAAGTTCAGCTATCAAAACTTGTATGGCAAGGTACTGACCCTCTCCTCTCTACTTTTACCCTAATACAGTGACCAGTTTGTGCCCAAACTAAAATAGTATCTCTACTCTCTGATAATGATTAGTAAGCTCTGCCAGATCATACATCCCAATCAATTTTCAATTTCTGAATTTCCACCTCACTCTGGATAACTTTTACTATAAATCACTTTATTTTCTTTTTAAAGAAATCTTTACAAAGATCTTTTCGAAAGCCAAGAAAAAATCTGAAACAACTTTTGAAAACTTCAGTCTGATTTAAAAGATTTGGTATAGCATAATATGCTGCTTATTTTAGAGAATGGAGGAACTACAGAAGAGTAGTTTAATTCACCAGAGAAAGGAGAAGACATGACGGGGAGGGGAAAAAGGGAAGAGAATTCTATACATTAGCAGTATATATATTTTTGAGGCAACTTTTAAAACTATATTCTCAAATACTAATTAATAATTCAGTGTAAACAAAGCATGCAAGGCATTTTACAAAACAAAAGTTGTTTTAGTTTACAATAAATACGGTTTACTCCATGTATCTGGGAAAAAGTATCAGAAACTGTTCTAGTCTTAAAATCCCATTTTCATGCAAATGATCTTTGCAATTAAATAAACAAAAAAANTCAAAGATAAAAAAAAAAAAAAAAAAAAAAAAAAAAAAAACAAACCCACAGAGAAAGAACACAGAATAGTTTGGATAAATAGAAGATTAATTCCCCCCATTATTTTTTTCAAAAGCAGCTCTTTGAAAAAAAGTGCAAGGAAAAAACTGTACTTAGTAAGACCACAGTAATTTGTACAACTCAAGATAAGTGTTTCCTTGTGCCAATAAATAAGCCTCCATTTCCCTATTATTATTATTTGCTCTGTTTCAGTTTTACTATAATTCATCATATCGGATAAGGATTTTCCCAGTTTTCATGTCTCAATTTTTTTGTTTTAACACAGGAAATTTCATCCCATTCATAGCAAACTGAGTTCTGTCAGTGTCTTCAGGAGTTTCCCAAAGTGTGTTAGCACCATTATACACAGCAAGAAGGGAAATACTGCAATTGCTACAAGACCAGTGAGGCACAAAGAGTAAGCTAAACCATTCTACAGATGTTCCTTCTCATCACCACTTGAACTTATTACTTGTACAGTAATCTCTTTTTCTGCTCAGACCTGGTATGTCATCAAATTTGCTGAATAAATAAATCAAGCTTGACTATGAAAGCAAAACATCTAAAACAGTTATACAGTGTTCCAGTGGAACAATAATACTTAATAGGCAGAAAGAAAGTACTACAGAGGACAAAACAAATGTAAAATAAGAAATGTTCTAAAACATTTACATTAATGCACAAGAAAACACTAAACCAGAATACAGATAAGCAAAATTTTGTAAGCAATAAATCTTTATATTACTGCAATAGCTACAATTTAGGAGTGATTAACAAGCAGAAAGAATCAGAATGACAAGCAAGAGCACTGTCTTACAGTAATTAATTCATCTAGTCACAAAGAGCATTCTATTTAGGCTAAAATTGTCATCATGTGTTTGAATTGCACTGACCCCACTTTGCCTCTCCTTCATTTGTAAAGCTATTTTCATGAATTTAGAATGACACCATTATGCCCATACTCACATCAAGCTCTTAGTTCCCAAGATTTGCATCAGAAGTGAGACTTCTTGTTTTAGTTTCCCTCAAATTCTAACAGTATCTTCTGCAATCCTGCATTGCAGATATTTCTTTTGCCTTTTGTTAACATGTACTACTGGCATAGCTTTGAATTGAATTTGTCATAACCACATGAACAAAATTACCTTTTATTAAAAAGAAGGTTTCACTAGTATTAAAGGGAGGGAAATGCTAATTTTATTTTTAAAAATTTATTGGTTTTCTGTATGATGCTCGAATTATTGTAGACACAAAATATCCCTCATAATGCAAATATAAATCTTGAAGATATCTCCAGGGTCATCAACCTGCAATTATTCTGGTGTTATCAGAGGCCTGCCATACACTCCTTACAAAGGTATCAAGCTTCGGCCTAAAGGGAATAAAGCTTCTCCCTATTACAACTGAGTGGCTTAATTAGAATTCTATTGCTCTTATTACTGTCAAATTATTATCTCATTTCCAGGTTTACTGATTACCAACTTCTATACATCTCTTCTTGCTTCAGAATGATCCTTTTCCTTAAAAGTTCTGCCTCCCTGCACGTGTATTTGACTCTACTGTCAGTAATTAATTCTATCTATCTGTCTGTCTGTCTCTAACTTTTGCAGCCCAGACAAATAACCCCAAGCTTTTATTTCCTTCTCACAAAACAGTTCTGAAGTTGCAGAACCCACAGCTTTTCTCTGCATTTTTTCCAGTTTGTATCCATCCATTTCCAACGCAAATGACTAGAAAGGCATTCACTGGTGTTGGTTACTTTGTAACTATTTCTGCTGGAAACACTTTATTTTCTACTACTTTTTCTACATCTCAGTATGTATTTCCCTTTTACCCCACTGGTCTATGGCTTTTTCCTTATTAATTTAGTCTAGAGCCCATGACTAAACCATTCCTCATCTACAGTCCAATTGCATGACAAATCCACACTTTTTGCTAATTTTCTTTTTATTAAAACAGCTAAAGAATATTTTACATTTCTGAGAGTTTTAATACCATTAGCAACTCATCGTGAACTTGGCCAAACCTAACTTTATCTCTGTAAAAAAAGTCTTCCCTTCTGCAACAGTTTTCTTGGTCAGTCTGTCTTTCTTACCCTGCTTTCCACTGCCTCTGGGATAGATTTTTGTATCTTCTCTTAATGAATCTTTCAAGTAGATCTAGCAGAATTTTAAATCCCACTTGCATTTCTGCACACCCATTTTTCCACTCCATTTACCCATCCATCATAACTGCAACTTCCAATTTGCTCCACATGCCTGTTTTCCAAACATTTATATCACCAGCTGACACAGGTGTCAAAAGGATAGATGAGAGCAATTTGAAGAAGCACAAACACATCTGAGTATTGGCCTCTCGTCATGGTTCTCATTCTTTGCATCTGGAAACTGACTTCCTTTTTCTCCGAAAGTCTGGAGCAGAGAAATAAACCTTTCCTTCAACCCTGAAATAAAGAAATTATTTCTTTCCTTTCCCCCAACCCCGCAGAGATAGGAGGGCTTAGAGAAAAGCCCTTCATAGTTGCAGCACTCTTGCACTACATAACAACTAAACTTACCTTACAGGGAAGAACACTGCTGAATTTCCAGATAACTGACACTTCTAACAGAACCAGTGGAATAAAATACCTTTCCTCACAATATTGTGAGCACCAGTTATATCACTACAGCAACAGCATCTTCTTGAGCTTCTGTTCATTCCCAGAAAACAGTGGGTTATGTTCCTTCTAACAATGAAGAATACTTAGGAAACTCCAGGCTCTCCCTCTTCTCTTCCCACTCTCACTGACACTCCCTTGAGGGTCAATACCACACCCCAAAACACTGAAATTACTTTTTTTTTTTCTTAATTACTCTTCTGGAAATAATTGGTTTCTTTCATTTCAGCTCAGCTCCACAAACACCTGTATCAGCACAAGGGAGGGCAGGAGCTGAAAAACACCAGTAGGGAACTTCCTACAAGATGTGTCTGCCATGAATGGATAAGGAACCTAAAAAATTCAACATGATAACCTCCTAAGATCAGGTACTAAATCTGGAGATTCCAGGTGTTATTTTGAAACACCAAAGTGTAGTTCTAATCATGAAAACCCAATTGATTCTCTACAGTGAAGCAGCAGCAGTTTGCCACTGTGCGGCAAACAAAAGCATCAACATCATGCAAGTGAAAAACACTATAAATTCACATTAAAGCCTGTAACGTAACTTTTTAAAAGTTACCTTAGGTTCCAGCTTGCACTTGATCCTCACTGTAAACTATCTCTTCAATACAATATATCTGTGTTTTGTTGCCAATACAGATTTTTTTAAACAAGTCTTATTAAAACAGAAAAGCAATTATTGCATCTAATGCAGGTCTGACACAAAAGGAAGCTGTGAATAGCTGCCATCTGCTACCACAGGTGGCATGCATAGCTCTATTTATACTTGGGGCCTGCACTAGAAATGGTAGATGTTCCTCTGTTCAGAGATTTTTCTAATTATTTCAGAGCAGGCTAAGTTATTTAAAAAGATGGGAAACAGGAAAGCATTGCCCCCAAAGCAGCATCTTGATGAGAAGCAGAGACTTTAGAACGAAGAGGCTGACTACGCTTCCTTCAGTCTCTTAGCAATACATACAGCATTTCTTCCCACTCCCAACAAAGAATTGATCACTCATGAAACAGTAGGTTCCAATTTGCATGCGTTTAACCCACTGCAAGAAGCAGCAGCATTGTTTACGATTAAAATGATTGGAGTAGGTTCCCGTGACATATTGTAGAGAGAATTCAACCATGCTGAATAGTCATTTTCACTGAACAAGTATAGCGTTTTATCAAATTTACTCTTCCATCGGGACAATGTGCAACTATTTTCTACCATATAAAATTGACTGTTACACTTCGCGCTGTATTGCCACTCTGAATTTTTTAAAATGTGTACTTCGTTAAAAGGAATTTTAAAAATTACTTAAAACCAAAACATCTTAGAAAGGCTTTTGTAAAAGTTGTGAGAGACATGGTTTTTACTGTTGATTCAGCAGCACTAACAAGTGCTGCTGACTATAGTGCCATACTAACCCTAAAAACAGGGGGGGAAAAGACCCTAAACAGAATTTTACATTTAATTTTCCAATACGTTTGAAAAACATTATCTCCAATGTCTTACCTAAATAGATTCCATCTATAGATTAATGAAAAGGTGACTATATTCTACAACCCCCTTGGCAAGAAGTGGAAAACTTAAGATTGTTATAATATTAATACCTAGACACCTATCATGTTTTCAGTTCCAAACATAAAGTCAAGCCAAACAAACCCATTGCCTGTTTCAACAGAAATTCTGAATTTCAGTAAGACATCAGTTTATGAACAGGAACTGCATGTTTCTGACCAAAGAAAGTACAGTCTCAGTACTAGGAGGAGATAGAGTAATTAGTTTAAGAACATAAACTTGTTTTTCAAACGTCTAAGTTGTATTAACAAAAAATT
>VXAX01005198.1:7526-180526 GCA_013399835.1 Leptocoma aspasia | reverse complement strand
AAAAAAAAGGAAATTTCCCATGGTTAGTGCATGTAATGAAGGTGTTTTCAGAAGTCTGGAGTAAAAACCCAAACAGAATAGATACTATACATGGAAGCACAATTTATATTAAATAAATTTTAAAATAAGAGCTTCTGCACTTACCTAAACTATTACAGTTGAAAACTAGTTAGAAACATTTTGATGCAGAAATTACTCCTATAGAGAACCTTTTCAGTACAAACTACCTTTCATTAGATATATGAACTTTTTAAAAATACAACACAGGACAGGCCAGGTTCCACACTGGTTATATTTTACCTAGGTTATACTTTAAGCACTGTCAGCCCATTGAATCAACAGAGGCTCTTGCTGGATGTTGCTAAGAACTGACAAGATTTTTGTTTTTAAAGTACTGTTATTTGGATTCTACATTTCAGAACTGGAACCTTCAAAAGAGGAAATTATATAATTCCCTGGTACAGCGAAATGTAACAGAGATTAAACCAATTAAATGAAACCAAAGTTTGAATCAGGAGCCGGAACTCTGAATTTAATCGTGGGAAGTTTGTTCTTTAAAGGATTTGGTGGCGAGCTCCCAGCACGCCGGGAGGTGGAGCTGTGTCCCCAGGCCTGGCGCAGGGACACAGCGGCTGCCTCCACACGTCAGCCGAGCAGCTCGCAGCTGATTTGTCTCTGGAGGGGATACATTTGGTTTAGGTTTCCCCAGCAAACGCGAAAGTTTCCAAAATAGGTCACGCAGATCAATTGCTCTCGTAATCTGAGACCCAAAAGAGCAAATAATATCTAAACTGTGGCGTGGGGGTGGCCCGGAGCTGGAAGCGGGGAGCAGGGGGCGAGGAGACAGCCAGCCTGGCTACCTCTAATCTCAGGAAAATTGTGACTTTGTTCAGTTTCTGCTTTACATCAGCATATATGTTACAGCAACAGAAATGGGCAGAGAAACATTTTTATTGCATTTTATTAGTAGTCTTGCATTTGAAGCAAAGGAATTAACTGAGAATGGGGGCGGTCGTGTTACCAAAATGTGTACAATATGGGATAAGAACATTCAAAACTGAATTAATTGAATTAAAAGCCATGAAAAGGAAGAGTGAGGCTACTTGAAACTTCAAGGTAAAGATGGTAAATTTTTTTTTAATATTTTTTCAAAATATTTACTATTATCCATTTTTTTTTAAATTTAAAGCAACACTTTTTTATATAAAACGAAAGCAAAATTTTAAGGAATCATCGCAAAAGATTTCATTAGTCATTAAGGAATACCTGAAGTTAAAACCTGTCTGCAGAATACCACAGGCAGTATTTGGTGCACATTAACAAAGCGATTAAGAAACCTTTAAACGGCAGTAAGAAGCAAAGCCAATTTCCTGACACCTGGTCTGGAGTAGAAAACACTTCATTTTGTTTAATATCAAACTGTCAAAAAGGAAAAAGTAAAAAAGCACTGTCTTGTACATTAAAACAAACAAACAAAGAAAACCAGTTGGCTCTAAACTTTTTTTTTTTTTCAATTTTGGGGTTTTTTTATCTCTTGCTTTACTTATTTTTATATATACTGTCTATGGTTCAAAAATTGTCCCGTTGATTTATGCTACTGCCAGTTTACATTTAAATACTTTGCCTCTAAAGTGCACATTAGGTCTGCATTTGGTTATTTTTATTTTTTATTCATTGTTAATTACATGGAATGGAAGATTTGGTAGTCCGTAACTCACTATCAGCCTAAAAGCCTCACATTTAATCTTACTATGCTTTCCATAAAAATATGGAAATATGGAAATATGCACCGAGCCAGAGTTAGTGTAAAATTCAGTCAAATATATCAAGAAAAAATTATTCTTGCAATTTTGTGACACAACTGCTAACATCTGTCATTCAAGGCTTTTCTAATAAGAGTCAAACAAAATTAAGATCCAAGAGCTCAAAAACTCCAGTTCCCCAATGACCACAATAAAGACTGAAAGTACCCAGTATTATCACTAGATGAAGGTTTCACTGGAGTGTTATTTGGGGATAAGGCTGATAAATGTTTTAAAAATGTGTATGGTATTGACAGCAACCTCCACCCGAATAGAAAAATTACTTTGATGTCACAGATTTTTTTTTAGGAAATTATCCTCAAATATCCTTAAAACTGTTTTTAATGCTTTGTACTTCAGGCATTTGTAACCAGAAGGGAAAAAAGTCTTATTTTTTAGGGTAATTATTTACAAACACGGAATTTCATCTCTGAACCAGAAAAATGCAATACACATAGACTTTAAGATAGAGGTCTGTGCTAATTTTGTCACTGTTTCCTTAGTTCTTGTGGGAATACACTGGTTTGACATCATCACATATAGAAGCACATGTAGATATTCTGAAAATGGTCTGTAGACAGTCAGTAGGAACATGGGATGACCTGAAAAAATTAACAGTAGGCTTCCTACAATGTAGCATCATGCTAAATGGTTTTAGTAACTAGTTTTCATTTATTAGCAGTGGCAACAAATACTTTCAATTAAAAAAAAAAGAAGAGCACAACATCTGATTTTAATAAAACTTTGTATTTCCCTTTTTCTTGTTTATTGTCAAACTCTAATCTTAACTTTCTTTAACATTTATACTTTTACACAATCATCCAAAACCTCATTGACTAAAATATATACCCCACAAGAACTGTGGGGAATGCTTTGGTTGAGAGATACAAGGAAATTGGTCAAAATACATATTTACAATAATTGGCCTTTACCACTGCTGTTGAAAATGCCCCATTTACAACCTTTCAGTAACTGCATTCAACGTTGCTTGAGTCTTTCTGTAAGAGATATTTTCCTTGTCCCTTGTTCTCACAGTCTCAGCCCGTTTTAGTACTACATTTTCTTGACTAAAAGATGTTTTACAATATAAAGAGAGATGTCCAGTCTCATTTAACAGATACCCAGTAATAAATGGTTACTCTTTCTGACCATTATTATGAAATCTTTTGATTTTCTGAAAGGTTTTGGCAGTGCAATTCAGAGAGTTCCATGTGCATGCGCTTCACTTTGGGAACAAACTGAATCCGCTTCACCGTCAGCCATTGCAGGGTGAACCCGGGCCAGAGGATGAGCCCGGGGCTGGGGCCGGAACCGAGCCTGGGCCAGGGGCCGAGCCCGGGGCCGGAACCGAGCCCGGAACCGAGCCTGGGCCAGGGGCCGAGCCCGGGGCCGGAACCGAGCCCGGAACCGAGCCCGGGCCAGGGGCCGGGGCCGGAACCGGAACCGAGCCTGGGGCCGGAACCGAGCCCGGGGCCGGAACCGAGCCCGGAACCGATGCCGGGCCAGGGGCCGGGGCCGAGCCGCCGCGCTCCCTGAAGCCGCGGGCAGAGCTGAGCTTTGCTCCGGCTCCGCAGTTCCTCTGCCAGGCCCTTCCCACTCAGAGCTCGACATTTTCGGTGAATTTGCATTCATACACCCACACTGATATAGAGAACGAACCTACACAACACCAATTCTGTCTCAAAATCCTACAACTCTTGTCAAATACTATCCAGAGGGGCAAGTGTTTTCCTGGATTTTCATCCAGGAATCATTTGTACAATAATGTTCTTAGTGCAAAAATACTTCTACTATGTTTCAACACCTGAATTTGTATTATACAGACTGAACATTACTTCAGTGGTTGCTCTAGCCTTTATACAAAATAGATTTCTCTCCCACTAAAACACAAAGAAAAACACCCAGTCAGAAATGAGATGTTTATGAATCCTTATGTAAAGACCATGTATAGATCAGGCACAAAGGCAATAAATAAATATACTGGAAATAAGCCAATTCTGTACACATTAAGATTTTAATCCAAGTGCTTTATGGTATCAGCATAAAAATTAAGACAAAAGGCCCTTTCTGCCCCCTCTTCTCATGTAACAGGAAACCCCAAGAGCTGGATCCTCTGCCCTAAATGGTAGGAATTTCCTGGGCCCTGGTAGCCATAAGTCCTTCCATGGTTGATGCAGAGTGAGTGACGCACCGAGAGAGGCATTCACGTCCTCAGGAAACCCAGACACAGCTTCTCCATTAGGCACACACCTCCCCTCCTTTGCCCCACTTCAAATGCTCTGCCTCACTGCCTTTTCTGAGCAAGCCACTACTCCTTTGTGAAAGCACCTAGGAAATAGAACCATACCAAAAAAAACACCTCCTCCATCCCTGGGGAAAATAACCCTTCTCCACTAGTCCTTATAACAGCAAACTGAGACCAGAGAGGAAGACTAACAGTCAATCTGAAATCCAAATATTATCCCATTCCCTTCATCCTGTCCTTTTCTGAGTGTCTTATAAATTGTTATCAAGGCAAACCATGACAGGTTCTCAACTCTACAGCAAGGGCTAGAAGTTTATCAGAGCTCAAGTGGGACTAAAAGCATCGCAGAACAAAGACACCTTATCTTGCTCCCACTCGAGAATCTTCTGACATGACCAAAGTCCAAGAGAAGAACCTCTTCCTTTAGAGCACACTGCCCTTCCATATTTCCATTAACTACCAAATGACAATTACACTCCCAAGGTAACGTATGGAGTGTCCAAAAACAGTATCTCTGAACCCCAGGATTTGCTCATCACAAAATGCTTTTCATGCTGGTTTTCATCTGCCTAGGGGTATTCGCCAGCCGTTTTGCCTATGAAAAAGATGCCCCCACCATGGGGAGAGTAATTTCTACCTGAAAAAAATAGTCACATAAAAATTTCTTTCTAGAAAGTCCTTGCAGAATTTGTGAGAAGAGTTTTAGCTGTAATTAAAAGGGAAATCAGCGTTATTCTCTCTCATCTGAGTAATACTGACAATTCAAACGTGTATTTTTAATCACTGAAAGCAGAAATCCCTGACAACATTTCAAGTTGTGAAGTGAAGCATTTTCCTGCCTCACTTTTTCTCAGCCATGAATCTCAGTAAGATTTTTTAAATGTCCACTTCCTGTAATTTTGGTAATTTTAGAGTATAATTATTTTTACATTTTTATGATGCCTTTGGGGTATCATTACAAATATTTTTAAGCATTTAAACTTAAAAAAATAAAATTAAGTAATAGCTTGTCTTGAGGAGAGACTGTCAGTCCTGTTTTGAATAAACAATCCCTTTTAAAGGCAATCTAGAGATTTATATCCGCTGTAACCATAGAAATTAATCTATAGTTTAAACAAAATAGAGTAAAACATAATTTATTTAATGAAAATCAGAACGGTGCTATTGCAAATGAAAGTTGGGTTTCTGTTTTTTTAATTCAAAAGACAGTTTTGTATGCAATTGTAAGATTTTACTTGATGGGCTACTTCTTACAACTTAATCATACTCGTTTAACCAATTTGAACAAAGCATTGAGATATCTGAATTTTCATTTTACTTGATATAAATGCCAATCACTAAAGAAGCTAAGGATTTTCAGATTTAAAAAGCTAAAATAAATATATGAAACATCTTTAGTGATAAGAGCAATCATGAGAAACTGCTTTGACATTCCAAGGCCAACAGGAACACAGCACAAAAATTTTTATGAGTTTCTCATATAAAAAGTGTGGGAATAGCAGAGAAGAATAAAAATGCACAAACTGGAAAGCATTTCATATGTCAGCATAGCTAAAAAAATGTTCAGAAATAGTGGTTCCTATAGACTAAGTATTTACAAGTTTGCCTGAAACATTCCAGCATGCTGACCCTCAACAACAATCGCGCCACATAATGAAATTCAAGGTTAAACTAATTAAGGATTTATAGGTCAGTTAAAAGAGTTAAAAGAGCAACAGCATTTTTTGTATTTTCAAAAAGCAAGGAAAAGAACTTAAAGTTCACATGAGGAAACACTGATGTGCTTTACAATGTAACATCAAAACAGAAAACATAGCTCAAAATCTAGAAAAAACTTCACATCACAATAGACTGAAATGGTTTCCTGTGGGAACATCTGTCATTGCCATGTAAAGTTGTGAAAAATACTGAAGTAACAGTAGAAGGAAACTTTATCAAAAAAAGACAGTTAAACAGATCATTTCTCTAATGCCTGTATATTTTACAGTAAACTATTCTGTGGCACTTGTGGTGGTTATATAACCTGTATATAAGTCACCATGTAAGCCTTCCTTGACCATATCAATAGGAAATAATCAAATCATATCATGAAAATAATAAAAAAATTAATAAAGTTCAGCCTTATTTACAACTACACTGTGAAATCAATTATTTTACTCATCTATCATACAATGACAAACACATGATCAAACAAGAGAAAGAAAAAAAATTAAGCTGCTTAAAAGCTGAAAGTTTCTAGTAAGACCGTAACTGTTCATAAGCCAGAGTACAAACTCTGAAAACTTCAAGAGATAAGAGCTTCTGGTCTCCTTCTCTTAACTCAGTCTGGAGGAGAGAATGACTGAGGAGACTCAGACAAACCAAGGCTCACATGGGCATAACAAAGCTTGGCCTGTAATACAAATGCCCAAAGAGACTCATTCAAGTGAACTTTGCAACACCATGCAAGACAACTCAAAATACAACAATCTGTTCCTGTCTCCTAGTATCTGACCTGTCTCCTGTAATTCGCTACCATTCCCTGCAACGTTACTAATTTCTGAAAGTGCTTTATCTATCTCTAGAAAGTCTCAAATTCATAGGAACCCACAACTTCACATAATAGGTGGCTTTTTGATGGTACACATCCAGAAAAGAAAACACACAGTGCATAAATAGGGAGAGAAACAGAAACAAACAAAAACTAAGTTAAAACCAAGACACACAAGAAAAGGAAACAAAAGGGTTGGCTGAAATAAAATGAAATAGTATCTGTACTGAGACATACCACCACTGTATACTGCTGCACTAAGACTGAGGTTCCAATCAACACTCAACTCCAAAGGGCCACCAAGAAGAGAAGGCTGCAAACTACAGCATTACCCTCATAGTTGCTCAGGAAAGGAACACGGTCTCCATTCTGCAATTACTAAGTGCCCAGCCAGCTGTGAGACAATCTTAGGAAACAAGATGGTGGCAGAGACACTGACAAGTATTTATTGACAGATTCCTGTTCACAAGGACTTTGCAGTGAGAGCTGCATTGGCTGTCCAGCACCTACGTACGCTGAGGTAAGATCACAGAAACCACCAGTGGAATGAAAAAGATTGTGCTTATTCTATAAACTCTGATGAATCAGAAGAGCTTCAGAAGACAAAAATCTATTAAAATACTTACTCTGCAAAACGAATTTGAGTTCTTATTTTACTTGAAACACTCTGTTAGAATAGAACAGGGACTACTTTCCCTTGTCTGACTTTTTATTTCATAAGCAACATCACGGTTTTTCAACAGTTTGGGGCACACACATTTCAGAGATGCTACCACTTTCATAGAGACCTTCCTTTCACAACTTTCTACATATGGCCATTGCTGTAGCATGTAGGGCAAGAAGGAACCATCAAGTAACTAAACCACCACCATGTCAACAAATAAATACACACAAACTGTCCAGGAGCTTACAGACTAAGCTATAAAACTTACTAAGATGCTTTGTGTTAATATTCAGTGTCTATCAAACAGTTTCACTGTATCTCACCAACCCATACACAGTGAAAAAAATCAGTGTTACCTCTGTCTTTTGCCATAATAACCAGGTTGGCTTGCAGTATCTAAATGCTACTGCATTGTGTGGGCACATAACAAAACAACTGGATGAAAAATACTTGTGTTTCAGCAGACAAGCATATGGAGAAATTGGAGTATCTCTTTTGAGATACTGTTTTGTGTACAATTTTCACTCAAGGTTAGACTAAAATGCTACTGTGATTTGCCACAATGTTTCACAGCTCTTACATGAATTAGTGAACAGTCTCATATCAAGGACAGAAGTGATACTACATTTTCCAATTTCTGCTTGGGTTACAAACACCTGATTTAACAAAGGGCATGCCACTGCTCCACAGCTCTGCTCTGCATTACAGATGAGTCAGTATTACTGAAATACATTTCATCAGTATTTCAGCAGTCTGCTCATACACTGGCATGAGCTTAGGAAGAGAGAAAGGTAAACATGAAGTACCTCCCTGCTGAGGAGCTATCTCACTAGCAACTTTAAGATGAAAATGTTACAGCTATGAATCACAATTAGAATGCAAAAACTTAATACTAGCAAGAGAATTTATCATACAGAAACTGTTCAAGGTTAAGCGGTAAATGTCCAAGCAGATACCTGACTGCATGAATAAACGGAACAGAAGCTGGCAAAGCTCCTTGTGGCACAAGTGTGCAAAAATAAGAGTAACACTGAAAAGTGAAGGAAGGGAAGAATTGCAGATGGAAGGGGGAATAGAAACAGAAGCAGAAGGGCATGGTTTGAGGTAAAGAGTGAAAAAACATGAAAAGTAAAGGTACACTCAAGCTAAAGCAGTATTTATAATTACAGTGCAAATGAGAGATGGATATAAGAGACACAAGAGACTAGCATGTATTGGAAGAACAGGATCCTTATTTAGGGTAATAAACCAAAACAACTCAAACTCCACACTTAAAGGGGAAAGAAACAAATTCCCAAAGCAATTATTAAATCTCTCAGGATGTAAAATGTTGTCCTTGAAAGTATTCAAAATAGCCTAAACAAAACACTTTATATATGCTAGCAAGGAGAGGGTTAACCTGACCTCATGTTTTAATAACATGTTCTACTCCTTGGCACATCAGCACTAGAACCAGAGCATTCCAAAACTACAATTTCCTCTACAGAAACAAAAAACAATTTCAAATGCCCGTAGCTTTAATGTCATACCAATGGAAAAGCATATTGTTGAACAGAGTGTATAGCAGCAGTGCATCCTTAAAGTCAGGATATCTAAACTAGTTTGAAGATATTTCATCTTTTTTGTCCTGAATGTTCTTCAGTCCCCCACAGAGCAATTCAAATGTGGTTCCTGCATAAGCAACTCAAGTGTCTGTCTGACTACAGCATCAATAAGCATGGAAGAGACAAAAACGAGTAAGGATAGAAAAATAAAGAGACGGAAAATAAACCCACATCTAAATAGAAAGTTTTACTCACATAACTTTGTTTAGTTCTATCTTGTTGCACTGTATCAAATTAGCTGTACTGTGACTTCTTACATTGCTTAAGTAACACAACATAATTTTTCTTTTATTTAAAATGATTTGAGGAATTTGCACTTTAGAAAGTTTTTAAAAAGTGTAACTTTAATGACTGCAAGCATCTTTTCATTGCTTAATTAGTAGCCATTATTAATACTAATTAATGTCACAAATGGAGTCAAGAAAAGGAAAAAGTCCAAAAAGCAATTGCTGGACAAGACAGGAAAAAAAAAAAAAAAGACACAGGAGAAATTATTTATAAAGATTAAGCTTCACATGGAAGGCACTTTGAATTCCTTTGTCTTACACAACAAATCAGATAGCAACAAGAGGAAAAAGCCTCCCTTCTACTGCAGAAAGTAAAACAACTGACTAGGTATTCATGGGCAACCATATTATCCTTCTTGTATTCTTACCACTTAAATAAACAAGTGTCTACTAATTCTGTAATGTATAGAAAATTAGCCAAAAATCAAGAAATAAATGTACTAACAAAAGAATCAAATGGAGTGCAAATTAAGAATACCAACAATAATAAATCAGTGACACTAAAAATGTGACAGATTTCAACAGAAATCTATGACAAAATACAATACACAGAACCAGAAAGAAAAGCACACGTCAAAAACTTAAAGAGTTAGAAGGAACAAATGAAGGCAAAAGAAACAGGAGAAAATAGGGTGACTCCTGAAGAATCTCAGTTTTTTTCCAAAGTTAATACCAGGGAATACAATAAAGTTAATATTCCCTTTAGATTTAGAAATGATCTTACAAGGCAAATTCAATGCATTTCCTTGAACAGAGGCAGCTAAAAGATGTGTGCTCTCCGCCGGGTTTGGAGCGCCTGCTCGGAGGCAGGGGACACGTACAATTACAGGAGCTGACTCAAGTGATCTGGTTTGAAAACAGCCGACACACAAATATCCACTGAAGCACAAAGGACAAATGCTTTCTCTTTCAAAATTTCTCTTTCCATTAAACCAAAAACACAGTTGTTTTTTTAATAATGTTTTTATCTTACACTACAAACCTAGTGCATGCGATGCACATAGCAGAAAATCTATCATGCAGTCTTCAGAATGCAACTGAAAATTAACAGCAGTTTCTTGCAACAGTCACAAAACAAAGTCCTTTTTCGAGCAAAGAGATGCAACTGAACCAACCAACCATTACTTGGGAAAAACACTTGATGTGGTGATGAAAAATCTTGAAACTAAGAAATAGTCTTTTTTCCTGTAACACAAATTCTGTCTATTGGAGCCAGCATAATTCTTAAGTTACTGTTAGGAGTGTTTGAATTTGGGGTCAGTAGTGTCACTACCCCTCAGAATTAAAACTATCCAGATCTGAATAAACACAGTGCTAAATCTAGACTTCTCATTTCAGGTAACCTGCAGGCTACAGGCACTGCCTTAGCTTACTCTTAGAACATGCTCATTTCAGCTGTTGGTCTTACATGCTTTCTTTTCTGAAGTTCTGTGCAATACTGAAGCTGTGTAAAATGAAGTGGAGCACAGGAAATAGATTCCGCATCCTGGTCACAGCAGATTTTTCCTATGAAGCTGTAACACAGAATTATTAAAAATTCAGAAACTTATATCAATCATCCCTACTTTCCATTGCAGTCTGGTGGTACCTTCTATGGCAGCATAAATTTAAATAGAATTTCTAGGTGAATTTTACTTCTTATGGTCATAATGGTAAGGAGCAAGAAAAGAGTGTTAGGGGACTCAGTGGAACCAGATTATGGTCATATCTTCTATGATAAATCTATTAATACAAATATGATTGTGCAACAGATGATGACACTTGCTATCAAATGACATTTGAAAGGTCTTCTTGGCTCCTGATGTGGAGTTAAGGCAGGGATAAATAAAGAATTTCCCAATGCTTTTGTAAATAGGATTTTGATGACGGACTGAAATTTTAAATTTGATTTCCTGACTTCAGAGTGCATGACAGTCCTTCCTTTTTGAGAGGGGAAAAAGCCAAAACAACAAACTAGACTGATGTTATGTACTACTACATTTCCTGATAATACAGTATTACAAATTTTGCTTTAAAATTATTATGATGAATACAATTTTACACATTTCCATATTACCTCTTCAGAACAGTAACATTCATCCAGAAAACTACTATACACTAAAAAACCAAACCAACCAAACACCTCCCACCCAAAAAAACACACCAAAAGAGAAATATTAGAAAGCTTTTCCCATGCTTACAAAATATGGAGACAAAATACATTCCATGCAATCTCTTGGGCTTCAGCTTTATGGTCCACGCAACATTCATTAGATCATTTTTTTCCTCAAGTGTTACAAGGAAAGCCAATTAAACATCAAAAGACTCCTGCTTGTCATGTCAAATTTACTACTTACTGGAACAGTGTGCCTTATTCATCAAATACGTGTTGACTTGGAAGTCATCATGAACCACATTCTTAACTAATTACAGCAACTGCTACAAAATACTGATTATTATTAAGAATAAGTAAGTTAAACTAAATGCACTAATTATCATAGGCTTCATTTGCCAAGAAATGCCATTCTGTCAAAAGCACACTGCACAATTAAAAGTTAAGAATAAAGCATTTATTCTGTCCTTAATCACTGCTCCTCCACTGCTATCCAAGAGATAGGAAATGCTCTCCTGGAACAATCCCAGTCCTGTGCACTGCACTGGGTTCTGCAAACTACACAGCTTTGTTGCAAAGAACACCTGCCTAGAGAAGGCTGCTCAGAGCTGCCCTATAAGGAGTAACAACACCATGTTGGAAACGTTATGTCAGACAGTGAATGCAGCACGAGATTCCTCTGAGCAAGATGTACATTCTATTATGTATTCTGTGGTTTGTTCTGCTTGTGGGATAATATTAAAAGATGCCTGGGCTTCAACTTGGTGGTCAAAGTGGTAACTTACACTAACTGCTACGACTTGTAGCTGTGTATGTGTTCTCTAACACTGCCTGTGCCTCAACCGACAGTTTACTGGCTTTAACTGAAATAAATTTTAAAAATAGTTGAAAATCTATTTTCAGCACAGTTTCTAATCTGTGTCAACTACTGGTAATATTGCAGTCAGGTAGTCGGGGTCCATTTTTCTAAAAGAGCAAAAAACATCAAAGGCGGGTGTTATAATCTGAATATTAAATATATGGATATGAGCACAGACATTAAATTACAAAATTTTGTTCAGATTCTTTCATTATTTGATTGTGGCAATATTAAAGGCTCAAAAGAGCTGTTTAATCCACTTTTTAAAAATTTAAAATTATTTATACAGTAAACTCTTAGGACTTGGTGCCATTTTATTAACTTCACTGGAATAAAAAATGTTGCCATAAACACTAAGTCAACAATAAAAACCTTCATGATCTAGCAACTAGGTAGCAAAATAAATCCTTTAAAAACTATCAAGCTACACTAAAAATAAAATTAGATATAAATTCAAGTTTTAGACTGTGGTCAATTGAGGTCTAGACAAAACCCTATGTTTGTTCACTGCCTAGTCTCCAGTCTGCTCCAAGTTTGAAAAGGTAATTGAACTCAGTCTATAATTACTGGATTAGATACAGATGGGCTCTGAACATTTCAGGGGAGGAAAGAACTGTTTTGATTCATTTTATGATTGCCTGTAAGGTCAGACTTTTCAAAATGTACTTTCATCTGTTAAATAGTTTCTCAACGTCCCAGGGGGACATCTTCAATAACTGATGTTTTAAGCAATTTGAGTCTATCAGATCCAGTCTTTGAATGTAATATGCTGTCCATTTTCTAGAATTATAAATGTGCATGTAGGTTAATTGCTACAACTCAGAGAGAGTTTCAAAACTACATTTTTTCAGAAAACTGGTAGTTTTACCTGACAACTGTTATGCATAAATATTTTCAGAATTATTTTGATTTAGGATACAGCATATCTTTGGAAATACAAATAAGTGACACAAATTAGAAGTGTCCTTACTCATAATGCCTTCCCATTTAGGGAATGCTCTCTTAGGACCCAAGTGAACAATATTTGAATAGTCTCAACTAAATCAGTTTATTTCTTGGAAAAAAAAAAAAAAAGAAATACATCTTAATAAAAAATCCTTAAGAACACTTGAGAAGACTTCTTTTTCCATAATCTCTTATTTGAGCCTGCATCCCCACTCTTAGTCAAGATAAAATGTGGAACATACAATGAGCAAGTATTAAACTTCCACTCAGCTAAGAATTTTTTGCACAGTATTTTCTTCAATTAAATCAACCATAACTCTGCAGCCTGTTTCAGTACTACCAGGATTTCATCTTGCATCATTCAATGTCTTGCTCAGTTAACAGTTCAAACGCTCTGCAAAGGGAATCTAGCTCTGCTCTCAGTTAGGGACTCTCAGAGCTACTGTAATAGCAATTTAAAGCAGAAAACACACCATGCAATCAGAAGGCAATATAATAGTTCAGTTCATAGTCTTAAAAGAGGTAGGAAACTTAATTCCAAACAACTTACTACTCAAGAGTTTCAGTTTCTTTGTATTACAACAATCCTCTTCCTTATAAAATTCCAATAAGAAAATATTTTTTATTAAAACATACATTTGTGTTTAAAACAACAATATCTCACTGACAACAGACTCAGTCAAACAAGTTATCTTTGTAGGATCTATATCTAGACAGACATCTATAGAGTTGTTCTGCCAGAGCCTTAGTATTCAAGCACGAGCAATAAGGATAATTGGAACTGTGTTAATATAATATCTTGTCTCTGAGAGGGCTAATGAATTACATGTTATTTAATGTAATTTCCATTATTATTTTACTCATATTATTTTAAAGTCGTCCACAAGAGGGACAAAACCTGAAGGCAGAACCAAGCACCACAAAGCCCCAGCAGAAAGACACATTCTAATAACCAAATTATTTGTGTGCCTGCTCAGACAGAAGATCCTGTCCATCATCATCGGGCTGCGCAGAATTCCCACAGCAACTTACAAGTTTCACCGAAAAAAGAAACTTGTTCTGCTGCATTTTAAGAACTGATTGATACAAATCAGTTTGTTCGAAACACTTCAACCCATAAAATGCCTGCAAGCAGACTACGGGTTTCTGCAACAGTAGCTCTTTTTTAAATGTAAGAGCATCAGTAGCAACCATGTATAGCAAATAAAAGTGGTCTTTGAAACAAGCATGCCATTTTACTCAAAAGGTAAAATCCATTAATATTTGCATTATCTTCTTTCCCCACATCTCTAATGGATGTTTTTAATGTATTTATTTCTTTAAAATTGAAATAATACTAATATATAGAATTTGCATGAGGTGCATAATTCAGTTTTAAGTCTCAATCTTTACTTAAGAGGTATATAGAAAAGGCTCCCTCTCCTTCCTTGTAAGCAACGAAAAGTTTCCTTCAAAAAATACACATGCCTTATTTCCCCTAAAAAATAAAACTGTAAATATTTTAAGTGTATTGTGGGAATCCATATACTATTCCTGAAACTACTGTAATTTTTCAGGCAATAAATTGTGAAGAAATGGTCAAGTAAGTGAAATAGCCAGGCCATAGCAGCACACATTCTGTATGCTGCAACACAGTTGAAAATAAATAGAATATAAGAAGTTACACTAGGTCATGTTTTAGACCAATTTATTAGCTCTTTGATATTTTTTCCTTTTTCTTCTCCTTCACATTTTCACTACCTGTAATAAGTATTTTCCTGTATTTGCTGCAGAGTCCTTAACATCATATTCAAACCCATAAGAAACAGTATCTGAGCTCTCATATTTCCCATCTATACTTTAACGGATTCCACAATGAGCTAAAAAGTCTGGGAACTGAAAGCAACACCATAAAAAAAAATAAAGTGTATTCTTACAAGCTAGTATCACTCACATTATGTTGTATCATTGGGTCTTTACACAATCTTTAAAAAAAAAGAAAAGATATCCTATTCCTGTATATTAAATGGAGTCAGTATGCAGACTACAGCGATATGGTACTATTTAATCAACAGTCACCTCATTGACTCCTTCAGTCCTAAAAAAAACATAATAAATAAATAAATATATATATATATACACACACTTTAACCATCTTTATACATCACTCATCCCCTGAAATCTGTGGGGAAGAAATTTGACAATTAAAAAAAAAAAAAACATTAAAAAGTAGTTGCTTACTTCACAGCAACAAACTTCTGTGGTAGATTAAGCACCCTGTGAAGTGAAATACAGCTATTTTATTTTAGAAATACTCTAACATAATTTGTTTCCTATAAGTTCATTTATTATTAAAAATGAAGAGAGAACATTCATACATTTGCACAGTCCAAAGTCAGACTGATCAGAGCCACAGGTCACTGGAGCAGTAGTCTGGGATCTGGAAAATCAGTATCCAGTTCCTTGCTTTGGTATGAAGCAGTGTCCCATACATAAAAAGGAATTCCAGAGCCATCTCTGTGCATTAACTGCTGCATTACTTGTTGAGTATCATATGTATATTGAAATACATGCACTTGACTTGAGAGATTTCAAGTGATGCAGAATTTTATCAAATCAAGTATCAGCTGAATCACACCTCAAATACTACTTGGAGCACTCTATCTTATTTTGCTGTTCATAGGATCCATGAAGAAATCAAACTTTTTTACTTGTGATCATGTATTGTAACAAAATAAGATTAAAGGACTTCTCACTACAAGGTAGACTTTTCAGACTTTAGATCATTTTTGTAGCTCTTTCTGTTAAAAAAAAAAAAAAAAAACAAAACCAAAACCCAACAAAGCAACATCCCACCACTACCACACTTCTGAAAAAGGTTTACATCAGAACTGGACACAACATTTTGTCATTTTAATAGTGCTATACACTTTCCCTTTAAGTGATCATTCCCTCATTATATTTCATTAAACTTACATCTTATAAAAACATAAGTTCCATTATTTTGATATTGGCTTCTATATGCAATGTTTACTAGGAGCCAAAAAGGCCAAATTATGCCCTACCACACGCACAACCAGAACCAATAAAGGCCACCCTTACATGCAAAGGTAATATCATGCCCAAGAAATACACACATGTATTTCACAGATGTATATTTGCATATATGTAATAATTTTTCTATACAGTTGAATGAGGAATGCCTCAATTTAAGCCTACAGAAAGGAACACTTTCCCTCGACTATCACAGCAGAAACTGCAGCTGGCATCACACTGTCCAGCTGAATAGACCCAAAGAAAATAACATATAACAAAGACAACAGAAGAAAGAAGAATTTTAAATTAATAAAAAATTTGTAGCTGACACTTGAAAACTAGTATGCAACAAGGTTCAGAAAGAAGAATATCCCAAGAACACACACATCTGTTTAATATTACAAGCCAACTGTCAACATCCTAAGTGAAGTTTTAATTTAATATTTTTTCTTTCTTGATGTTTTACCTTTAGTCAATGCCTTGTGAGAGTATCAGCTTTCTATAAGAAACTGTTAAATATAAAGAAATGTTATTGTAGCATGTTTATAAAATCATAGTTCGAGAACTTTTTATTTTTGTAAGGCCTGACCACAACTTAATTATCTGCAGGACATTCCAAGCTCACAATTGCAAGCTCCAGTTCCCAAGCAATTTTAAACAATATCTACTGTACAGGACATACAGCATTGCAAATACCACAACATGGTAGTGTTTCGAGAAGTCACTAATAGAGCCTTTAGACATGGTTTTTATTTTCAATAAATATGTTTCTCTACTAATCATTAAATGGTTTTCATCACCACTACCTGTTTGTCTTTCACGCCTGCTTGTTATCAGTGTTTATTTTAATATGAGTGAACCAGTCATAAAAAAAGGCAGATACCATGTCTAACATGCTGTATGTTACACAAAATGACCTAAGAGGAGTATGTTCTTCTACAGCTCACACAATGTTTTCCTTCTTTTCCAGGAAACAACTAGAGTAAAAGTAGGAAACAAAACTTGTTAAATTGGAGATAGGGGAAAAGTGAGACCACTAGCTTAGCCAAAAACTCTCAAAGGAAGGCTAGAAATTTTTAAGAAAAAGAGATCTCGGAAGTCCTGGGAATTCAAATTTGTTTTTCAAAACATCCAAATCACCTGAAAACAGTCAAGAAAAAAAATCCATCATGCAATTACGCCAGAATTTTACCCATCAGTCTGAAAACCAGAAGATGACACAAGACTTTTATAACAACTCAGAACTCCAAGAGTCTGTTTTCCTCCCCAAAACACCAAACACCTTGGTTTCGACCCATTACTGACAAACCCCTGTTTTCCTACCCTTTTAATCAGCTCTCCCCTTTTCTGGAGGCTGATGACTCTGGCTACTCTGCACTCCCAGGCACGCTGCCACAGAGCTGGGGAGGCATCCCCAGCACACTCATGGTGGGCTCCCTCACGACCTGATGCTCCCTTCACACCTCCTCTTTTACCTGACATGCCTCAGGTGTGTGTTTTATTCCAGGAATCCCCACAAGTCCTGCAGCAAGATTATTTCTGGTCTTCTAAATATAGTGAGATTTTACTTTCATCTTGACTAAACACTGGAGGCCTTGGGTTTTTTTACCGTAAAAAAAAAAAAATTACAGAATGACATTATTAAAATTATAGTTATTCTAGTTAGAATATTAGAATAATACTTCATATTAGATGTTGACTAAATTTAGGAGTAAAACCAAGACCCCTTCTCTTATTTTCCACCATTAACCAACATAATGTTTGAGAGCTTATGGATATCCCCACAGAACCACCACCAACATTCACTTGAAACCCACTTCACTCTTCCTACACAACTGAAAAATTGGAGAGGTGGGAAACACCAGTCGGTTGCATCTACAGAAATTTATATACAGAAATGAAATATTCAATTTAGAATTGGTGAGATCACATCCATATTCAAAACTGTTTAAAAGTCCACAAAAAAAAATCCAGTGTGAAATGACAAGCCCATTAATAGTGGAAAATCAAAGAGTGAAAGAAAGTTGGATTACATTTAATTGCATCTGTTTTTTGTTTTGTTTGCTTTTCAAATGCTGGACAATACCTGCAGAAATGGAATAGATGCAAATTTGAGTTGATGCAGCACATGCACTTTTCTACAGGTCTCACCAGCCTCCATCAAAAGAGAAGGCAGTCAGAACGAAAGGGTAAAAAGGGACAACAAACACCTGATCACTATAAAATGTAATTTTTTGCCAGACAGAAATTTTTGACACACCACCCTGAAGCCAGGAAACTTGCATTTGCAAAAAAGTATCCATCATTTAACATTCTATGCAATTATACCACAGTGTAATATTTTTAACACTAAAGAACATTTTCCTCGAATTACTGGAAATTATTCATACCTCCAATTTTCACCCTTTAATTGCTCTCACTGCTGAAGCTATCATGCCAGGTTTTAATATTTGCCAGTCTGAAAAGTATTTTCAAGCACAGTAGACTGAAGTTTCAAAGACAGAGCATATAATTACATAATCTTTCACTGAAAAATTGTATCCTTTTATCTATGGTGAAACACACAAAAACTTAATCGACTCATTACCAAAAAATCACAAGCTATCAGCTCAGCATTACAGCAGTAACTAAACTTGATGACCAAAATGAGTCTCAATTAGCAAAAACACAAGTGTGAGTACTACTCACTGAAAGCAATGATATGTAACCGATTTTTGTGAGTTCAAACACCCTTACATTTTGATAGCTGTTTCTGAGATTAGAATTAAACTTTTTTTTGTGACGCATAATTTACATCCTAAATAACAGTATCTCCCCATTTTATTAACATTTCAATACACTTCAGAGTTTAAACCAATTAACACATGTGATGACTCAGAAATTCTGTTTTATAATTGTTACAGAGAAGAAAACTCCTTAGCCCAGACTCGACTTAGCAGAAGATAACAAGAGAAGTTACTTTTCCAGGGTCCAAGAACATCTGTCTCTACCTAATGGAAGAAGCAGGACACACCATGCACATAAAAAGAACTGCAGGATGCTGGGAAGAATCACAGCTAAGACCTTCTCTGGGCTGTTATCCACCAAACTTGTTCTGTTTTCAAAAAAGCAGAGGAGGAGAATAATCAGACACTTTAAAGTTACCAACTTCCAGGAAAATTAACTTGATTTTGGCCTCAGTATTAATAGCTGGAAAAACAAACCCCCTAGTTGCATCACTTAACAAATCACACCAATATTCTTTTGAGTTTGCTTATTTTTATGTTCATTTCTGTCCCAAACAAGAGATGATATTTCAAAATACATAAATACAGAGCTCAAAGCTTGTAGCTATGGCAGTGCATCAAAGTGTTCAAAATAATGAGCTGTTCTTGCTCCAAAACCTTTGATAAAGAACTCAGAGAAACAGCAAAAAGTACAAATGCATCAGTTAAATTCAGTAACCTGAAAATATTAAGTTCCAGCTTTCTTCTCCCTTCTTCCACTTCCCTTCCTCTCTTCCCTATTTAGATGAAGTATATCACAAACTCATATAATTTCCTGATAGCCATTCTTTTTCTTTTTTTACTCATATTTCTACCTCTAATGTTAGACTGTCTCTTCTACAACCTCAATCATTCCATTTTCTTCCAGCTATGCCTGCACACTTTCTATTGTCTATTTTTCCACTATATCTCTCCAGCTTTTCAGATACCTCAAGACCCACCACCTTGCCCCTAGCCCATCTTTCTCCTTCAGAGGTTATGCTAATGTAAATTACGTTTAAGAAAAGAAGGAAGCTACCTATGATAAACCTCAGCTTTCTTCCACTTCCGCATGCTCTACAAACTTCCACAAATGTTCTTTATTTGTGGCAGGATGAAAAAGCAAGAACTAGCAAAAGGTGTCAGCTTAATGGAACACCACAGTTAGGCAAGAGTTCAGTTACCAGCTGCAGGATATAGTAATTCCTCTAACTCCAAGCCAGGAAAGAACCTCCCACAACCAGCCTGGAAGGAGGTGAGGTGAGGACGAAGACAACATCCTCAAAATGGGAATTGCAGTGTTAGATACTTTTGGACTCCTCAGCACCACATGAGGTCCAGTTAGTCAAAACAAAATTAACAGGCAACTAAGGAAAGTTGTCTCTCAAGGCAACTTTCAATCCTGCTGTTCTGTTAAATTCAGAAAATAATTCCCATGGAGTTGAGAATGTACTTTAAAACAAACAAACAAAGCAGGGGGAAACAATGACAGACATTTGCACAGACATTTCCCAAAATGCAGGAGTTCATAACTTTTCCCCAAGGCCAACCATATCCTCCTCACTGTTTCTGAAGTGACTTCTGCTAAAACCAGAAGCATCACATGGGGAACATTAGTGATTTGGCATTTAGTCCTAATGTACTCAACAAGGTCAGCATTTCAATCTTCTCCAAGTTTGTTTTTTTTTTCCAATCTTTATTTTGCTATTTCCTTAACCAGCTTTTTACATGTTTCTGATCTACTACTTAAAATTACCGTCTTTCCCTTCCATCTCTCAGACTAAACTTCTCTAACAAGGATGAAGGAAATGAGAAGTAAAACCAATAAATGCTCATAATAAAAATCTAACATTAACTGTAATTTGCACAGGGGAAGAGATAAATCTGAGATACTGAGGCAGCAGTACACTGTAACTCCCTATTTGAAAAAGTACAATTTAAAATTATATTTTCTGCCTACAACATGGGGGAGGGAAACCCACGTGCATGTAAATAAGTACAAAATGCAACATCATTGGTGAACTTTGGGGGAAAGAGTGACTGTTCATTAACTGTTCATGAGAGAAGTCAGAATGAATCCTAATGACCTCAGCAATGGGCCCAATTTAATAGAACTTACCTCTCAATAAAAGTTAAGTGAACTGAAACATCACTCACTGTCCAAAATTTGGCACAGTCATTCATTTCTAATAAAGACTCTAATTTGGCTACACCACAAACAGTATATATTTCCCCTGCAATCAAACATTCTCTCATGGGAGTTATTCTTATGCAATCAGTAGAGTCAAAAAATTGTATTGAATAGCCTTATTAAATCAGGTTATAATTTTTTAGCTAGAGTATAAAACCAAAACTATTAAAGCACACAACTTTAGCCATTTTTGGTCATTTCCCTCATAGCACTGGTAAGTACCAGCTATTCAATTACAGAACAGAAGCAGTTCACTACATGTCCATGCAGTCTTTGGTGCTCTGCCTGTGTTCGCCCACAATGTTACCACTCTTGGATAGAGAAGTTTTAAGGATTAAGTCCCTTTCAGTTCTGTTTTAGCCATGAGGAATACATGTCCCATCCCATAAAGTTAATACAGGAAACTGACTATTTCATTATTTTGGATATTTCCCAATCTTTTGAAAAGCTCATATATGACCTGGCTCACTCTGGAGTCACCAACCTGAACTTGACTCAGAACAAGCATCATAATAATTACAGTATATGCCAATAAAACACTTAATATTTGGCATTTTTATTTTTATGTATCTTTCACTTTTAGAACAAGGATGATGTTACTCCCAGCATCAGCACATTGGTACCTGCCAATCACTGAAGTTATGATATATCTGAAACCAGTAGGCAGTGGAAAGCCTCCCAGTCTGCAAGTCAACTTTTTTCTTACCATATTAGAACTGTATTAAGCACAAGGAATCCTCTGTTTGAAATCTAGATCTCTAGATTTCATCTACTAATATTTTTCAAAGTTTTTATTTATAAAGACCTAGAAATTTTCCAGTGAGGGTCTTGTTTTTCTTGTCTTTCTCTACTAGCACTGTGTACATTACACAATTTCAGTGGCTGAATTTTATTCTTGGTACCTCCTCAAACAATCCTGAGCACTCTGAAAGGGATCAGAAAGTATGCATGTTTAAAAACACTCCCTTTTAGCTGTGCTATGTCAACAATTACATCATGCTATTCAAGGTCCTCTATAGTCAGTTTGGGGGACCAGCTCCCGGTTTAGGCATTCTGTGCCTTTTTTAGGCTTTATTTAATGCAGTGACAGTGGCAATGAATAAACTGTAACCCCATATACAAACACTCCTACCCTTTTTCTGTCCTAGGGGAATGTTCTAAATACCAATCTGTACAAAGATGTGCAGGAATATCTCAAATCTGGCACCAAGGACAAAACACCAGCTCTCCATTTCTTCTAACAGTACTGATATTTTAAATTATCCCATAGGCTGCATTCCAAACAATGAACTAAGTTGGACTTTCACAGGTATATATGAATAGCTTTTTACATGTAAAATTAAAAAATAAAATAAAATTATAAAGTCATCACTGCCCTATGTGTAGCCAAAGCTATGTACTACAAAAGTCAAGTGGCCTTGTAATTAAAAGGTTTGCTTAAAATTTATATTCAATGTCATTTGTTCTGGCTTTCACAAGAACTAGTTTTGGAGACAAGTTTTATGTGGGGATTTTTCCTCCTCATTACACATTTGTACAGAGCAGCTGAACATATTTTTTGTGTGAATATTGGCCTATTGTACCATTTTTTTTGAAGACTCAGTTAATCATCCTACAGAATCCATATGCAGAACTTATATGAATAACAGATGTTGAAGCCTCATGAATCTGGCATCCTTATGTGTTCAACAGCTTCAAACATAGACATTTGATCATTCTGAAATTTTGCATTTAAAGATTTAGAAGCATTTAACCTTTCAAATTTTCCATTCTCAAGGATATTTCTTCAGATATGCCTGATATTATTTTTCAATAATTCATGCTCCAACTCTTCAGTTTTTAGCTTTTCGCAAAACCTTAAAGAAGAGAATTTCCCAAAGCAAAACAGATTTTATTCAAGACTGCAATTAAATCCCCCATGAAATCCTGCTTGACCATTAATTTTTATTTATTTCTGTTTATAGGCTGTATCAGCCTTGATTCCATTTCCCCAACACATATTGAACAGTCAGCAATCATAGAAAGTTCTTGTTCCTTCTATATTTTCAAATATCTAAGAAGTATATTTGACAGATGATATTCCCAATTGCTCATACTTGCCGTAAAAAAGTAAAACGGAAGGCCTTTTAGGCCTTAGGAGTCACATTTCCTAATAGTATCCTAAAAAAGCAGCTCAAATGCCAAATACTTTGCAAAACTGACAATCTTTTAAAACATCCAAAACAGCAGATTTAAGGCATTGTAAAGCTGTGAACCAGTGTCACATAAACTGGGGCTCTGAACTGTTTATGTTTGTCACTGAGCACTTACTGCAAGCCCGTTTTTTTACTTAAATACTTTTGCTCTAATCTTTAAAATTCTTCCATCATTTAGCTTAATCCCAAACCTGACACCATACCAAGGAACAAACGTATTGGATTTGTGTGGCAAGGTTTTGTTAGTGGGGGGCTACAGGGGTCGTTTCTGTGAGAAGCTGCCAGAATCTTTCCCCATGTCCAGCAGAGCCAATGCCAGCTGGCTCCAGGACAGACACACCACTGGCCAAGGATGAGCCCAGCAGCAACAGTGGCTGTGCCTCTGGGATAACAGAGTTAGAGAAAGGGGTGAAAAAGTGTTACTGCACAGCAGTAACTGCAGCAGGAGAGAGGAATGAGAATGTGCCCTGCAGACACCAAGATCAGTGCAGAAGGAGGGGCAGGAGGTGCTTCAGGTGCCAGAGCAGAGGCTCCCCTGCAGCCCCTGGTGCAAACCATGGCAAGGCAGCTGTGCCCCTGCAGCCCATGGAGACTCCACGGAGGAGCAGGTGGATGCCCACAGGCAGCTGTGACCCCATGGGAAGTTTGCACAGTTTCTTGGCAGGACCTGTGAAGAGAGAAGCCCACACTGGAACAGTTTTGCTGGCAGGACCCCATGAGGGATCCACATTGGAGCAGTTCATGGAGGACTGTCTCCTGTGGAAGGGACTCCCCTCTGGATCAGGGGAACAGTGTGAGCAGTCCTCCTCTGCAGAGGAAGGAGCAGCGGAGACAATGTGTGAGGAACTGACCTCAGCCTCCACTCCTTGTCCCTCTGTGCCACTGGTGGGAAGGAAGTAGAGAACTGGGAGTGAAGTTCAGCCTGAGAAGATAGGAGGTAAGGGGGAAAATGTTTTTAAGATTTTGGTTTATTTCTCATTATCTTCCTCTTATTTGATTGGTAATAAATTAAACTCATTTTCCCCAATTCAGGTTGGTCTTGCCCACGACCCAATTGCTGTGAGATCACTCCCTGTCCTTACCTTGACCCATGAGCCTTTCATTCTATTTCCTCTCCCCTGCCCAGATGAGGAAGGCAGCAATAGAGCAGCTTTGGTGGGTACCTGGCATCCAGTCAGGATCAAACTGCTACAACTACATAAGCCTATATAAAAGTATGAAGAAATGCAAACTTTAGTATCCCTGGATACTGCATTTTAAACAGCCATGTCACTATAAAGTCTAAGAGAAAGAAAATGTTTTGTTTTCATCCACTAAAAAGCACTTACATACACATAACGAATTCTAAGTCTTTTATACATTTCAAGTAATAGCAAGTCTGTCACTATAACTGTAGCTTTCCTGTAGCTACAGGATCCCGTTGATCCTTAACAATAATTTCTTACCTGGTCCTAGTCAATATGCAGGTGGTGAAGAGATTGAGAGGTGTCAGAAATAGTCACCATAAAAAAGCATAAGTCACATTACACATGAGACAACCCAAAGGCCGTATAATGGCAGCTGACAGACCAAAAAAACCCCAAACCAAATAAACAGTGACGGGTCAATGCCAGGGCAAAGAAAATCCTTTCAACAGCTCAGAGCCATAACATTCATCTTTGATTTATATGAGTGGAACAGTTTTATCACAGTTTAATAACACTACCAACACCACCAATCTCTGTGACTAACATAACCATGGCTATAGATGAGCTCGTAACATTCTTGTGTTAAAAACTTCGTCTCAAATACAAAAACCTTCATCAGCTCCCCAGAGACTGCAGCAACACCATATACCTGAGCATAAAATAGCCAGCTTCAAAAAAATACAAATTAATGCAGAATGCTGAAATATTTTCTTGTGATTAGCACAAAACACCAAGAGCACACATCTCTAAACCAGCTGCCTCACACAATATCGATTCAAGTCACAACTCTCATATTCTACATTCTCTGTGTCTCCTACAATCCACCTAAAAAATCACGGTAAGTTTGAGAATGTAAAATAGGAATTCATAACTTTATCTCCCAGGTGCAATGAACCTTCACCATAAATACAGAACCTGTGTAGGATCACTGGTTACAATTTTGTCAGCTTCTTCTCCAAACACTAAGCACCTTCAATCTTCCCTCTTAAATATCACTTAGAGACTTGTATACAAAGAAGTCAAAACCCAAAGAAGTTTCCACAATCCTCAGATCCTACAGCAAAAGTCACAATCCTTCAGGGCCAGAAAGGAGAAAGAGAACATTCAATGTATTATAGCTATATTGCTTAATACAGTTCAGCAAAGTGTTCAAGCACATTAATTATGTGATATAAAACCTCTGTGGGATGGGGTAGGGAGATCTCTGATCCTACAGCTGAGTGCCCTCCCAGACCCACATTCCAGCTGTGTTGGAGCTGTGAGCAACTGGCTACTGCTCCTGGAGCTTGGAGCACAAGCAGCATCAGCACAGCTCTACCTGCAAGATGCTATGCAAACCCACACAGAATATAATGTTAAAGGGAGTAGTTCTCTGTACAGACTCTATTGTTTCACTATTTCCATATTTGCATGTCAGATGGAGAACTTGCACTAAGGACTTTGGGCTTCTCTAGTTTGGAGAAAAGGAGGCTGAGGAGCAACTTCATTGCACTACATCTTCCTGAGGGGAGGACATGAAGAAAGAAGTGCCAATCTTTTCCCTCCGGTATCCAGCAGGGACAGGATGACTGGGAATGGTTCAAAGCTGTGCCAGGGGAGGCTTAGACTGGACATTAGGAACCATTTTATAACGAGCAGGCGGTCAAACACCAGAAGAGGCTTCCCAGAGAGGTGGTTGGTGCCCCAAGCCTGTCAGTGTTCAAGGGCACTTGGACGATCCCTTAATAACTTGCTTTAACTTTTGCTCAGCCCTGAAGGGGTAAGGCAGTTGGAGTAGATGATGGTTGTAGGTCCTTTCCAACTGAAATATTCTATTCTGCAACCAAGTAAGGCATAAAGAGAGTGGTGGCTAAGTGTAGTTTATTCAGGGTCTTTACTATTATCCTATATGGATTTTGACCAGCGTTGATCATTAAAACCTTTACAGACAACACTAGTTAAACATTTGATACCTTCCTCAGATTAAAAACTAAACAAAAAAATATACAGTGACAAGAATTCACTAGCTTTTGGAGAGGTTTTAAAAAATAAATACATTAAAGAATTAATGAATCTGTCAGAGATTACATTTCCAAGCCAAGGTGTATAGTCTTGGCTGAAGCAATTAAACTTTTAATCAAAAGGCTATGGACTGAGGACTGCTGTTGATGCCGATCAGCTTCCACCTGAATTCCTGTTCAGGAATTGGTTTTCAGGCTGTTGTTTATTTTTTTCTTATTTTAAGTTTAGTACGTTGTCTATACACTAGACTTAGTATACGAGAAACAAGGTATAAAATGGATCTTGAGCACTCAAAACTAAGGTTTTTTTAAAGCTAATTAGTTTAATTATTTTTTAACACATATTTTGTTTTTATTTTTCTACTAATAACTTTTATTAATTTATTTATGTAGCATCTATGTCTCTACTCTTTCTAACTAATAACTTTGTGTCACTAACACTACAGAAAATGGAGTAGAAGAACAAGAAAGGGATGAGACAACGCTTAAAATTTTCTATCTTGTCTTCTATTCACTCTCATATTAAAATCTTCAAACCTTAGATTTTTCACTCTGTGATAGACTATTACTCTGTAATTCCTTAACTTTTCCACGCTTGTCTTTGCAAGCCTCAAAACGTTCCGATTACCTTTGTACATGCCATCTACCTAGGACTGGCACTTAACTGCCACACCGTGTGACACGGAAGCAGCCGAGCCGAGGGCAGCGCGCCGGGAGCAGCGCTGCCGACGCCGACGAAGGCGTGTGCCACGGCAGCGTTCTGTTACGTGGCAGCCGGCAGCAGGAAACACCCGTGCGCACGCAGGCACGGCCCGCAGGGGCGGCGGATCCGCACGGACACAACCGCAGCCCCGGCAGGAGGGCCCGCAGAGCCCCCCGGGAGAAGCCGCGGGGACCGCGGGCGACAGGCGGGCTCGGAGCCGGCGCCCGCCGCCACGGCAGCGCCGGGCCCCGGCTCTCACGCCGCGCTCCCAGCCCAGACCCGTGTGGGAAAGCGCTGCCCCGGGGCTCTTTGCGGGCGGCTCCGGGCCCGCTCGCTCTCCCCGGGGAGCGCCGGACGCTCCGAGGNGGGACGGGATGGGACGGGATGGGAGCCGTGTCCCGGCACAGCCTGCACGTGTAACCAGCGCTGCGTAAGCGCTGTACGGAAAATAGAACATGGATGGTGTAACGACCCTCCTCTAAAGCGTCCTGCCAGGTGTAGCCAGTGCTGGTGCAAGGCAGGTTAATTAGAGTTGATGAATCCATATTAACCAGACCTGCACTGCGATCTGCGGTAGGCGCTGGTGCGAGACGCCCCTAGGCAATGCCGTCACGGTGATCAGACACTGATCTCCGTGGTGACAGGGACAGTACCGAGGCAATGGCCTGAAGTTGTGTCCGGGAGGTTTAGGTTGGATATTAGAAAAAGGTTCTTCTCCCAGACGTGGGCACTGGCACAGGCCCCCCAGGGGAGCAGCCACAGCGTGAAGCCTGACATTCAAGAAGAGTTTGGACGCTGCTCTCAGGCACACGGTGTGACTCTGGGGGGTGTAGCCTTTGCGGGACCAGGAGCTGGACCCGATGATCCTTGTGGGTCCCTTCCAACACAGAATGTTCTGTGTTTCTGTGATTCCCTGTATGTACCATGACCACATATCCCTGTGTAGGCGGAGGAAGCTCATTACACCTGGAGTGTGCAGCGATGGCTTCCTCTCCAGAAGAGGAAGCTGACTTCCCAGGTCCCCCAGTCTGCTGCCATCCTGCACTGGGACAGTNAGTGCTGGTGCAAGGCAGGTTAATTAGAGTTGATGAATCCATATTAACCAGACCTGCACTGCGATCTGCGGTAGGCGCTGGTGCGAGACACCCCTAGGCAATGCCGTCACGGTGATCAGACACTGATCTCTTCTCCGTGGTGACAGGGACAGTACCGAGGCAATGGCCTGAAGTTGTGTCCGGGAGGTTTAGGTTGGATATTAGAAAAAGGTTCTTCTCCCAGACGTGGGCACTGGCACAGGCCCCCCAGGGGAGCAGCCACAGCGTGAAGCCTGACATTCAAGAAGAGTTTGGACGCTGCTCTCAGGCACACGGTGTGACTCTGGGGGGTGTAGCCTTTGCGGGACCAGGAGCTGGACCCGATGATCCTTGTGGGTCCCTTCCAACACAGAATGTTCTGTGTTTCTGTGATTCCCTGTATGTACCATGACCACATATCCCTGTGTAGGCGGAGGAAGCTCATTACACCTGGAGTGTGCAGCGATGGCTTCCTCTCCAGAAGAGGAAGCTGACTTCCCAGGTCCCCCAGTCTGCTGCCATCCTGCACTGGGACAGTGTCACAGCAGTACCTGCAAGATGTATCACAATGTTTGTAATCGGATTCCAGAATGAACTTTGTGACATAACCTTTGTTATCAAGGAAACTTTATTATGTTCTGTGCGGTGGCCTAGCTATGTGAGATTGTGGGGCACAGAGGGGAAAGCTTTTGACCAAATAAATAGTGGTGTTGTTTATATAAATGTGCTTAAGCATACACATGTGCCACCCAATGCTCTGGGATCCAGCAGACACCATGTAGTTTTTAGCTGTCCTATCACTGACCAGAAGCACATTCATCGCCTGACACAGTCTCCAAAGAACACAATTTCAAAATCCTACCCCACCCCAGCGGACTGAAACGTAATCAACCAGAACTATTTTTCCTATCTACTCCAGGGTATCAGGCTTTCTTCTCATGTTGATTACTACTCTGCTTTCAGTTCAATTCCCATCAATTCAGCCTTAGCTGTATATTAGTGGTTCCCTCATAGTTATATCGTAATTAGCATTCATTCATACTTTGTTATTATTGTTCTATTTTAAATTGTGTTTTTATTGTGGTACGGATACATATTTCTAATTAAAGGAATAAACTGTTTTAAGTCTCTGTCCTCGGTGCTGGATTTACCACGAGAATATATTTAGGCATTAAATAAGTGGACAATGAAGGAGATTAAAGTTATCATTCCAGGAATGCCAGCAGTACTTGACTGAACCCTGAGCCAAATGCTTTCTCTTTCAAGATTAAGAAGTTCAGTATAATGATACTTCAGCAAAGGACATATTTAATAAAGCTATGTGAAACATACACGTAGTAAATCAGATCCTTTCAGGTATGTTTCCTAATGTTGATGGATTTTTTTTCCTTGCGTTAGCAAAACCTGAGCAGTCACATTTAATAAACTTCCAGGAATGACTTGATCATGCTGACATCCTCAGTCTTAAACTCCTTGAAGACACTTCTGAGTCATGTTCATGAATGCTACATGTTAAGGTAATTTTCATGTGCTGTGGTTCTGCCATCCTTATCATAATTAATAACTCATTCCACGTATGCAGGCACTTGCACAGGTCAGCTTTTGTCCGTAGAAATATAAAGGCCACATCCTGGCCCATGGTAATATGCTCCTGAGAGTGTAGGTGATAGCATTAACCTGTGGTTTTGTGCACATGCAACTATATAGTTTGTTCCAATATTTAATGAAGCAGAGATTTACACTCCCTTGAAGTATTGTCATTTAAGTGACCATTGGATAAGAATCTACAGAGTTTTTCCTATTAGACTGCTGGATTTTTTTACATTTAAACTGTAGAAATATGATAGCTATTTTGAAATTTTGAACTTCACCTTCCCTTCCTGCTTTTAGAAAAAAAACAATGTGTTGGTGCCTGTGTCAAGTAATAGTTTAATTATTTTCTAATGGGATTTAGATTCTTTAAAATAACTGGAATACTCTATACATATTTTGACCAAAAAAAGGAATCTACAGTTCATTAAAGCAGAGTAAATTTTAACAGACATACTGTATTTTACCTCCTAATTTTGCAAAGGTTTATACACATATTAAACTACTTTGAATAATCCCACCGAGGTCAGTGGAACCTCACAAGGCACACACAGTTAAGCACATAACTCTTTTACTAGATCGGGTCCTTAGCTGGAAATTCTTTTGGAACAAGGTCATGTCTTTATTTCTACTTTTACTTATTTATTTGTGCTTTTTGCATGTGACCAATAGTTACTGAAAAACACCCTGAAACAGTAATAGTAATATTACACAACCAATTTTGAACCTCAACAGTCTTAAAATTTCCATTCCAGCCCAAGGAAATAAACAGAGACACATTTTGGAAGAGAGTATTAAAATTCCATATAGCTGATCTCATCTGTCAGAAATAGACTGAACAGTTAATCTGGCAAAAGAAAAAGTTAAAGTTCCTTTTTAATGTGAAAGAAGGTTGCTCAAATGGTCTAACTCATTAGGTATATAATACCCAGGGCCTCTGCTGTAGAGATAGATAGCTTTGAAGATTACAACTGCTTTAAAATCAGTTGCTAAGAACTGGTGCCCAGAGCTTTCATTTGAATTTGATCCGAGCTTCCTGTATACAGTAACTGCATCTCCTCGGTAGTAATTTGCACTTCCACAGCCACCTTCCTTTAAAAGCTTAGAGCTTACTTTGGAGCAGATATGTTTCAATAGTACATGCTGGAGCTTCCGGTAATTGCTAAAAACACTCACCTTGAAATTTAAGATTTTAAAGTTGGAGTAAAATTCCAAAAACACACACAAAGCACTACAGTCCCACCACCAGCAATGCAGGTAAATTGGTGAGACCACATGCACTGTACACTCTGTTGTGCCCCAGCAGGAGAGAAGAGAATGTCTGGAGAAGAAGAAATTAGGACGTTGCAAACTACAATAGTTTTGTGTGCAGTGTGAGGACAGCAAACTCATCATCAGATCTTGGTATACCTACCTACTTAATAGGCAGTCCTAGGAAAATCTGCCAGTGAAAAGGAGTTCGTGTTTCCCTGTGATTATCAATCAATGTGCTCTTTAAAGAATGGCTGGTGGGGTTGTCTCGGAGACAGGTAACTCCTCAAATTGTAATTTCCTTTGGTGTGAAAGACAAACAAAAGGGATAAAGCTCCTGAGCTTCCTCACAATGTTACAAAGGTCCTAATTTGGCACAGGCAATAGAAAACTACATGTGGTCCATTTTATACATTTTTATTTTTTCTGGCATAAACCCAGTAACTTTCTTTATGTGATGGCAGTGTTGCAAACTGAAGAGAATATCAAGAGGAAGCAATTTGCTCACAGTGCACATTTGTAACCAAGAAAAATCAGAAAGGGAAAAACTCCATTTGATGACAGTTTGAACTTTTCAGCCAATAACGTGCATACTTACTGGCTTACACTCAAAGTAAATACAACTTTGTGGATGTGCAGAGAAATCTTCTTTAGTGTTTAAAAGTGGGGCTGGAAGACAGTACAACCCTGGTCACTTCATTGAAACAAAGTTTTGTGGAAAGAATGGATATGAACTGCAACTTGTGTTGTCTGTGGCCACAAATATTGGCTGCCAGAAACCCGTTCAATTGGCAGGAGAGTGATCTTCCATTGATTCCATGTTAACAACATGCAAAAGTGATGGTAGGGTGGCCCTTACAAAAGGATGGGTAAAACAAAAATGCAAACAGGGTAGAAAAACTAAAATGTAGAAAGAATCTATTTAAAGAATTATTGTAAAGGAGAAGAGAGGAGAAAATGGAAAGAGCTCCTCTGAAGTTATTTACAGACAATGATAGGAGAAAGGGAGTTATGAAATCTGGACCCTTTTTTTTCAATTTTCTCATAAGAAACTCAAATCCTGCTGTGTACATAACAAACCATCCAACATGATGGTTGGACGGGCATTGAATTGATGTTATTTTATGTGCTTTGAAAGTAAAAAAGGAAAAATAAAATTGGAATTTTAATTCTGTTTCAATTGATGTAAACAGCAGTGAGCAACTGATATGTCAAGGAAACAATGTCTTTCTTAATGCCTGAGCGCTTCCCACATTTATAGGGTCAGAAATAACAATAAGCCAAATCAAAGAAATTTCCACTGCTGGGACTTGAGTCAGGCCCAGCATACGTCACTAGAAATCCTACAAGGTCTTTGCCAAACCCACAAAGGACTGGAGTAATTCCATAGCTCCATTTGGACATTTCTGAGGTTAGGCAATGGCTCACTATCTGCTGGATATCATGCAGATTAGCAGGAGAGTAGCTTGTCACAGTCGCCTTTACAGTAACTAAAGCACCCCAAATTAATTGACATTGCAGTACTCAAAATTAAGTTATCTTTAGTCCTATTACTTATGACTTTAACCTTCTGTATGTTCTCCCAATATTTGCCTGGTTTTATTACAACTGAGCTCCCTGACTCTTTTCATGGCTCAGTTGCCCAAAGCACTACTGTGGGTACAAGGGAAGGGATAGGAGCAAATAGTTTGTGGAAGAAAGTGTAGGAAGGCTCTACAACAGCCCCAGCTCAGACTGGTTTATTCTGTCAATGAACAAACACTAAAACACAAACCAGCAGAAATAGACCAGGCAGAGTAGCCTTACAGAGAATAATTTTATTCTCATTTGTTTAGTAGTAGCTCCACAAAGCCAGTGGAAACAGCATAGAAGTAAAGTGTTTGACTCTATTTTTTGTTTATCTTGGTAGAAGCAGGAGTTGAACTAGATGTAAATAGGTGTTAGAGCACTTTTGGCAGGTTTGTAGCCTGCATAACAGCTCTGCATAGAGATCCCTGAGCTGGCTCCAAGCAGACTGGCATGTCCACAGCGTACTGGATTCAGTGCCCTGGTTGGTTTCTGCCAAAGTGTAATCATATCCCTCTTCAGCTTAGATTTATACAAAGGCATTATTATTGCAATATGGAATGTACCTTACCTGACAGGGTCTTAGAGCCAACCCCATTTTTTTCATGTTGATGACTGAGTCAGTGACCTGGTTTTCCTGGTCATTTTGTCTTTTCCAACTGATGAACCTGCAGTTTAGAGGAGAAATCTTTCTTGTTAGTCCCTAGAGGAAAATAAGGAAATAATTTATATTCCTTAACTCTAAATAACCTCAAAGTTGGTACACAGTCTCAGTTCATTCTCTAGTCACCTCCACAGCCAGCAGCCCTTTTGGTACATGTGCCGTTCATACTAAGGGACATCTGTGGTGGGTGAGGGGCATCTTATTCTTCCAGTGCCTGTCTTCACAACCAGGTTTAGATCAGACCTTTAGCCCAGATAGGGCATCCCTGGAGATAGATTAATATAATCTTTCTTATCATGATGGTTCCTGTGATAAAAATGTAATATACCAAAATGAAATGATTCAATACTTCCTTGAGAACACTGGAGGGAGCTCACAGAAAGAGACAGGAAAAAGGAGAAAAGGTGGCAAGAAAGAGAAGTTGTTTCAGTTCTGTGAAAAGTTCAGTCAATATTTACACTTACAGATTGTATTTCATTTCAATACACATACAAATGTTGGAAAGAGGTATTTTTGCTTATATTAAATTCTGGTGATTTTTCTCTGTATTTGTGTCCTGGCATCATTGTAACTTTCTATTTTGAACACATTTACTCAGAAAACATGCTTAAGAGGCCTTTTCTTTTTCATTTAAATTATGTTTATTTGAGTTCTCTTGTTTCTGTTCACTTGGCTTCGTGCTCTGCAGTCTGATATTTAATCTAAAATGAGGGAGAGGGACTTTGGCAAACTGTAGTTATACATCCCCTAGGAAAATACCATCATCTTCAGTGAACACAATATAATGAGGAGGTGTCCCATTACATAATTGAGGAGGCATTGTCTTTTATATGCATTCTGGTTCATTTTTCACACTAAATTAATCTTAATAAACATCTGCTTTGAGTAAAGAGAGTTTTGTGATATTTCAACCATGACCTCTCTGGAAGTCCAAATGATTTTGCTTTATGTTTCAGACTGGAGTATTCTTTTGAAACATTTCCCTTTACTATATGATAATCAGCGTGTTAACATGAGCTGATTAATCCCATCAGTCAACACTGATACCATGGCTCTTGTGCCCTTTCCCTAATAAACTCCCAGTTACAAAATCACTGGCTTCTTAAATGAATTCAGGGCAATCCTGCAGATTGTGGAGGTCAAATCTTCACAGTGGTCCACTCTAGCATATAATTTATGAATCTGTAACTCAAACTGGGAGAAATACAAATAACTGTACAATAGCAGTAAATGAAGAAATAAAATTAGTTGCTTTTAAGAGAGATCTTGATATATTCATGAAAAAGGTTATATAAACTGGTTGTCTGCAATAGCTGGAGCAAGGATTTGGTGGCTCTGCAGCACTTCCAGATCTATTTTACTGTGTTTCAATTGGTCATCAACTTGCTCTCATTTTTAATATTTGTTTTATAACGGTTTTTGATACAGTTACTAGGATAACAAATTAAAGATGGATTTTAGCTTTTTAAAGAAAGGCTCTCTTTCATTTCAGACGACAGACTGAATTGAGGCCTATGAATAATGCTTGTGTTGACCTGCCAGAATATGTCTTCACAGCAATGAATTCTCAAATACCCAGGCTGAGCTTATTCATTTTGAAGTCAATGGGAGGGAAGGCAATACAGCCCAGTGCTGAATCAGGCTGCATTTTAGCATAACAGCGATCATATAGTGGGGTTTTTTAAAAAATAAGGAAATACTTTGCAAAAGCTGCATTTGGTTTTCTGTGCATGACTTTTGCTCTAGAGTTTATCTGCTCATAATCCTACTACCATACTGCATGTGTTAAATAAAAATATTCAAAATGTGTTGCCGAGTTCCAGAGTTACAGTTCTTCCCTGTCCTTGTAGTTTGTAAGATTGGACAGAGTTGCAGCTCAGGGAAGAGCTGAACTGAATGAATATGGGGTATGGAGACATTTCCAAGAAAAGTAGGAAGTGGGTTTGGTAATTTATTCGGTAACACACTAAGAATCTGGTCCAATTAAAATAATGGGTAAAGTTTACACTGGCTCAGAAGGAATAAATACAAAGCAAACAATTTTAAAAGCAAGCTTCTTACTCCAGAGATACATCTCAGATGAGACAAAAGAAGGCTCCCATTCCTTTTTGTCATTACCAGTTTCATGGCTTTTTTAACAGGATTGAGACTGGGAAAAGGATTGTAGACCATCATGTCTTGGCTAAATTTCATCTCCAGTAGCTGTTTAACTACCTTCATTTCTTCCTGTGGTTTCCATTATTTATAGTGGTGCTAGATTTTACTACCCCTGCTGCATTTTCCTCAAAATTTACTTGCCTTCCACTAACAGGTGACTGGCACCTGGTATGTTTTGCTGCCTCATGGAAAGATTTGTGGAATTTTGTAGGTATCTGTGAAACACTTAGAGCTACTTTTTTGCAAAAGACCTTGGAGATGCTAGTTTAAATTCATAATCACTGGAAATCTCAATATGTAAATCAAAAGATTAAAGCAAGAACATAGTTTCTTGCACTTTTTCCCTCACTCTAACAGGAAGTTAAAGTACCTATTTTATTAAAGGTTAATATTCACTGTGCTGTTTCCATTCCTCTGGCTGCTCGTTGGCAGAGCAGCGGCAGACAGCTTACCCGGTGGAGAAGCAGCCGCGGGGTGCAGTTACCTCGGCTCCTGGGCTGCCGCAGCTTGGGGCTGGTGCTGACAGAGCCGCCTGTGCCTGCCCGTGTGCTGTCACTACCGCTTGTGTGGCTGCCCAGACAAGCAGATCGCCTTGCATTTTCTCTAGGCTTATGTTTCCATCAGATTGGCTTGCTCACGAGCACGAGTGCCAGCATATTTAATGCAGCGAGAGTGCAGGACAGAGGCGACTCAGAGGTGAGGACTCCCTTTTCCGGCAGTGACCCCGTGCAAGTGATGTGAACAGAGAGAGAAACCACACCTGTGGAATTTAAAGATCACTACTGATTATGGCTGCCCTTGTTTCTGGGTATCTCATTTAAGATATTTTTAGAACATGTGGAGTTAAAAATTCTCTGATAATCAGATACCTTTAAGGTTCTCAAATTTAGCTCTCACACACACACACAGAATTCTGAAAATCTGGGCTATAATTCTTTTTCTTAGGGCTTTATCTTTAGGGAAATCTTTCAGACATGGATTATTTGGTTGTTACCTGTACGGAGCTGAGCATCAAAACCCTCTTCTTTATGACTATGAGATGCTATAATACGAGATAACACAATAACACTAAATTCGTATTCTAAGGTTAGTATCAAGTAAGTGGATTTCAAAGATACATTAAAATTGCAGTTTGTTTTCTTCTAAAAAATTTTAGAAGCTTTTCTAAAAGTTAGAAAGGTTTTAAAAGAAAAGTTTTAAAAGAAAATGTAGAAAGATATACCTTGCAGTGTATCATGTCATGTGAATTTTAACATCTCTGGCTACAATCCAAACTTTGAATCGAGATTACTTGAGTGGGTATCAGCCATCATGCATCACTAAACCCATTTATTCAATTCATTGTTTCCTTTCCTTTCCAATTCATAATTGCTTACAACATACATGCTTAAACTTGCAACTGTAATTCATTTGTCAACACATTTCCATTAACTAACCACAAATTATCAGCTTCAGTTCTATAGGTCTGACTACAGGTAAGTTTTCCCTTCATCCAACACACTTCAGAGCTCAAATGGAGATTTTGAATGTGATTACAAGTGATAAGATATTTAATGATAGCAATGTTTTGTGCTTGAAAGGGTATTTTTAGATTTCCGTGCTTGTGAATGCATTTGTGTGGAACTGAATTACTATGAAACCACATATTGTGTACATAGAGTCCAATGCATATGCCTATGGAATTATACAGTGATTTTAAAAAACATGTTTAGCAACTTTATTGCTTAACAATTAACTTGAATCTTATGAACTATAAATATATAAGTTAAGAGAATTTTAAAGGAATATTTCCTGTAGGAGAAATATAACTGTGGATTAGAGTTTTCCTTGGAGAAGAATATTACTTTAGTGTGGGCAGGGTGATCTTTCCCAGCTGATTCACCAGGTAAGAAGGAACATGAGGTTCCTCCACAGCTCAAAACCACTTCCCAAAAGTTCTGACGTAGCCTTGTTAGAGAAGCCTGGTTCTCTGGGGTGCTTTGTGAGCAGAGATGAAGGGGCTGTATGTCCGTAGGGAACAAGCTCACAGCTTCAATGCAAGGAAAACTCTTGTGTTATTCACAGCTGCCACTGAGGGAGCTGAGCAGAGCTGAGTTTGCTTGACTGCCACAAGAGTGAGAGCAGGGTGCTGGCAGACAGTCGTGTGTGCTTCCAGCTTTGTGAATTCAGGAACCTGAGATAACCTGTGTGGTCACAGGCACCTTATGGGTGTTGATGGACACATGCCTCAAAGCCCACTTACTAATTCAGTGAAGTATTTTCTTTCTCATACTCTCTAGCAAAAGAAATTAACTTCTTCTGGTGCATTCAGTTTCAAATAGTGTTAGGTTGGGCTAATTGCTGATATTAGTTGTAGCAGAGAGCTTGGAGGTTTTCATGTCAGCATGCAGCAAGGATCACCAGACATCACGTACTGGAGAATGCTGTCTCAAAACAAAACATCAAATTGGAAAACTCTAAAGCCTTTCCACAGGCATGTGTTATATTCATACACAAACTACACAAAATAAAAGACTGTTTTTTTCTGTACTTTCAGATCCAAAAGATTGCACTTTTCTCATTGACTTAAAGAAAGGAAGCCAGGCAGATATAAAGCTAGTAAAAATATGAAAATATGAATGGTTTTAGCTGAAAGAGGCTTTGTTCTGTAGTTTTTGAAATGGCAGCAATAATCTTGCTCTTAGTTTCAAAGGGTAGGTTTACTTTTATGAAAATTTCTGTTTCTCATTTGCTTTGTTGCATTACTTCCTTATTTGCATTACAGGTTTTACAAGTGAAATAGTTGACTACAAAATATTAAAACTTGACAGCTTCTAATTAAAACAGTGTAAATCCTGAACCCACTTGTTCAGCTTTTTCACCACCCTTCACGAAGTGACTAGAGATTTGCCCCCAAAGGAATTTTAGATTGTTACATCCAAATTGTTAAGCATGCTAACACATTCATACATATGTTTTCACATATATTTCATTTATACTTAGAAGTCAAATCGGTGTAATCCTGCAAATTCCCAGTCTTTGTGAGTTGATTTTGAAGCAATGTCCATGGTCAGCTCTTGTCAAAATTTGGCTAAATTCCTAAAGGATTGTCAAATCAACGCAACCTTTTTACATTGCGAGTCATACAAGCACAAACATGGTCATAGACTATTTGTTCACACTGGACTGAATTTATGACAGCTTAACTATTTTAAAAAGAAAATGTCTTTATGATAACATAACTGCATCCAGATTAAGGGATTATAGCAATTTAATTAGTCTTTTTGTTTGTTTATTTGTTTGTTGCTGGCTTTTTACAAATTATTGATTTGGTCAAATTGTTGGGTGCAAAAATTGCGTGTAGATCAGGCCTCAGATCATGCTCTTATTAGCAAACCAAACACTGGTTTTGTTTTTGTTGCTGACGTTGTTTGTTTTCATTGCTGTCTGAATGAGCCTTTTATGGTCTCTGGCTCTGCCTGGCTGACTGCACCCGATTGTATTTAATTACATTTACTCAGTAGTTTTAGCCGGGATCCCCGGCCATTACCTATCAAGTCCAATCGCTATTATTTAAATCCAATGACTCAGAATCAGAGAATTTATCTTTTACACAGTTATTGCCTAAACATCCAGCATAAACATGCAGAGATCTGGAGGACTTGTTCTGACTGTGCTGATTAAAGGCAAAGAGCAAGATGGATGGAGTCAGTTGCGATCAGCAGGCTACAGCGTCCTGCTGTGCTCCAGTCTCTGCCATTGTGCGCGGCTCTGGGTACCAGACTTGCCATGGTCCTCTCAGGTCTAAAAGGAAAGCTGGCTTTGTTTGCCTGTAAGCATCTGCAAACTGTTCTGACACATGATCTACCCTCTCAGCAAGGCCACTCATTAGGCTGATTATCACTTCAAAGTTTGTATTATCATCCATCTCTAAAGGCAATTAGGAATGGGTGGCTTTGAGTATCAGACACTGGGTGACACTAAGTGACTCATCTTTATTGATTCTTTTGTGAGCAGAGACAGTGATTGAGATGATAGGATTGCAGCCTACCTGCCCCTTTGACTGGTAAATACTGAAGAAAAACGGTGTGTAATTAACTGACAGTTAATATAGGTTCTGTTTAGTGTTCAGAAAGCACAATAGTAGAAGCTGCCCAAAAGGAACAAAGTAATGAAACTCCTTTGACAAGTTAAACTCTAAAGCCAACTGTGTAATTATCTGACAGTTAAAGGGGGGAGGGGAGGGCCGGGCTCAGTATTTATGAGACCAAAGGAATTCCTGCGCCTGAACAATGGGGACAGATACTGACAATAATCATAACAGCTACACAAAATATTTGTTTGTGCAAGCCTGCCTTTCAAGTGAATAATGATCGGTTTAGGGGTCAGAGGAAGCTTTGCCGTTTTGGATCTCCAGATTCCCGGGGCCAGTGCGCGGGGCTGGGGCTGGGATGGAGCTGGGGCTGGGGCTGGAGCTCAACTGGAGCTGGGGCTGGAGCTGGAGCTGGAGCTGGAGCTGGAGCTGGAGCTGGAGCTGGAGCTGGAGCTGGAGCTGGAGCTGGAGCTGGAGCTGGAGCTGGAGCTGGAGCTGGAGCTGGAGCTGGAGCTGGAGCTGGAGCTGGAGCTGGAGCTGGAGCTGGAGCTGGAGCTGGAGCTGGAGCTGGAGCTGGAGCTGGAGCTGGAGCTGGAGCTGGAGCTGGAGCTGGAGCTGGAGCTGGAGCTGGAGCTGGAGCTGGAGCTGGAGCTGGAGCTGGAGCTGGAGCTGGAGCTGGAGCTGGAGCTGGAGCTGGAGCTGGAGCTGGAGCTGGAGCTGGAGCTGGAGCTGGAGCTGGAGCTGGAGCTGGAGCTGGAGCTGGAGCTGGAGCTGGAGCTGGAGCTGGAGCTGGAGCTGGAGCTGGAGCTGGAGCTGGAGCTGGAGCTGGAGCTGGAGCTGGAGCTGGAGCTGGAGCTGGAGCTGGAGCTGGAGCTGGAGCTGGAGCTGGAGCTGGAGCTGGAGCTGGAGCTGGAGCTGGAGCTGGAGCTGGAGCTGGAGCTGGAGCTGGAGCTGGAGCTGGAGCTGGAGCTGGAGCTGGAGCTGGAGCTGGAGCTGGAGCTGGAGCTGGAGCTGGAGCTGGAGCTGGAGCTGGAGCTGGAGCTGGAGCTGGAGCTGGAGCTGGAGCTGGAGCTGGAGCTGGAGCTGGAGCTGGAGCTGGAGCTGGAGCTGGAGCTGGAGCTGGAGCTGGAGCTGGAGCTGGAGCTGGAGCTGGAGCTGGAGCTGGAGCTGGAGCTGGAGCTGGAGCTGGAGCTGGAGCTGGAGCTGGAGCTGGAGCTGGAGCTGGAGCTGGAGCTGGAGCTGGAGCTGGAGCTGGAGCTGGGGCTGGAGCTGGAACTGGGGCTGGGGCTGGAACTGGCGCTGGGCTCAGTGGTGCCAGGGCTGTGGGACATAAATCAGATTAACAAAACCACTGCTGGGAAAGTCAGACCAGCATGAAAGGGCCACAGCCTGGGCTGCGTGAAGAATTGTATTGGCAAAACTTGATTCACCCTGGCTGGCATTCATGTGTAATGTTGTCCCACTAACAACTAACAAACTCTTCACTTTTCCAGCATAGTTATAAACATTCCTGTTTACACAGTGTTAGAAACCTGTCAGAACAAGCCTTCTGTTGATTGCCACCGAGGCAATCTGGGGTCTCACTCACTGGTCCTCTGCTGCAACACGATGACCTATTCTCTGTTAATACACTCTCCCATGACGCAGTGTTCTGACATAATTTTGAAATCTTCTGCATGAGGATCACAGCAAACAAGGAAGAAAATGTCCAATTTATGTTTGAGTTTGACCCATATTATTTTGGAAAAGGATATACTCTGTCCTTTTCCTCCTAGAGGTGTTAAATTCCTAAAATTTACTCCTAAAATTCTCAAAGAGGGGGTTCAATTACTGAAAAGAGCCCCGTGGTAGGTATTTAAGTCCTAAAGAGATGATCAGGGTGTTGGAAATGTCAGACCTTTCAGAGGCTTTAGGGTGGCAATTTTTGGACTGAAGGCTATTCAATATTACTTGTGATTTCATCACCCTGCGAGTATGGGGACTTCTGTTTTAATATTGTATAAATTGTCGATGAATAAGTAATGCTTTATGGTTTTTTTGTCAGCTGAGAACCACAAGTCAGACTCAATAAGCCTGAGAATGTCTCCATGAGATGGGCAAAAAAAAGGCAACATGACAGCCCTGCAAATTTTAAAAAATATATGCATATACAGCGTATAAATGAAGATGAAGTAGCTTGGTGAAAGAACACTTCTACATGCTTTTCTTTCCTCTTGTCTTCTGTTAACTTCCCATTGACCTTTTCCTTTCTACAGAGTAGGACTTTGGGGACACATAGCAATGATGGGTAGGGCTTCTCATTTGGGCTGTCTCTGATATAAATTATTTCCCAACAGATAACACTGATCACATCTTGTTGGACATGCTCACAGCAGGGAAGAAAATTTATCTGTGGAGTTTGTGGGGTTCAGTGAAGGCCCAGGCAAGGAAAGAATTAGGATGACATAGGGAGCTGTGAGGTTAGGCATGGGAGGGAAGGTAACTTGATGGAGGATTCATTTAAATGGGGTGGTCATATCTTCAAGCAGTATCAGTAACTTGTGGCAGTGGGAGACAAGCAAATCTGTGTGGACAGAGGCATGTACAGGTTATCTACTTTTTGTCATCATGATAAATAATGAACTGAATATGGTATGGCTGGAAAATCTCTCGATGTGTCAGCAGAGGACTAGGCAAACACAAGGAAAATATTACAACTGTACATAGTCTTTCTGAAACTGCTGCAGAAGGAGAATATTGTACTAAGTTTGGATACTTGTTTTGCCAAAGGAAAATACTGGCAAGGTAGAAATGCAGAATACAGCTATAAAGATGTGTGAATGACCAAAAATCCTAATTATTTATCTAAAAGGAGCTTAAGACCATTCAAAATCATCAATTTAGCTGAGATATTTTAATCTCTCAGACAAATACTTAACAAGAATCAACATCTGGAAACTGAAAGCGTCCAAATCCAGAAAAAAAAAATCATACATTTAAAAAAAATGTACCACTGAAAGACGTTACACAAGAGTGAAAGGTTACATAGGGATGATGTGGCTTGGGTTTTGGTTTTAAATCAAGAAGTATGTCATAACTAAGAAATAGGCCAGAGGGAATGGAAGAAGGGTGCCACTATAAAATTATCCAGCTTGTAGGATGATGAAGGGGCATTGATTAGATAACTGTGTTTTCCCCTCAGCATTTATTTTTTATGAGAGAGTGAAGTAAAGAGGAGCGAGGAGACAGTAAGAAGTGGAAAGATTAATATATAGCAGCTTGCAGACTCTGCTGAAGCACGACAGATCTCTGGAATCCTGGCCCTGACGCTGTTGGCCTGCTGTGCCTTTGGCAAGTCATGATGTCTTGCAAGGATTTTAATTCCCCAGGCATCCTGTGATTATCTTATCTACTTGAAATGAAGTTGTGAGAGTGCTGCTGCTGAAAAAAACAGCTGAACTCTCACAAACAGGTTTATTGCAATACAAAAAGAGAACAAAACCAGAGAACTTTAACGTGGTTAGTCTCTCACTTCCAGATCACATCCCAGAAAGTTTCTGAGTATTCTTGCAAAAAATTTAGGATCAATTTGAAAGACTTGCACTGATACAGCATTTAAAATAAATCAACTGAGAAATGCAGAGTATAACAGAAAGTAATCGCAGGCACTGGAAGAATTGTCAGCAGGCAACAGTGTGACAAAGGAACTAACTATGTTAGCTTTAATTGTGTTAGATTATTTTATTCTTCACAAGATATTTTCTTATTACAATACTGAGACGTTTCAAATTTATATGATCTAAAGAATTTCCTTTGGACATGCTGTTATAGCTACCCTTTTCCACAAAGTGCACAGAAAAGTCAGAAAAGAGGAAGAGAAAGCTTCAAGCACAGTGTTTGGTAATTCATTTTGACCTTCACTCCTCATTTGTAAGTGCGTTCTACTTTCTCTCTCACTTTTACCTTCTTTCCAATTTAATCTGATCCAAACAAATTATACACGAACAGTCATTTTCATCTGGGTCTTGTTCACTGAGATACTTAGCAAACAATCAACTGACGAACAAGATAAGGACAGAAAAAGAAAGCTAAGCTTTTGTTTGGATAGTGGGATCACAGATAAAGACCTAAGCAGGCCTGCATAAACTCAAGAAGCAGTGATATTATCTTTGAAGCTGTGGCACTGTGGTTGTATTTACTTGCTATACGTACTCGTGAAGGCTAATTTAAAAATAATTGGAAATGTACACAGTCCAAACTTTTTTTTTTCCTTTTGGTTAAGAGAAAGGTTTATTATTTGCTTTTGAGCCTTTGTGGCTTTAGTCTGGAAAAAGCAAAGCACAAGAACCAACGCCTGCCCCCACCCCCCACCTCCCCAAAAAAAAAACCATAGAAATCATCACCTAAACTGACAGGACAAGAGAAAACAGAAAAAAAAAAGCCCATTACAGTATGGAAGCCATTCTTCTCATTAGGACTTAGTTTTATTAGTGGTGTTGGAGAGCATGACTATAAATGTAGTAGCAATTGTATGGAAAAAAACAACACCAGGAGAAAAGCTTTGCTTCCAAGTCAAATATTTCAAAGCACTTAATGAACATTAGCAAAATAAGCTTCATAACTTCCCTGTGGAGTAGGTAGGAAAGATTAAGCCCCCGTCACGGATGGGCAAACTGAGTTGCAACGAGCTCAGGTGAGTGGCCTGAGGTGAAGCAGCAGGTCCTGCAGGGTGGGAATGGAGCCCTGATCTCCTGACACAGCCTCGGTCCCCTAACCACAGGACCTGTACCTTCTACAATTGTTGATGTCAGGTAATAGTCTCTAGATGAAACCCATAGGAAACTGCAGTCTCTGGAGACATTTGGCACTTTTCACTACCACTGCAGTCCTACGTGATTGTTTTGAGAAAGCATGGTCTCATTTAAAATACATTGAAAACCGTAACTATTCATTTATTCTGTGAGAAAATACATATATACAGTTAGAATACAAACAAATATTTAACTTGATGAAAGAAACAAATATTTCATTTGATGAATATGAGCTTCACTAGCAGCTTTTGCTAGGACATATTTGAATGTTGTTCTAACATATATAGAATATCTATTTGCAAAAAAATGTTGCTGGAATATATGTTTTGTTATAAATATATCCTCAAATGATATGAAATAATTTATATTTATATCATCATTTATACCAACTATATCCTCATTTTCATCATTATCATTATCATTATCATCATTTTCATTCAATCATTATCATCATTTATATCAAATATATCCTCAAATGATATCCTCAAATGAAAAGAAAATCCTTAGATACATTTTAAAAAATGTATCTAAGGATTTTTTTTTTTAAATATGAGCAAGTTAAAACTTGAGCCTGCAGATCCTCCATGAACGAGAAACAGGCTTTTTGTAAAGTTTTATTGGGATGGCTTTGTGTATCTGAGGAATTGTTTCTTTCTTTTCGTTTGTGTCATACAGAAGCTTTAAACCACCACTTCTACAATTATCACCGTGGGATGGGAAAGCTGAATTTTCCTATAGACAATCTAAAGAGTGGATATACATGTGAAGAACTATATTGATTGAAGCCTTATGCTGACTGCAAATGAACAGTTCCAGCCAAGGCACTGTCTGTGGACACAGGTGTTCACATGCTTTTTAAAGATCTATGAAAAGTGATGTTGTGCTTGTCTGCTCTTTTACCTCCTCCGAAGATCAAAGCAGAAGCAAACGTAAAACTTTCCCAATGTTTTATGCAACAAAACTCAAGGATGGAAAGGTGAAATTTGGCTGCTGGGGAGCAGAAGGGCGTAATTGATCAATATAACACAAAAACAGAGAGGCAAGGAAAAGGAAAAATTTAAGGTATTCTGAGGAAAATAAGGTGTGAATGTGGTGCAGTGGAAACAGAGAAAGTAACAAAAGGATTCCATGTAAAGTAAAGACTATAACAGCCATGTTTTAAACAGGGAGATGGTATCAGATGGGGACAGGAAAGGAAGAGGAGAATCAATTGAACGTTAGAAAAGTCAAACATCAAGGAGGACGTGAAGGGAAATTTGAGCCATAAGAAAAAGTCACGCTGTGGAAATTTTATAGGGAAAGCAGTAATATATTTTATCTGTAGTTTGGAAGTTTGGAACAAAGGACAGGGATGAGCTGAGGAAGAAATGAAATTTCAAAGGAAAGAAAAAATTCCTAAATCAGATCTAGATCTGGCTCCAGGTTTCACACATCCTCTGGAGTTTTGCTGAGCAAAGGGAGGAGCCATTAAGGACTGGATTCAGATTCATTCACATTAAAGATACAAGGTTTTGGTTTGATACCATCTTAAAAGAAAATCCCATATAAAACAGCTGGGAGTTAGGTCTCTATAGAGGCCAAAATATAGAGTATTATGGTGATTGATATTTGTTTGGGAGTCAAATTTGTTCTGCATGAAAAAGCCAGGGAAAGGGTTCCTCTCCTCTGATTCACTGAACAGAAGGTAATTGAAAGATCTCTTTATTGGCAGGATTTACAACCCCCGAGCCTCAGTCGTTTTGAGCTAAATAATAATGCATTTGCATCGTAAGTGTATCTAATTTGAATCTCGCTTCCTGCCTAAACACTTTGAAAAGATGCATGCCTTGAGGTGTCTGCCTGAATAAAATTCCTGTGGAACTAAGGCTAACAAATAAAGTATGTCGTGGTGTGTTAGAATCTGCTCTGCCCTGGAGAATAGCTTCCCTGATAAACTGTCTGATTTATAATGACAACTGCTCCCACTGTTGTATACAAGTATACCTTACAGTAATGGGGAATTAAAGAGGCTTTCATGTGAAGCAAATATTTAGCTTTGAAGTCAGTGGGAGCTGAGAGAGCCCAGCACCTCACAGGATTAGTCCCTTGGGAATTAACCTTTTTACCTTACTATAGAACAAGGATGAAATTTTAAGACAGGATTTTAATGGTGTGAGCCTACAAAGTAATAGGAAGGATGAGAATTCATAACAGCGAATTACCTTCAACTGACACTGGGATAGTTCTATAACTACATGACTTTCTCAGCACCTTATCCCTGCTAAGTCTTTCACAGAATTAGTTTTCATGGAAAATGTAACCTATGGTCCTTTGTCCTAAGCTTGATCACATAATATAAGAGCTTCAGGAGGGGACTTTATGTTGTTTAAGTTGCTGTATTAACTAACTCGTCAGCACCACATCAATTGTGCAAAATCAAGAACAGTTTTTATGTTTTCCTGTGAGAAACTTTCCATCTGCTTTTTAGCTTCTGTTCAGTGTTTGAATTAACAAAAGTGACCATGGAAATCCAACTCATTCTGCAGTTTCTCGGTCAAAAGTCAACACATTTTTTTCCAGGTATTCTTTTGTTGATGATGATATTAAAAGTGACTTTTAAATTGGCTGTTGTGAAACAAACAGAATCTGCCATTGAGGGAAAAGACAAACTGCTTATAATTAGTTCTGGCAGCTGGAGGATGGCACTCCTGCTGTTTCTGCTGCTGGCACTGTCAAGTACATCATGTCACAATGCATGAATTATCTGAGGTCAGCTCTTCAACATACCCAAATTGCTACCGATTATTAATTAATTAGTATCATTATGGGACTGCCTTAAGGGCCTTATCAGTCCCCTTGAAACAAATAAAGTGACTAGGAAAGAAAAGGCAGTAGAATTGATTAGTGGTGAGTAAAAAAGTAATTCTACGGACAACATCACATGAGTCTAATCTTGCCAGATACTTACTGATCCCCAGCTGATCTCCAGTGCTCTCCTTGTCACGTCCAAATGCATTTGAATTACATGGGAATATAAATCACCTGTTAACATGTTAATGCATTTTTCATTACTAAAATTTTGCTATTTAAACATTACTGTTCAACTGTGTTCTTTTATCTTGCTTTACCTGCTCTTCCTCTGAAAGCTTCACCTACCATACTTTAGGAGGTCTGTCTCATAAGATGTGTAGTTATAATGCTAAATGGGGCTGTAGCTAACGTTTTATCTGTCTTCTGAAATAACCTGGGGAACTTAATACTGCAAAGCTTCCAGTGCAATGCAAAAGTTAAATAACTTAGAATGGGGTTTAAAAGAAAAAATACAATGAGAGGGGAAGAAAGATGCAGTTTGTTATCCGGTGATTACAGGTTAAGAATGGGTGAGATAGAAAGTTGCTAATTCTACCTGAGTGCCACTTTAGAATTTAAATTCCCTATTTATGGAAAAAACTCACCATCAGCATATACGGCAGTCATTGTAACTGTACACAAATCAATACATATCTAAAGCACCTGCCTTCTGCCATGACATTGGGTTGGGCAGAATAAAGGATGTGCAAACTTTGTCAGATTATGGCAGCTTAGTATCATCCAAGTTTTCCAGAAGTCTCCAGTCATTGTAAAGTGCTAAATAGAAAATTTCTAAAGATATGAGGTGACGATCACTAAAAACATAGTGAGTCAGGCAATATGGGACCACAGAAATGCAGAGATTGTGGCTATATACTCATTGTATTCTCCCTCTCTGCAGAAAAGTCTGTCTGATAAAATGTCCATCGATTGACATAGAAGGAAGATGGAAACATTTGATTGATGGACATTAATAAGGAGTCAGCAGGTAGTTCTTTAGCTCAAGTAAAAGTTAAATGTGTTTTGAGGAGATAAACACCAGGATTTTTTCCTGAAAGTATGTTGTAATCTAAAACACAGGAAACAGATATTTGTAACTTTTTAATTTTCCTAGAGTTCATCACTGGAATATCAGTGAACCAGCATTTCAGATAAACTCAGCACCCACCTAGAAGTAAAGTTTACCTACCAGGTAAGTGAGACTTACACTTCAAATGTTTTTGGCACACAGCAGACCTCAGAGTAGAGCTTATGGGGACAGACTTTCGTCTGTCATGTGGTGCTGAATTCTTGAAGATCAGCCTCTTATTTTGGCACAGAAAGAGTTCATGTCTTCCTAAAACACTTCCTAATAGCCTCAATTCTGCTATGAGAATAAGCTGTTAAGAAATTAGAGCAAGGCAGTAGGTGACTGTCATCTCTGTTTTTAGGTATTATTTTTGCACATTTTGCCACAAAGCTTCAATGACAACTCTGTGCTATTCTGTTTTAAATACTTTCCATAATGTTTCTAGGAAACAGGTAAGGCCAAAGAGCTAATCTCAGACACAAGTGATTTAAACCAATGGTGTTCATTATTGTTTCAAAGCAGCTGTCTCAGCAAGGCTTTTAAAAATATATTGCCACTATTATATGTAATTGCTGTAATTGTATTTTGGGTCCATAATGAATGAGGAGGTTTATCAACACATACTCTTTCTTCAAACGCACCACAATCATGATGAATATCATAATAAGCAAAGAATGCCAAAGAAGAAAGGAGAAGAGCATTCTGGAGAGAATAAGAAAAAAAAAAAAGGAATGTTTCCAACTGAGAAAAGACCGTTTCCTGTGTGGATTACAGTTTTCAAGCATTTGGTTTGCTTTATCCTGTCCTTAAAAATGTGGCAGTTCTAATGCATGCAATAGTGAAAATATCAGTCTTACTAATTATTCCCTCCATCCTGAAATCTACCTGCTTTGTCAGCTAATCATTTAATTATTATTTTTTAACTTGAATGATATTTTCACTAAGCTAGGATAGTAAGGATTGAGTCAGGACTTCAGCATATGGCCTACTAAAGTCAGTAAATAAAAGGGCCTAATACATAATTTTGCCATTCTTCTATCCAGTTTTGCTTTTCCAGTTTTCAATTTAATTGCTGTTCAGTCATGGTTATGCCCTAGGATGCATTTCCAGGGAGCAATTAGACTTACAAATGTGTGATTTCACCTGACTATTAGGAATTATATCACCTGAGATATTAATGACAAAGAAATGTCACAGTGGTTGTAGTTACTGTCTTACAAAACATCTTCTGTAACAATTAATTAATTACTCTAAAGAACATAGAGTTTCTGTGCTACATTTGAATTTCTTCTGAAGTACGTGTGAGCAGTTCAGAAGGTATCCTCCATCAGCAAAATTGCACTGTCATTTGTTCATATGCACATTAGACAAAAAAGAGTAAATGTTTCTGGGAACTGGTGACATCAGGTTTGAAACCAGAATGCCAATACAATCTTCCCAAATAACCTGATCTCCAGTAGGATGGTGTATATATAAAGCTACTTTTTCCAATACATTCAGTGTAAGAACACATTCTGTTGTGAGTTTACTCACAACACAAAAGTGTTTTCTACGTGCACTTGTTGCCCAAAACAGTCTTAAAGAGACTTGCATTATATTGTGACAAACACCATAAGAGAATGAAGAATTTTTTGATGATTTTTGTAGAATTTGGACCTTCACAATAAACTGTTCTGAATAGACTGTCTTCTTTGCCTTATGTTGTTATGTTACTGAGAGTACAAACAACTCTCTTAGTCTTTCCTGTGAATTAGGATTCCTTTTCCTCAGGTTCCCATTGTTTATCTCTCTGAAGAAACCATTTAATCTTTGCGCCCACTTTTGGGAGATGTTTCCAGAACAGCCTTTGGACACCAGTGTGACACAGAATCTGCCAAACTGCACCTTACAGTAATCATGTTTGGATGAGCACACTCAGGACACTGGGATTCATGGCCAATTCCTTCAGACAAAGGTAGACTAAGGAAAAAGTCTTATGACATTCCTGTGGTTTTGATGTGACATATCAGGCATGCTTTGTCTTCTACAGCACTGTATACATTGTACCACAAGTAACAGATCCAGACATGAGAGGTAACCTGCTACTGATAAGACCAATATTAAATTACTTTCAGAGAAGACGGAAGAGTCACAAGAAACATACTTCAAGTTCTGATTTATTTTTTTACTGCATCAGATGCAGTGAAGCCAGCTTATCAGAACCAGTATAAGGTCTGCATTTTTCCTCAAGGAAAGAGCTTTCACATAATTCACAACTGAAATTAAAAATATGTGATAACTTTCAGAAATAGTAACTAGTAGGTAAAATAGCATTTTTTTCAGATAATTTTTTACAACTAGCAAGACTATGTCAAGCGGTTTGAGGCCTCAAATTACATTTCATGAAGTTGGTTTTTGAAAGACAGTAGGAATGGAAATATTGCCATGATCTCTGCTCATTATAAAGGGAAATGTTTTGCATTTGAACATTCAGTGCTGTGAGCCCAGCTAACCCTCTGTGAGTTCCTGAGAACCAGACTATGAAAACAGCTATAGTAAAAAGTACCATGGATCTCTCTGTTTTCTATTTGCCTTTAACTCAAGTGGAAGGTAACAATAAGAAAAATGGATTAAAAAATGTTTTGGTCTCAGTTCTGATATTTGGGCTCCTTGTACAGGCATACACTAAATTGTACCTTCCCCAAAATCTTCAGACCACAGTCACCCTACAGAAGCTCATGAAACAATTCTCAGGCAGCAGACTAGGGTCAGAAATACGCACTTTAGGGTGTGTATGGTTCTGTTTGTGTCAGCTCTATGTAGTCTTTTTATATTAGAGTCTTTTAGACTAGAATATTTCCATATTAGTGTGCATGGCCACACTGGGTGGATGGTTGTCCCTACAGCTGCTCCTGTGAGCTGTGTCAGATGAGCTCAGTGTTCTCACAGAGGTGGCCTAAAATTGACACCTGGAATTTAATTATTTGAGGCCTTTCAAACTTCTTTTTGAGTGTCTACAGACAAAGAGATTGATAAAAAGGATCTGCAACTGTGACCCAACTGCTGCACAGAGACAAAACACATCTGTGTTCTTTTCTCCCCTTCAAATTAATAAGGTTAATTTGGAAGGAAAACCACGGAGTCTAGAAATATGTGTCAAGTAGTTATGAAGTTACAAGGATTTATTAATAGAACTGGCTCATTTTCTTACCATGAAGTTTCATCTTATCAGAAAGTAACATTTTTTTTGATCAGTCTGGTATTTTTTAATGAGAAAATGGTTGATTTAAAGTTTTTTACATTTCAATTAGAAATGTTTTACATCTTCTTTAGAAAAAAAAATTAAACTCCAGTGTTATTTCCTAAAAAAAAAATCTGTTGCTAGTTTCTAGTAATGTATAGATTTTTCTCCCCTGTAAATACATGAATACTCTGTTGACAACCTCCCTATAAACATTTATCCTTTTCTTACTTACACCGTCACACAAAAGTATTGGGACTGACAGCTTTTAAATCTGAAAAGGTTTCAAAAATGTAGGCTCAGACACATTTCTGAAATGCCAAGAAGATGAAATGCAACCACATCCTGTTGAGTATCTCTGGGTGGTAATGACACTGTGCAAAATTTTGAGACAATGTGTCCCCATTAATTTACCTCTTTGGCCAGGTTCCCTTTGTTTGGTGCAAGTTGTCATGAAACATCTAAAGTCTTGCCTGACCATGAGCAGGGAATTTGCTAGATATGCTCCCATTATTTAATTCAAAGGTAATTCTGAATATTTTTTGAAAAGGTTCTTTCAGGTCCTACTTATTACCAAAATGCATCTCTCAGTCACCAAGTTCAAAATAATTATCTATTGACAATAAAATGTAATGCATTTTACTGATGTGGGTGAACCAGAATAGTCCAAATAAGATGGGTTTGGTTTTGGTTCTCTTTTTCCACAAAGCCAAACTGAATCAACTATTTTCTAAAGAAAATAAATACATGATAATGGTTTGCCACCAGAGGTTTTCTTAGAGGATTTTTAAAGTCCTTTGAATTTTCACTTGTCCCTTTTCTCCCTGACTGGAGATTTATCTTTTGACTAGTGTTCTGTCAACCTTGTCCCCATCTCAGCCACAATGCCAAACAATCTGTAAGTCACGCGAGAGCAAACCTGCTTGAGCCCTAGGGCCTGATGGCCTCCCAGCTGAAGTCATGAGAGTCTGTTAATTGATTTCAAAGGGAGCTGGATGAAATCCCAGTGTCAGATACAACTGTTTGGAGAGTTTTGGGGGGATACGGTCTGGGTAAGCAGCTAAACATTTGATTCATTATTTGAACCCAATTGAATTGCCAATGCAGAAGGTTCATCCATCATTTCTTTCTGCTATGCAAGTTCAGAGCTCAGGGATTTATCTGCTCCTCTTTCATCAGTGAATCACATAACTAACATGATTATTTTAAGCAATGCAGAAGCAGAACACTCCCCAGTACTTCAGTGAAGTCACTTGGAATACAGTGGATAGAGGATACTGTTAAAGGGCTACAGAGCACATCTGACATAAAAATAACTACTGACTTTTCCTCTGGTTTAGCTGAACAGTCTGTGCTGTCTAATATCATCCCAGCAGTCTTGGCCAAGTATTTAGGCAAGGAGCTTCAGACAATCCCTAGCCTGAATCCCTTGGAGTCTTGAAAAGTTCAGGCTAGTAAGTTTTTACTTCAGGTTTCAGCATTCATACACAAGCGTTTTTCTAGCAAAGGAAATTCTGAATCCTATTGCTCCAGTTTTAGTAGCTAGATGAAGGAAGGACTATGTTTAAATGACACACTTGGTACTTTCTGATGAATTTTATGTGTTTGAAACAGTTTAGGTCACCTTAAACCACAACTGTATAATACACAAGGATGCTTCAGAGCATAATACACAAGATGCTTTCAACTTCAGAGATCACGAGTCTTTGGGGACTGGGGGGCCTAGAGTTTTTTGGGTTGGACAAACCAACAATCTAGTGAGTCCGGAGTCCCCCATCCCCTGCATCCCTACCTTCAAAGCATCTGTGGTGCTCTCACACTGCAATTTCCTCCTCCATAATCCAACAACGACAGTGTAGCCATGGGACTTTTTCTTTCTTTTCTTTCCCTGTTCTTGATGCTTCTTTCAGCTTTAAGGCTGCTACAGTGTTGTCAGAAGTCTGGCTTCAATGGTCTGAAGGGAGACAGATACTGATAAATTTCCTTTTGATCTCTGCTCTGCAAAACCACTCAGTCAGGAAAAAATAGAAGGGTCTGTGTGCGTAGGGGTTGGAGGATGTGAAAGGCAAAAAGCACCCTCTCATGTCAGAGTGAGTATAACTCCCTCTTCACATTGGATCTGAAAAGATGAATATAAAGAGTTTTGTATACATTTTGCAAATCAGGACAATGCACTGTAAGAAAAATGAAGCCAATGAGTAAAATGGGGATAATGATACTGATCTTCTTTCTAAAGTGCTCTGAGATCAGTTGATGAAAAGGACAGTACAAGAGCTAGGTATTATTATAGTTAGATCATTGCAATTGCTTTTCTCAAAATCCTTATCTTTTTGTTGCATATTCATCAAGATCAGTGTTGAAAGGTTACAGTTTATAACAACTACTTTGTTATACTATAAATAAGGCTGAAAAAGAACTTTTTTCATGGGGCTGCAGAAATTTGCACATATCATTTGAGGATGCATGTATAGAGCTGTAGCAGGTGTCACTCAGCTTTCTGTATTTGCCCCTTTGTAAGGCTGGACAAAGACAATGTCCCAGTGATCTGAACACTGTCAGGTGAATGACACAGTATATAAACCACAAAATGTTAACTGTGATTCTGCCTAGACAAGCTGTCATGAGCTTGGTGGGCACAATCCAGGAGCCACACTACGTTTTAGGGAACCCTGTTCCCAAAACTCTCTCCACCTCTCAGCAAAGGTGGCTGCTGAGACTCCACGTTGCACTGACACAAACCAGCTCTCTGATGGAGCAGGCTTGGAGGAGCACATCCCAGAAGCAGGGCAGGGCACACTCCTGTCTGTTGGGTCTGTGAAGGCATATTCATATGTTCCTTTCCCCAGTGGAACTCGGCATTGGTAGAACTGGCCCTTATTTGTCAGAACTAGCAGTGGTGTAAAACTCATAGACGAATAAAAAAGCCAAAATGATAATGCTGCAGTAGGATTCCTAACGCAGCAAAGGGTGTCTCAACATGAACTAAGATCCAAGAAAATTACACAAAGTATTGATACAAATCCCAAATTAGCTTTTTTACCCCACAGCTACTGGGAGACAGTAATTGCATACAGGGTATGTACAGAAGATTATATAAACAAATTTAGAATTGAAAGTACAAAGTAATAACTAAGACAATTGAAAATGATTCTTCCTGACAGAAATACATTATGTGCTCTTTAACATATCACAATATATTATACTTTACAAGATAGCTTTTAGTTAAAATATGCTAATAAAAATGTGACAGCAAAATACTAGTTATGGAATGTGTGAGTGAAACTAACAGAGCTTTTATATATGGTTTAGCAAGGGATGAACTATGTTATTTACAGTTTAAAATAAATTCTGTGATGTGCCTTTTATTCATGACACTGCAAAATCACATGACATAACCATATAGCCACAAGTGAGCCTTCCAAATGCATACAAACAGCAAAGCCTAAAGCTACATGGAAAGCTTCTGGCTGGGTTTCTGACAGGTTCTGACATGGAGCTCAGTGAGTGTTAGTAAAAGACTTCTACTACTTTTGCCTCTCTTACTACATAAAAAATACATATTTTTCTTACAGCTTTAAAATTAATGTATCTAATGTCTCAATGTAAATGTTGCATTTCCAGTCATCTGTGAAAAATCCTTTATGTTTTTGAGTGAAACAGATTTTCCAGATATTTACAAAGCCAAAATACAAACCCAGTTTTATTATCTGTGGGGATTTTACAGACCATGAAGCAAAATCCACAGTAAAAAGCATCTGCATATAATTATTGAAAGAAAACTCAGTTTAATTGATGCATTATTTGCATAGAGATGAACTTGCTGCTTATTTATAATATTTGTAAGAGCTCATTCAAGCCCTCCATGTAGGCAAGCGGAAGTCTCCAGATTCAAAACAAAAATCCAAATAAAAATAGTGAAGCAGTTTTGCTTAGCTTGGAACATGCATGGAAATATGTGTATGTAGAAGAGACTTCAAATTAAGAAGCAGAGCAATGCTCAGTAATAACTGAAGACCTTAAAAGAACTAATGCTCATGTATGCCTTAGGAAAAGTCCACAGAGCGTATTATTGCTTGGGTACTGACTTGGGAATGCATTATTTTTGGCAGCTTAAATCCTGACGTTTTCAAGAAAAAAGTAATTTATTTCTTGGAAATAAACCTTTTCAGAAATAAAGAAAAATAGACATCAAAGAATATTTACCCCATCAATTTCTCCATCCCCTAAGAATAACCTATGAGATCTCAAAATATGGTCAGTTACTCAGATCAAAAAGAGTAACCATATGTTTCTCACTATTGCTAATTACAAAGGAGACTAAATTACTGAAAAAGAACTTAAATTTAAACAATTCTAATAAAAATAAGAGCTGGTTTATTGACAATTATGTGCTTTTAGGTACAGCTGAAATTCAGTTAAGCCTTTAAGGTATGGCTGTTACTAACAAAATCAAGTGGTGCCTTAGTCATGGACTGAGACTCCACTGTGGGAAGAGTTCTGTGAAGTTTGGATAAATCCCACAGTCCTGCTTCAAAAATCATCTAAGGATAAGACAAAGGAACAGATGCAGACAAATTAGTTCAGGGAAACTAGGCAATATCAAGGTGATTTATCAAATGTAGTGATAAAGGTCTCTGCAGGCCAGTAATCTAGCATTTGTCTAATCATCCACAGAAGTCCAGGAAAGAGGATTCTGACTGTAAAGCAACCATGTCCTGTCAGTGTTTGTCAATAGTTCCTCCCAAACATAATGAACAAAGCTGGAAGATGAATGACGATCCTTGTTTTAGAATTAGTGAGTATAAGCTGCTGAGAGCACCATTATGTTTCTGTTAATATCTGTGAGCCAATAAGGGGAACTGAGGGAGAGATACTAAGCAGGATAAGGATACATCATCTAAAGGTTTAAAAAGACCTTGGCAATCAATGTTTTGGTAGAATTTGGCCTTGGATGCGACCAGAAGAGAGAAGCTCAATTTTTAATTCAGTGAACCTGTACAGTAGGTGGTAAATAGGGCACTTGCTGGAGAGACAAGGGTGGGGAGGTGACTGTGGGATAAAGTGAAGCAGAATTGTACTGACAGGGGAAAGTGACAAAAGCCATAGGAAGAGTAAAGGATAAAATGGAAGAGTGAGATGAAGAAAGAAGGGAAAAGAAGGGATGGGACTGCTGAAGAAAGCAGAACTCTCAGAAGAGAGCAGCTACAACATCTCTGCCTCAATGGTAAAATAAAGTTGTGGAGAAAAGAAAGACAAAGCAGAAGCCTTTGCTGATTTCCTCTCCAAAGATTTTAATGAGATGCCATCTAAGTAGAGAGATAAGTGGATACAGGAAGATGAGGAGCTTAAGGAGTAAGTCAGAGATGTGTAAAAAATTACTGTAATTAAGTAGATTTTCTCTGAATAGTGTTACTTAGGGAAATGGCAAAACTGGGAGAAAAAACACATCTATGACACAGGAAGACTTCCAAACCCCCAAGTCACACTGTGCTGTGCAAGATCAGGAAGAGGGGAAAAGAGCAGTGGGAGTGAGTTAGAGTTCTGCTGTCAGCCAAGGGATAAAAACAAAATGAAGAGTGGAGAACAGGGAATAACAGAGGCAGGAGTTACCAGATCAGAGAGAGAAGGGAACAGACTGTGAGCAGAGAGCTGTGAGTTTGCTAGTCAGGTTTAGAGATTGTTCTGGCCTCAGCTCAAGAAGTGGTTTATTTCTGTGAAGCTAATGACAAAGTCCTATCAATGCAATCCATCAGACCCTTAATTATCTCTCCCTGAACCAAGTCCCAGGCATGATTTCTGTGCCACCTTTAGGAGGTCAAAGTTAAAGAACAATAGTTTGGTAAATGGCCATTTGACACTGTTTGCCTGGTCCAAAAATGTATCAAGTAATACAGTTGAGCTTAAATTTGGAAGAAAAATTCTTTCTTACATCAAAACTTTATAGAAACACAGCAAACATGCTTTAATAATAAACAGATAATTAAAACCACTTGAAACACATGTATGTGTTTTATTAGTGACTAAAATCAATGGTATGTTGCAATTTAGTTATGCAGGCTGATTTAGTATCATGTTATGTACCAGTTACATAGACATGTGCTATGGGCTTAGTCATAAAAGTGTGGAATGCACCACTAACAAATTCAATTTTTTGCTCTTAACTACTCACAAAACTCCTCTTCTTCTAAAGGGAAACCACACAATATCTATTATAAAGGGCTCAGTCAAAAGGAAAGCCAAAATAAAGACAGTCCTTAACGGCCCACTGGACCCTCACTAAAACTATGCATTTTGGGGGAAAAAACAAAGAAAAGTAGTTACGAAAGTTCACCCCCATCCTTAGAAGGAGCTGCTGTTCTTAACAGCAGTTTGGAGTTCAAATATTGCAATGGGATATCCATGTCATTTGGAAAAGCTGAATGTGTGAGTGTCTAAGAAAATGCTGACAGTTACTTTTCCTGTCATTCTGGTTAAAGAAGCAAAGCACATGGCTGGCTCAATAGTACATTAAGGATTTTGCTCTTTAGCTTTGTATTGAAAAATATATTTTCAAGTAACTCATTTATTAGGGCAGACATCTGAAGAAATAGATCTTCCTTCGGAATGCAATGTCACTAATGCCAAGAAAATGAAAGCTTAGGCATTTTTACAGATACAAGCCCAAATGCCCAGCCTTGGCATACTGCCCTAGGAATCCTTCAGCTGCCACGCTGCCTCATGGGAATTGTAGCTTGAGTGACTGGAGCCTGGTACTCCTTCACTGGCTGAACATCCATTGTAAATGTCCTTGAATGCCCTGTGTCAGACAGTCCCTCTTGCACAGCGAGCCAGAGAAGAGATGTGACCTTGCTACATCAGGGACCCGACTTCAGAGAAGGAAAAGACCTCTGAATTTTAACACTACTGAAGTATTATGGCAAATGTATGCTAACATCAAATTGATCCCAAAATAAAATATATGGCTAGAAGAGACCTTCTAGGCATCTGTATACTGCTCCAACAGCATTTTATATAAAAGCATTAAATGGGTTATCATACTTCACCTATGATCAAGTTCTTAGATTAAACCAGATTCTTAATTCTACAGTGATTGCACACTGGTCACAGGCCTTATCCTTCCCTGTAGACCTCTTTTCTCCATGGGGGAAATCAAGTTGTAAGTTTATGAGCAGTGTGTGAAAGAAGAATGACTTTTATTTTGCTTTAAAATGTATTTGTAAACTAGAAATGGCTATGAGAAATAGATTGCACAGGAAGAGAATACCATGGAAACTGCTCATCCAGCAGTTTCAGCTTTCAGCTCTCAGCTCATCCAACTGATGTTGGCTTTTGGTGCAAAGTAAGTAATCCAGTGCTACCCATGCTTTTGTCATCAGGTGTCATCAGGTATTAAAATTTGCTCTGAGACTGGCCTACATATTTCATCTAATTCTGACCCTCACTGTGCAAAAGACTGTATTGACCTGAGAAATGTCAGACCTGCTCTCCTAAATTATTTATGATAAATAAGCTTATTTTAGTAAAGGTTTGCACTGATGCAACTACATAAATGTTTAAATATTGTAATTAATTAAAATATATTTTTATTTATTTATTTATTTATAAATATATTGAGTAAATTTCTGATATAGGTAAAGCATTATCCTTCCTCAAATCTACTTAAATTGGGATTTCCTTGGACACATATAGGTGTATATCTGAAGAAGCTTACAAATCATGCTTGTTCTGATGTGGATAATATGGACAGCTTTCCTGTAAGTATAACCTCTGTGGAGGCACAGTGTATGAATTAGAGCATAAGGAGAGTCAAAACTTAGAATATTTTGATTTAATGTATACTAATGTGTGAGATTTGCTAGCAAGGCAGAGTGTAAATAAAGCATATTTAGCTTTTCCCTGTGCAAAGTTTACTCAGCTCAAGAAGTGGTTTATTTCTGTGAAGCTAATGACAAAGTCCTATCAATGCAATCCATCAGACCCTTAATTATCTTTCCCTGAACCAAGGGATCTTAAATCTGAAGTTAATCTCACAGGAAGGTTGTGAGGAAGCTCAGGGCCTGTAGCATTCCTGGGGAAAAGGAATAACATGAGTTGTCAGAACTGTGTTATAAACTTTGTATTGCTGGTTTATTGCTTATTTAGGTGAAGAAAGGAGTGCCCCTAAGCACTAAAAAAATTTGGCAGTCCCCTGTGAAGAAGTTGGAGTGTAACCTGTGTAGTATTGGCTCCTTTCAAAATGCAAGTATTATTGTTCTCTTTTTAAAGGGTAAGGCTTCATTTTGTCCTTGAAATGATCATGTTTCAGGGAGTGCCAGCAGTAATATAACAACAGCAACAACGACAAATCCTGATCAGACCTTTTTTAAAGGTGTAAACAAATGTGTTACAGTGAAAGGTAACTAACTTCATGAGCTTCAGAAATTTACTGAACTTAGAGGATTGATCAAGTTAGGCTTGTCATTTAGTTTGGTGTTTGGTGCCCAAACCATGGAATATGCTTAGAAGTTTTACTTAGGCAGCTTTCAGTCAAATTTTAACAAGCATTTTGCAATGCAGCAGCCATGGGAAGGATTGAATCCTGGGATATCTCACCTTTCTGCTCTTCAAGCCTTTCACTGTCAGTTTCTGGGATGTAAGGGTTCCGAGTAAGACTGATAAGGAATGACATTTCCTATCTCACAGCAGATGAAAATGAGACAACCAGTAGTTAGGATCTGTGTTACCAGAAACCTACATCATGCAGTGCTTGAGAGGCAAAGCACTGGGGTCTAAGGCAGTGGAGATGGTGTCCTCCAGCTCAAGCAACACCTACTGTGCATTATCTCGTCTCTCTTTGCCAGCAGCAAGATGCAGGAAGAATAACAAAAGCACTCTCTAGCCCCTATCAAACAATATCAAAACACCTACACTCACAGTTTAATTTAACTTAACTCTTTCTGAGGCACCAGGAACACGATTCTTTCCTCCAGCAGAGCTCTGGGGCAGTAGTCTGCAGCCAAAAAGGAGTAGTAACAGTTTCAGCATGTCCTACTTTAACTGTGCCTGCCTCAGGCTCCAGAATCCCACATGAATGGCTCTACCTGCTTCTTTTGAGGTGCGTCTTCTCAGTCTTTTCATAGAAGCTGTTTAAAAAAAAAAGTTACTAGATATAAATCCTGAGCTTTTTTATGTCATATCCGTGATACTGACTAATCTGATGTGGGTTACTGTCCTTCTTATTGTGGACAAGAATCACACCTTCATTACAACTGGTGCATATATCCCACTGAGAAGTTTTGATTTTGATTAACACTGATGAAAATGACATGACAGAAAATCCCTGATGAACTCTAGCTATCACCTTTACTTCACAGGCACTGAGGATTCATAATGACTCAAAAGCAGAATAGCTCATAGGCTGCCTTCAGGATGTTGCCAAATGATCATTTTGTAAATTAGTTTTGTAACATAAGAGGAGCTGGACTTCACACTCATTCATAGTGTACTTTCTACTAAATTAACCCAATGGTAAACAAGTTTATATTAATTAATAAGATATAAAACTCCCAAGCTATCTCAAATGGCACACTATAGATCCTATAAATTTCATAAAATAATTGGGTCTTACTTTTATATTAACAACCTTATGAACCTAAGGTGATGAGCAACAGTATGAGCTAGGGTGTGAGTTTGAGAATCAGAGCACTGAAGATGGAACAGTTTTACACTAGCAATGTGAGAGAACAACCAACCACTGCAAAGCTTGGAGGGTTAACTTGTGTTGAAACTTGGGTAGATTTGAAAAGGACTTTAAAATTATGAACTCGAGTAGTAGGTTTTGAAAAACCAATAATTCCCCAATACTTGTGGCATAGAAAATGAAAATACAGAAAATCCTTAAATGGAAAAAATAACAGACAGTATCAAATTAAAATGAAATTTATTCTATAACTCATGATTACTATTCTGCAAAATTACTTTCAAAGATTCTACAAGTTAGGCTAACATCCACTGGTACTTGAATCAAAGTATGTTTTAGTAATAATGTACATGTGTATAACCATCATAGTAAAAGAAGTTTTTATTTGAAAACACTGATTAACAGTTTGACATCTGAAGGGCCACAGTGGTTGATATGGTTTTGTTTATATTTCACGCCAAAGAAAATTTGTTAGACTTAAGTTGCCATGTTTTTTGCATCTGGATTTTATGATGTTTGTCTTTTTAATGGCTGTATATAGAACTGATTCCAGTACTTGAGATTCTGGCTAAATGTAATTAGCTTAAGTGCTTAGAAGATGAAAGTTTATTTGCTTTATACTGGATTAAAGTGTAAGTAGCAAAGGTAGCATGACCAGACTGTGGGAGTTACCTCCAGCTATTCAGGTTTCAGAGATCTACATGCCAGCAAAGGACAGTGGTGGCCAGAAAGGCTAGGTATGTTTGAATTTATTAAATTTGCTCTAAGAAAACATCAAATATGTTCATGGACTAAAAAGGTTAAATGAAACCACAGCTTGTATAATGATTTGTCTGATCATATTTCTTCTCAGAAAAGTTATCACATATGCATATCATACATTGGTGCTTCCAGTTTGAGCAGCATTATAGCTGCATAAACTTACTGCCAGATTTCTCTCACCTTCTGGAATGAAGAATTCAGCATAATTCTCATCATCATAAGAGTTGAAGGGTAAGAAGAGGGAAATGCTCAGGCAATTACTGGTATTAAATTCCAGTGAATTATATGAACTATTAGAACAGGAAAGCAGACATAACAAAAATGATGGTTAAGACCCAGACACTGGCAGCCTAATTTTGCTTTTTATGAATAATATGTTAAAGTGCTAAATGAAAATAAGATTAAAATTATCAAATGCCAAAGCAGTTCCACATGGGAAAGATCACTGTTGATCATTAGATATGGAAAATATACAAAGGAAAAACTCCAAACTCGTAGGCAGAGACTACTGGCAGATGGAACACTTATCTTTTCAAAAGAGATGAACATGCATGCTTGGATGTTATTTTTTATTTACAAAAGCAAATTATATTAGTTTTAACATGCTGGAATTCATGTAAAACACACAGTGTCTGGTAACTGCTTTGATTTCTCTATAGTGCTATTAAATCTTGGCTAATTTATAACTTTTGATTTGTTTTCTCCCCACTTTGGTATTGGAATAACCTGCAACTTTTACATCATACCAAATGACAAGTGATGTGACTACCAGAATTCTCTGGTTTGTTCTCCTTCTGAACACCTACATAGAATTCTTTTTTCTATTGAGCTACAATGCTGCTAATGCTCAAGGGCAAGAATTTGCTGCCTTTGACTCAGTTCTGTTGTGTTTTCCTTTGTAACTTGGAGTTGAATGCAATTAAAAATGTGTGGACACAAATAAAAAGCCTGTTTTAAAGTTCACCTTTTCTAATCACAAACATTTTTAAACATACCACATTTCAATTTTTGATGAGTGTGATGAACAAACTAGACAAGATTCTATTGGTGATGCAAGTCAGAAGATAAATTTTTTAGGTCTTAAAGCATATATATCCAACATATATTTTTATCAAAAACAATGATACTTTGATAAGATTTTAACAATGAAAATAATAAAAAATGTAAACATGACATTAAGATACATTAAAGTGTATTTGTATATGACTTAATTTTTATGGAATTGTGTGTAATTGTAGCTGCCATGTGTAAGAATGTGGTAGTATCAGTCTTCTTGGTTTCTTTAGCTGCATCAGAAAATATAGTTCTCTTTTTTGACACACTTAGATTATATCTACCAATAAATAGAACAGGCCCCATGGTCAAGTGTTGTGACACAGCCCACATCTTTATTGTTGAATTCTCTCGGTATCAGGAAGCCAAATCCAGGCTCTGTGTTGATAATGTTAATTGCCCCAGATGCAGTTTGGGAGATTAGGGGGTTTTTTTGGCACAGACTAAAATTGTCCCAGGGATTGTGCTAAAAGTTTAACATCATGGCTGATCACATATATCTGCATCCTGGGCTTGTGTTTGGTTCACAAACACAGATATAATTCTGTAGTTTCCATTGTAAAAAGAATGGATACTCAAATATTTGTCAATCCTCTGTAGTCTGAGGATTCAGCAGAGTCAATGGAGAATAGTAATTTAATTATTTAAAAATTAAGAAATATAATGTTAAGTCTCTGGGTGTTACATTGCACTGCAGATGAAGAGGTATGAATACCCAAGTTGCTCCTAATTTTTCTCCACTTTTCACATTTTTGAGCTACTTTAGGGTGCGTTCTCAGAAGATGAAAGAGGCTGGGTAGTATCTTGTGTATTTTCTGTGGTTACTATGGACAGCCATCTTCTGTGCTTCTCTGTTAAATTAATGGCACCAGGGCAACCTCATTAACCACTTTCAAGTTCCATGTTTTCCCAAGAACAGTTTCACAATGAAAACCACAAAAGCTCATGAAGATGAAAGGCTCCACAACATTATTTTTTCATATGTAAAAAATGGGAAGAAGCTCAGCTACTTGGAGCTAGAAGTAGCTCATTGCATCAAGTACCTTCCTGTGGCTTATGCAGTAGAGAATCTGCAGGTAAACTCCAAGCATCGTATTTCACCCCCTTCTCCAGCTGCTGTAGAAAATAGACAGAATAACTTGAGATCAAGCATTTTTTAAAAATGTGACCACAACACTCACATGATGCTGACCTCTGGCCTGGATTCTGCTGAAACCTATAAGAGTGAACACTGCACATCCCCAGGCTGCTCTAAGACAGAAAAAAGAAAGTCAGAGATGACTGTCTCATGGGGAGGATGAAGGAGTTAATAGCAAGCATAATTAGTACAAATGCTAGTGATAAAATCCTCTCCTTGTAGGAATCAATGGGAAGCACATGCTTTAAGAGTTAGGATTTCATCTTAGACATTTTTTTTCCATTAAGCTATTTCTATATCTTATTTTTTGGTTCACGACAGTGACTGATTTCCTACTCTATTTTCTGAACAATTATATAATGAAACAACTACTATACTTGTTATCTTCATCCTTGGAAAGCATTTTTATATTTTTAAAAAATGCAGTTTTTTTCAGTACTGGCATATGCTTTCTTTTCACAACAGATTGTCACAGGAAGCAAAAAAAGAGAAGTATTAAGAGAACGGTATGCAAGGATCACCCTTTAAAATGCCAGATAATGATCATTATATTTACTAGATGGACTTAATTTTCAGGTTTTGGAAGGCAGACATTTGGCTGAAAATTAGAGATCTGTTTTATCTGCAAGCAACAACCAGAAGTGAAGAAGGTGCAGCAGAGTGGAAGGTGAAGTCTCTCTGTCCCCTGAAGAGGCGGAAGTTGCAAGATATAACATAGATGACTGGCAGGAAAGTCCTGAGAAGGTGCAAAATAAGAGAAATAAAACTTTTACACTAAGGGACTCCCATACCTATGCCTTATGTTTAATAGAAAGAAGGAAGATATACATGGTGTAAAAATCAATTATACAAAATAAACACAAAAATATATAATGTCTTACTGTTGGCCTGTAATCCATATTTTGTGTACAGCTGAGTCCCTTGAGTATTTTTGTTATACTGCGGATTTATGCACAGCATTTTTTTTAGCAGAGCAGAGTCTGTCTAGGCTGGTAAAAATGGCATTTTTTTTACCCAACACATATAGTATTTCCTTTCAGAAGTTAATTAAAGACACATTTTATTTGAATCAACAGATCAAAACCAGAAATTATATTCAGAATGTTGTGTAATATTTGTAGATATTCAGAATAATGACTGTATCAGTATAGAAAACACTTGCTGAAAATGGTCTTAGAAGAACAGAATCCTAGAATCATAAAAGAGTTTGGGTTGGAAGAGACTGTAAGATCAAATTGTTCCAACCTTCTGCCATGGGCAGGGAGACTTCCCAACAGACCGAGTTGCTCAGAGCCCATCCAGCCTGGCCTTGAACACTGCCAGGGATGGGGCAGCCACAGCAGCTGTTGCAGAGAGCATGAGCCTTAAAAGCATAAAACAGGCAACATGCACAAAAAGATGTAACACAATTACAGCAGATGGTATTTCATATATAGGTGGTATTTCATCCTTTGTGTTTCAGATAGACACCCGATATCCATTGTGGCCTGGGTGTAGTCTCACATCTCATGTTTGCTTTGAGATGATATAGGAATGAACTGCCAAAAGGACCTTCTTCTGCTCATAACTTGACATAATTTCTTCCTGTGCCAGCTCTAGCAATTAGATAACTACCCAGTGATCTAGACCAGGGAACTGACATACCTGAATTTCAATTTACCGATAAGAATTCCAAAAAGTGAAGTTGGTTTTTTTTTTTTTTTTAAGTGCAGTGGTTGGATTTGTTGATGCTGCAAAGCATGTTTGTTGTACATGAGGTGCCTGGCCCAGGTATACTTAAATGCAATGTCAGCATAGGGGATCATATGAGAACATATTAGGAGCAGCACAGAGATTGCTATTGGGCTTTTTGGCAACATCTCCTATTGGATGAAATTAAAGCATTTGTAAGACTGAGATCTGAGGTTTGTTGTACTCAAAGCTCTGCATCCTCTGGAATGACTGGTCACATTCCCTTCCTGAACATTTGGGTTTTTTCCCTTCTTTGTGACAGCTCTAGCAGAGTACAAGATGGTTCAGTGAACTGACACAAGAGAAATTTTTTTCTTTTGGTGGATTACTTTTCCACTTGAACAGCAAATTAACTAATACTCTACTAACTCACACATAGGTCACTTGGTTGTTAGGTCCAAGCAAGTGACATGGCAGGGAGCATATTGAAAGAACCACTGCAAGAGTAGAACAACCCCATTTGAGGGTTGGAAGTGCAATTTCATGACATTAGATTTATCTTCAAACTACACTAGAATAATCAAACTCTCTTTCAACTCACAGTGAATAAGTACATGTCCTTTAATTTCAGCCTTATGTAGTCACTTCCTGCCAATTTAGCTAAACATCTTACTTAAATTATTTCTTCTAGATAATGTTGAAATAGTAGAATACATTCAAATAAATCCCTGATGATTCTACCACACATCCTTAGGTTTATATTGCAGTAATTGCTCTTAAATATGAGAGCTGTTAACACTGAGAATTCCTGATTTTTTCTTTACAGAAGCAACTGGAAACTCCAATCAAGGAAACAGGCTAGATGCTGCATGAGTAGGCAGTTTATGGAGTTTACCATGAAGATAAGATTGAATAAAACAGCAGATTATATGGTCCCTTAAGACTGCAGTCTTGCAAGTCTTTTCTTCTTCTCAAAACATGTCTGCAAAAGCTGTGAATCTTCATTACAGAAGGTAGAGAGACTACAAAACCATTTACTGATCTACAAGGAACAGAAGATGAAAATAGCATGCTTTGGAGAAGAAAAGTTTTCTGTGGAAGAATTCTGCTACAGAAGAGCTTCAGTCTATCAGAGATAAAGAGAAATATTTTAACTAGTATTAAAAAATCAATTATATTCTAATCCCCAAACTGGATTATGCTAATCTGTCACATCGCTTTCCCATTTAGTGTTCACCAGGTAAATCCTCATATACATATGTATTGGTTGCTCAGTCTTAGCTGAGGAGTGGTAATTCACCACTGAAAGCAGAAAGGAACAGCTTCTTAAAGTACTTGCTTAACCTGATATTACCTTAAAATCTAAAAGTAATTTAACCTGTCAGGTTTGACTTGGCTTTGAAAACACAATCTTCATATGAGAAATTGTTTAAGAGACGCTGATTTTCAGAAAGTAGCAGCTCAGCTGAGAAATTTAGCATGTTCTGTGGTGTCTACAAGGCTGCTTAAGACAAAATCAAACCAAGAGGCCAGTTGGGATCTCTGCTAAGGAGGAAGCTTTAAGCTTACCCGTTTGTTATTCGAAATAGAATCAATTATCCATACAGTCATAGCTACAGTGGAGAGATGAAGTAGGAAACCCTTGTGTATGGCCTCTCAGCAGTTAGGTCTGACACAGAATCTCAGCTCCCAAATGCCAAGGTGGTGGCTCTGCTCCACTGCCATTGCAGTTGCTACAGCCTCATGAGATCAGCATTCTGACTGCAACCCGTCCTTGCCCCCCTCAGCAACTTGTGTGTGCCTCTAGCTTCATCATCACATAGACTGTATCTGGTAGCAAAGAACATCAACAGGGTTTCTTTGAAGTCAGAGCATTTGTTGGAAATAAAAGCTAGGTAGGAAAGGCCATGCAGAGCAAACCTCCCAGACACAGCGATGCAGGAGCATCCTGGGGTGAAGTGTTCTGCAGGCTGAGAGAAGCTGGAAGAAACAGCACGTACTGCATGATGTTTTAGGACAGCATAGCTATAGATTCATAGCAGTGTAGCTGCAACAGTAATAAAGCATCCAAGGGAGATGGAATTTATCGCATGAAATCACTGTAGTTTTTCACTGGCCATGCAGGACGTCTGGGTAATTGGTGCAAACTAGGCTCCTCACCTTAAGGCAAATATATTTAGGTAAGATAAATCCCATCTGCAGTTTCTCACTTCCCCCAGGGAGCTGAGTGAGGTAGCTAAGCCGGGGGTAAACTCATAGCCCTTTTGAAGTGAGAAGAAAAGCTTCTGAGTACATGAGCTTCAACTAAATAAAACAAACACAATTATTCAGTGACTACTCCAGTCTTTACTGCATAGTAATGATAGTTATATGTGTAAAATAGCTAATAATTACGTAGCTAGTAAGTAAAACAAGCTCAGCCACCACTTCAGAAAAATTATTGTATTTTTCTGTATTCTTCTTAGCTTAATTTTAATATTCATATTCTTGCCTTCTAGGGATATATTTTAAGCTATCACTCTGAGAGCTTTCCCAGTGACTGGAAATAATTGTGAGCTTCATGGAAAATATGTATTTATAAACAAAGTATTAATTTTAATACTCTTTTGTGAATGCCTGAATAATTATCCTGAATGGACTAGAAACTGCCAGAAGCCAGGGGCAATCTTGGTCTCAGACAGGGCTTTGTTGCAGCATGGAGTATTGAATAGGCCCAGGTTTTGAGTATAATCACTTGTTCAACCATATTGTGTGCCTCTGTGGGCACTCAATAAAAAATATCCCCAAAACTGACGCCCAGTGTCCTGTCAGAGGAAGCAATAAACACATCATGGAAGACTCTTGCAGAAACTTTACATGTAGATCATATCCTAGCTTAGAGCACATGATGTTGTTTTACATAATCAGGAAAGAAAGGTTTCAAATATTTTTTGGTTGTCAAAAAGTACTGAAGGGAATGAACAGAGCAAATTATTACTCATATAGTCATTGCTCTTCATATTATGCAATTGCTTGTAAAATGCTTCTGCCAAAATTAGGTATTTCCTATATAGTGCAGTGAACTGTGTTTCCTTATTTAGAGCTTGACTGATTTTTCCCGTCCCCCCTATAAAGCTGAGATACTGCTTGACTTTCTTTTTTGTTTAGTCCTCATTCAGCAAAGCATTAAAGCAGGCATCACAATCAACTTCATAGCAGGATGTAGATGGTGCCATTTATCTAAATTTCAGTGGATTAAGGTTGAATTTCTCCTTTCCAAGTAATGGGAGCACAGAGAGTAAGGTACCATTATCACTTGGTGGCACAGACTGAACCATACTGAATTGCCAACTGCATTGAAAAATATTATGAGGAAAAGGAAATCTATATAAATGTTCTTGCTAATGGCTGTCATTGTCATCCTCATTTTCTTCAATGGGAGGCAGTGTTCTGCTGTATCAACTACTACCACAGCTCACCCTGCATGTCTGACTGCAGGACTGCAATCACCCCTCTTGGCTGCAGCATCACCTGGGAGCACTGAGTTAAACCTCACGTTTTTATGTTTTCCAGCACAGCTGACTGTGTCTCCACAAATGCAGGTATTGCTGTTGCACAACATGTCTAGATTGCCAGGTTTTGATACAGAAAGAAAAGTTTATCTGCAACAGTTTTATGCAAAAATTATTTGTCCTAAAAGTTCCGCCTCTAATTTCTGCCTTTTCAAAGTTGGTCATTAGTCACTCCACACGGATAACAAGCCAGGATAGCACTCATGATTATAGCATGCAAAACACACACTCTTAGTGTTTCTTGTGGATGATCCCAGTCCTTAAACAGCACCCCACTGATTTGTGGGTATCTTAGCTTTCAACTGCATTCCAAACCTCAGGCTGCTGGTAACCTTTTATCTCTGTTCTTATCAACATTTACTACTGAGTGGCTTGAAGAAATAGATATCACAATCAAAGGGTGGTGCTTCTCCCTAGATATTGATCAAAGGCATTTATTGACAGATCAATTTGTAGTAACATATGCAAAACTAACCTATTTAGACCAGAGACAAGGTAATTCCAAGATAAAGACATATAAACTGCAATGTTGCCTGCTAGTACTTACTTTTTGTGTTCTGCTATAACACTTTTGTGTTCTGCTTTAAGAACTGTTCCTAGTGAAATACACTCTGTTATCAAATTCCAATAACATTGTGATACTAGGAAATGTAAAAATTAAATAATGTGAAAACCTGTTGAGATTTTTATTTAAAAGCAAGTATTTGTATTATGCATGAAGATATACCTACTGAGCTATAAAATTAATGTTTCCTTGTATATCCTACTGCTAGTGTATTAAATTCAATTGAAGTAAAGTATTGAATTTCAACATGCTGTATAAATCTCTTGAAAAATGAGTTTTTCCGTCGATGTAGGCTGATAGCTACTAATTTTAGAAATTAATTACTTAGTATGCCCTCATAAAAAATTAAATTAAGATGGAGTTAGACCCAAGAAAACAATTAATTAGAGGAAAAATATTTTTCAGATTTGTTTCAATTGCATCAAATTCAAAGCTGGAAAATATAATTAAACTTAAAAATATACACTCATTAAGGTCCTCAACGAAGATTAAGGCTCTCACACATCTTTAACTCTGTGGTAATTATATGAATATAATTAAAGCATTTTATATTTATTTTTAATTTTCAGAAGATGATGAGATTCTCCAATCCTATGTTTTCACTACTTGTGGTAACAGGGAAGGGCAGAGTTAAAGTTAGGTGCCAGGCTGCCCTAATCTTAATATGTTTGGATTACCATTATGTGTAACCAGACTCAAAGAAAACACTGACACTGATGCTAAATTTCTTGTAGGACCAACGAGTTTTCAAACAAATTATGTCTAAATTAAGAAAATGTATTCACCAGGAGACTTAAAAAGACTGACCCTGTGCTCCAAAATAGTTCTGTAAGTATAGGGTGGATTTGCTGGATAATCCACTCTCTGCTTTGTGCTCGCAGAAACTGAGCCTTTGTGACAGAGGGACAGGTAACTTCCCTGCAGTGGAAACACCACCAGGTGCCCTGGCCTGGGTGAGTTATTGCACATGGACTCGCAGGGAACTGGGGATCCCCAAAGTGTCCCTGCTTGCTTCAGGGACTCTAGACTAGGCCTGTGAGCAGAGACACTCGTTTGTCTAAAGGTTGCACATTCTACACAGAAGAACTGAAAAAACGCAGGGCAAAGGGAGGATTCCCATCAACCCTTCAGGCATGGAAACTCCAGGATTCCTCTGCCACCAGTCCTCCCCTGTGTCCTTTGGCTTAAGGGCCCATATGAATTCAGCATGACTGTCGGTGTGAAGTGCAGTTTAACAACATTAAACTAGGCCAAAATGGCATGGGAAATGCCTTCTGCAAGGCAAAGCCTTCCGAGGGCGAGCCTCTGGCTGCCTATATAAAGAAAAAAAAACTCTGCCTGATACCTACCCAGCAAGTTGCAATATGAGGGCTTTGCAGCCATTTAAACACCTGCAGGAAAAGCAGTTCCTTAATACCAGTATTTATAAATTATTTTAACTGAGTCTGTTGGCATTACTGCGTGCTGCTGGCTCTTTCCCAAATGTCAGGGACTGTTTGTTCTGTTGGCAAAATGTATAGCAGAGGGAATAGCTTCCTCCTCAGTCAGCTTCCACAGAACCCTACTGAAGCGATGTCCAGCCTTCCTGTGCTCTCCTTGCATTATACTCTGTATCCCATTTTGTTTCTTTCTGGGTTACTGCTTTTATTTTGCACTTTCCTTTAAAATGCAATGCACTTCCAAACAGCGTTTTCTTACAGTCCAACTAGTTTTAAAACTTGACAGAAGTTGTGATCATACTGCATTCTGCCAAAGATTAAAAGCAGTATGAGAATGAAATTAAAGCTATGGATAAAGAGGGAGCTTACAAGGCAATATAAAATGGGAAAAATATGAACAGATGAACACAAGATAAAATCTCTTTCTAACTCCTTACCACTTGGCAGTTTTTACAGTAATTACTGTGTTATAAAAATGCCTGATTTAAACTTTTCACTGAAGATTAAAACACCAGTTTGCACTGACTTATGAAAATAATTTCAGTTGTTATTAGCAGACTTTAATTGCACCAATATGCTTTTCATTGCTTAAAAAGGTCTTTGTTCTTTACAAATAGTGATACAAAGGTAACAGCAATACTTCAGGGGCTTTTATTGCTTGGATGCAAAATAGAAGTCCTTAAGCTTTAAAAATCTCTTCTCTCAGAGATACCATCTTTTGCCTGGAGGTAAAGGACTTAGGGGATATTTACATGATTTAAGGCTAATTTTATAGCATATTATGTTCCCTCTCTGCCATGGAATCAAATACTAGAGGATTTGATTTTAAAAAAATGTAAATATGGGTAAAATGTAATAAAACTATTGTTTGTATGGGAAACCTCCATGCTAATCTGCAATAAATATGCAATATTGGAATGGTGTAACTTGGTGGTCAGCAACAGGAAAAACAACAATAGCTGTGGGAAGATAAGTACACATGATAATGCATATATAATTCATATTAGATACTTGGAACAAAGTCAGAAATTACATTTTAGCTTTGAAATTTTATTGTTTAGGTGACAGAGGAAAACAAAACAGTCATAAAAACATTATGATAGATATTAATGAGACATTAGTAAGACCTCATAAATATAGCAGTTTAAACAAAACCACTGAACTCAATTTCTAAAGACAGTTACCAAATCAAGCATTTCACCTATGAATTCCAAGAATACCCAGCAACATTTTGGTGATGGAAAATGTTCAGTCAGTACAGAGTTGAACAGTTGTTGCTTTTCTCTGAAGATAATGTTTAGCTTGAGGCAATTGTGGAGAAAGACCAGGCTGCCAATGCATGGAACTGCTGGGAGATGTGGATGGGAAACAAGGCAATCTACTAAAAAAGAAAAAAAACACAGTCACAGATCTTTGAGAATAAAGCCCTGTGATAAATGTTTGGACCAGTTAGAGAGAGAGATGTGTTGAGAGAACTATTGAACAAGGAACTGTGGGAGGTCTAGGAAGAGCCAAATGCAGTGAATGGAGTGAAATCCCAGTGACCTGAGTGGGCAGAGTATGTGGTTAGGATGATGGAAGACAGACCAGCAAGGCTTATTTTGGACAGCCATCCTTAGGAGTTTCAATCCTCAGGCCAATGAAGAGTGAGGAAAGATAATATTGAGTAAGACCTAATTGCTTGTAATATGAATCACCATCAAAGGGAAAAATATGCATTTGGCTACACGAGGTAGAAGAAAATCCGCCAAAGACATTTTTGGGTCTACTGAGGGATAATAGCACACTGATTCTAGGATATTTCATGTGATTTCTCCCATCTTTTGCTTTGGAATGAATTCACAGAGAAATGACTGCCTTCACTCTTGCTGGAACTTCTCAAAGAACTTAAAGACAGTTTTGAGGAAGGCAGTAATAAAATGGCTAGTGGTTGTCTATTCAGAGCTGCTCTTCCATGAGTGCTTAGGAATGATGCAGGAAGGGGATTGCATGCAGAGACACAGAGGGGTCATTTTATGACAAACAAAATATGAAACATTCTACAACAGTATAAATAGCAAAAGGATGCCTGAGCTTTCAAATTGCATTATAACTTATTATTGCATTATAACATTGTTACCAGTGTTCTGGATAAGAAGAATCACATAAGTGACCACATAAAACTCAGGCCCAAGTCCTTCAAAACTCCACTATTAGGAGTAGGGTTTTCCTTTTTTTTTTTTTTAATACAGTGGGACAGACCACATTTGCAGAGGAATTTGTATGAGTGAGGATTTCTAAGAACTAAGACTGATAGGAGAATCTTGACAAAAGACAGTATGTCTTATTTGTCCTTAGTCAAAATAGTCATTGAAATGAATGGAGAATTAATAAAAAAACTGCCAAGGCCTGATGGAATTTTCTAAAACATATCTGCCCTTGTGTGCATTTTTTCAGAATTTCATCAGAAACAATATTCTTCACGTAGTTAGAAGCTGAAAAATGAAATGACATCTTGCAATGGATAACATGGAGTAGTGTCTTGGTTTAAGTTTAGATTTGTCTGTCTAGTAATGAGTCTCCCAACATGTGGTTGTCTCCTATTCATTCCAACCAACCCCCTATTTCTGTCATGTAATTCCACGATAAAGTAAAGGATTTAGTAATCTCTGTGACAGAAAGTGTTACAAAAGTAATATTTTATTGCAAAAAACAATTGCACTCACTTTCTCAAATGAGACTAGTGCATGACCAATAGTGCCACCAGCATCTAAATGAGCAAGTTTGCATCAGAGTAGTTTGTGGATCAGATTTTAAATAAACCTCAAGTATGCAAGCTATAAAAACCTGTGCCAAAGCAGCTCTTACTTTTGCTTTAAAATTCTTGTACTTAATATTAATGCTTTCAAGCCACAGGCAGTAAACCTTTAACAAAATATACTGCACTTTCTGAGTGGTCAGATTTCCAGGCAAAATGTGAAGTTTACACCATGCATATGAAATTTCTAGGCTGAGGTTTAAACAGCAACAGAACCTGTTAAATACACTCCTTAGTGAAACTTCACTAGCACATATGATTTTCTATGACTACCCTTAAAATCCTGTAATCTATGCTTGCTGTCCAACAAAATATCCTTTCACATTTGTCTACTTTGGGCTTCTACAATAACGTTTTTGTAAAATACAGAATACACTTGAAAATGCCAGTGTCTTGTGTCTCCAAAGAACAGCTGAGATTTCTCTGTAAGGAAAAACATTTTTAGAACCTCAGGATTCCTTCTACCAAGGTGACTTTATAACAGCAAAACATTTTTGCACATTGAAAGTTGATTTTTTACAAAAATCTTTGCATGGTATTTGATTTTGTCTTTACATTCAAAGTTAGGATATGCAATCTAGTCTTTAAAGTGTCACTAAGCACTGCTCTAAGGGATTTGTCAACTAAACAGCAGATTTCTCCTCTCCCACAGCAAAATGTGCCGTTTTCAGAACAAACACAAGAGGGGGCGTTTAGATGATGTTGTGTCCGTTTAAATGCTGCTCTGTAAGCTCTGTGTAAACCACTGGGCTTGAGTCATGTGCTTCTGGCTTTTGACTCTCACTCTCACTGAGCTCCTACCAGTGTCATCTCATAACTTCTCAGTTAAATGACACTGGTTTTGTTTTGGTGCACGATACTCCAGTTAATTTCCTCTACAAGAAAACTGATACAAGGTAATGTATATTTAATTTTACTTCACACCCACACTCACACTACAGACACATGCACCAGATCTTCATGAACTGTGAGAAAAGGCTCCTAATTTCACAGGCCACAGATGAAATCAAACTAGCAGTTAAATCATTCCACACCCCATTTACAGTCATTGATCAATTTTTCCTGTCAACCCCAACTACTTCCTTTCTGTCACCCACAAGCCACACACTCCCACCTCAGTTCAGAGCCACCACCATTCAGCCTTGTACTTTAAACAACATTTATTGGTTATAAGTTCCTACATTACAATGATTACTCTAGGGTTGGTGTGGCTTTCGTGAATTGCACTTTAACCAATTCTGCATGTGGTTTTCTGTTGGGATGTTCAAGAAAGTGAGATACAGTGAAAAATGGTAGCTGCAAGTTGTATTTCTCTCATATTCCTAGAAATGTCTCAATGATCTATGTTTAAGTGATTTTTTCTAGATTTGGTATTTTTTTATGAGGAAGTTGTAGAATTGGAACTTGCCAAAGTGCTTTGGTGTGTTACACTTACAGGTGGAGTTATGGCTGCTGTGGCCAGGATGTGAGTGGGAATATATGGGCTGTAGGACAGGTAACAGAATCCAAGGAGAAGGTCCAATTCATAGAGTACAGTTGGAGAGAACAGAACTAATTCTTGTCCTTTTATGGGGTGTAAACTCCAGCCATGGTAGCTAAATTTTACTCAAGGGGTTTTGCTGTCTTTGGATTTTCTTGAGTGGGAAAATTTGATTATTTTAAAAGTGGTGCATCTCTGCTGACAGTGACTCACCACACAACTAATGTCACTGATGAGCTGTTCTCTAAGTCAGTGCCTTTTGAATTATCTCTTTCCATTACCAGGTATTCTTGAAAATGCCCCCAGGTCTGCTTTCTTTCATTCTCCTTATAATTTTTAAGTTATAAGGAATACCTGCATTTTCAAACTATGAGATATTGCTATTGCTTGTTGCAAGCCAGACCATGGCTCTGGCCCACTGTGAGATACAGGACAAGAGAGGATCATGCACTGACCTGCAATTGAGTAGTCTGCTATTTTGTGGAACTCTTAACTTTAACGTGAGCTTACTTAACAAAAGTGTTTGGTTACTGGGTAGCAGAAAACACCAGCCTATGCAAACAACCCAGGTCTCCTCAAAAGTGGTGGACATGGAAGGATGTGTGTGCTGTGCAAGAAATTCATGCTCATGACGAGTTTGGTTTGGCTTTCTGCACCGCTTTATTCCAAACTTTGGCTGAGCACAGTGCTGGAAGTGCACACTCACTCTTGCTGCCATGCAGTGGCTGTCTTTCACATGTTCAGGTACCCTTCAGATGCACACAGGGGTGACCAGGATGTTTCAAGAGCAGCCACCAAGACAGCAAGATGAGACTGGTAAAGAAATTGGCAGTATGAATACTTGTAAGGAGCTGGTCAGGCATGAAAATGAAAAAGATGAGTAATGAACAGGTGAACAGACTGCACTGAGGAACCTCACTTCAAAATTAGTCAAGTTATTGCAATGGAATGTAGAGATTAATCATGCATGCACTGGGCTTTTATTTAGTAGAACAAAAGAAGATAAAGGAAAAAGCCTCAGGATGCTAGAATTTATATGGTGTATGGTATATGATGTATGATCATATGGTATATGATCATAGCTATTATAGCATTTCCTTCAAAACATTTATCATCTTTTGGTATTAGAATCAGGATTCTGGACCTGATTCACTACAGTTGCTATTGTGTGACATAGTTTTTCTAAAATTATTTTAAAAAATCAAAATGTTCTGTTTCCCTTCATAATGGATGCTCTGTACACGACTTAGAGACAAAATAGTCTAAAGTCTCTTCACTGAATAAAATAAGTTTTTAAAGTAATGCTTTTAAGACCCAAAGAAATCAGGATATGCAAATTATTCAGAAAATTATTGTAAAATTCTTTATCCATCCATGTATATTTTTATAATGTGACTTGGAGAGAAGCATCTCTAATTGGCAATTGTCTAATTCCCCCCATCAGATACAACCTTTGGCTGATACACGAAGGTCAGAATATTCTCACAGTTTCAAATATTTCCCCCCAAATAAAGACTCTCTGAAACAAAAATCTTAGGTTTTGTAGTAGGCCCAAATACTTTAATTTTCAGGTAAACTGATGGTTTCTTATACTATTCTACTCACTTTAACTACTTGTACACTTAGCTTGAAAATTCAAGTTTTCAACTCATAGCTGTACTTAGGAAGTCTTTCAAATATATCACCTGCTTAAAAAACTATGGATTTTGTCAGCAGCTTCTCTGTGTACTTGATAGCTGTTTGTATTTCTGAATTGCTTCTCTGATCTCATGGTAGCTTGTGGTCCTGACATTTCATCCCCTCTTTGCCTTGGGCTTTTTGGGTGAAAAGGAATGATTAAGTTGCTGTTCAACATGTTTTGAAAGTCACTACAATTTGTCTTTAGATCTATTTTTAAGAGCTATGGGAATGTCACCCAGAAAAGCTGCTTCACTAGCAGTGAGTGGGCATAGGCTGTAACAGCCGAACAGCCTTCTCAGCACAATAGGGAAATTTTGACAAGGGTCACCTGAGATCCTTCTTTTGCTCCTTTTCCAAAGCTCTCCATGTTAGGCATTTTGCCTAGACATGTGTTTTCTTTTGGGTAAAGGCACAGCTTTGTCTAAAGTGTAAGGCACTAGTAAAGCATGCTGTCCCCTGGAATGACCTGAAATGATGACATGATGCTTGCAGAGCATTCAGAGCTAGACAGTTCTGAACAAAGCAGACATTTAAGGAAACAGCATGTGCAGTGAATCTTTGGGCTGGTAAGTATAATAACAAACACTGCAGGCAAATTTGGTAGAAAAGGAAAATAAATTAATCTGTCCTCAGTCTAGTCTGGAGGTGGCTCAGCTGCGGAGCTCTGCAGTCACAGCCTCTCTGTGGCAGTTGATGGTGAAGTTGTCACACTGAAGGGACTGCAGCTGTGCTGAGACAGTAACCAGACTGCATGCTCCCTACAGGAGTTGTTCTAGTCTGTAAAATGTCTCTAGTTGTATTTCATATGCTCAGATTCTAAGTGGGGGATATTTCTTAATCATGATTTTCTTCCCCATCAAGTTCACAGCCAGCAAATTCCTCATTCACATCGACATGAAACATTCCTTCCAACTGTGGATATTCATTCAGATCAGCCTACAGGAACATGGTCTTCAGCTGGACAAAACACACTTAAATTTTTTTGCAGTACTACAGTCTGAAAAATTCTTTTCCTTTGATTACATAAAATTGCTGTCTCCTCTAACAGCTAAATAGCAGAGGAAGCTTTGGGCTATGGAGGTGCTGTTGGAACCAAGTCTAATGTTTGGACAATTTCTTCTGCTTATTTAATAATAGACACAGTTGAATCAGCTCTGTGCCTCATTAACCTTCCTTTGACAAAATTTACTTGGCATACTCTGCTGAGTGTTGTGCTTGGCCCCTCTTATAAACTTTTATTTCAGACTCATCATGGGTTTTATGAATGTAAGACATTAAAGCAAACACATTTACAGTTTCATCCTCCCATTGAGACTGTGCTGGCCTTAGTTTTTATATGTCCAGTCTTAATTTCCTCTGAATGTCTCATAAGGCTGGACAGTAGATTCTTTTGAAACTGTTCTTTTACAGAGTAGAAGGAGGCTAGATGATGTATGAATCCTATCTCTACTTCAAAATATATCTTCACTTGAAAGTCTGTGCACTTATGGACATTTTCCCAAGAATGTTTTTGGTTTATTCATGAGTGTTGGACATTACAAACAAGTACATAATGTCAGTAAGCAATTTTTCCAATTAAGTCCATGGAATTGTTTGGTGTATAGGAAATTATAACCAAGTTTTTTGTTAGTTTGCTTGCCAGGGTCAATGTGGTGAAGATGGACACTTTTCTTCTGTGCACTATATCTATGTAATCCTGAGTTCTATCAGCTATGACAGAATGGTATTGTGAACCACAATTAATTTCCTTTACAATAGTGTGGATAACTTCACGGCTCATTAGACTGATGATTTCATTCTGAATTGTTGGACTTGTGTAATCTTGTTTTCTCTTCAGCTAGCTTCCCAGGGTCTCATTGTCATTGCTGTGAAGCTTCAGTAATTCAATAAAATTCTCCTCATCAATCTGATGGCCATGAATTACCGAGCCTTTTCTACTCCAGTAATGTACGGTGAGTATTATTTTGTACAGTGAGCAAAACTGATTTTCCAGCTAACATTTTAGCTTTCTTAATCCTTCAGACAAGCTGGAAAATATGGTGTTTGCTATTCCAATCAAACAAAGATGGTTTGGTGACAATTTGAACAAACTTTGGCTAGGAAGCATAGACAAGCAGTGGAACTTTGGCACAGAAGTGGATTTCTCTTCCTCCCCTCCACCACTACTGGCTCCATTCCTTCTGCTGCTGCTTTAGGTAGAGCTCAGTGTCAAGTTGTACAGCTGTGACATCAGAGGTAAGGCACTCACTGCTCAGCTAACCCCTTATGGATGGTGAATTTGTGATATCACAGCAAAGGATTTTAACAGTTTTGGAGATGTACAAATCACTGAGGAATAAATATGAAAGTATTTTATGAATATTTTTTGTAAGATAATGATTACACCCATTTCTGGTAATCAGAAGTCTGAAGACTCTCTGCTTGCCTAAGTCTGCCAAGATACAATATCATAACATTATTCTGGAGCTGTACCAGAATACGATACTTTTATGAATGACATTAAAGTGGCTTGTTTTCAGATGTTTCCATCTCCAAGAAAACAGCATGAAAGATAAAGGGAAGGGTGAGAAAAAGAGAGAACCAGAAGAGACAATTTTCAAAATAAAGAATGGAAAATCAAATATATATTGTGGTTCACTGCTGTTAAACATTCACCTGAGAGGATGGGTGAGATTTTATCTCACAGATCTCACCAGAAACACTGAACTGCAATTGGTACATGGAGCTACAAGCCTGCCATGCATACTTTTGTTAGAAATGCTAATATGTGTAGATTTTAAATTAGAAGTTGAGAATAAGTCTTGCCATAGTTCTTTCATTTGTATCTCAGTTCTCACCTATGAATGGGCATTAATTTATGATTATCACAGAAACTTCTAGCGAAGATAAATAAATCAGAGATTAAAAATACTCATATATTGTAGTGAGGGGCTGCCTTATGTGCTAGGGGACAAGTCTAAAACCAGCACCTCATTTCACTGTCATTTGTGAAGAGCATAATAAAATAAATGCTTAATTACCAAAAGATTTATTTGATAATATTTCAACTAAAACATCTTCTTATATGATATGAATGGTACAGAATTATAAAGAGAATTTCAATCTGGTATGTTTCATGTTCTGACAAAACTGTATCCTAACATCACCTGCCTTTCACTGTCATGTTTAAGTACTGGAGAGCTTCCAGGAGGAGCAGGTCAAAAAAGAAATAATGACTGAGAAGTGACAAGGGTTTAGGCCACACACTCTAAGCTTTTATGTCATAGAGCAGATCCTGAAAATATAGTCTATAATGCATAAATAAACAACACTATAGATACATGATATCTAGAATATTTCTACATTGCGTTTTGTTGAGTAATTGTGACTAATTCTCAAATTTATATACTAAGCATATAAATATATTACTGTATTTTCATATTTAATGCATATTTTAAAACCTGACTACATTAATAATAGTGTTTATTGAGAGTAAACATTCTATTTATAGAGTTTATTGGTAAATAAGTTCTAAATATATAAAAAATCCAACAAACCATAGAGTGCAATTTGTATATTAAAGTGTAATTGTAGCACTTTTTTATATGTATCAGCTAAACTGTCATTGTTTAAATATTATTTTGAGCCATATCCAGTGTATTCAGTGACAACAGCAACATGGCTCCATCAAGTATATTAGAGCACCTGAATTCTTCCAAACTCATTATCCCTGCCCCAAAAACAATGTGTATACAGCCAATGGCTTTATCTTCAGCAAGACACAAATGGACAACACAGAGCTGACTGGGTTAATGGAGGCTGGTTAATTATAAGATATCTACACAACACCAATATCTGCTCAGTGCTGCTGTGATCTGGTCTGTGACCATTAATTGTAATATTCTACATGAAGCTGTGTACAAAATGCTCCCATGGAAACTAATAGGAGTTTGGGAGTTATAGTATACCCTGAGGATGGCTGGCCAGAAGAATGTAAATGGACTTTTTAAAATATTTATTTATTGCCCAGTAAATTGCTGGTATTTTAAATGTAAATTAAAAAATTCTTAAATTAAAGAATTTCAAAGAAATTCTTCCCTTTATATTCATTGTGTAACAAATCCATCCCAGGCTTTTTCTTTTCCATAACAGGGAAGAGATTGAGATTTACTGCAGATTTCTGAAGAAGGTTTATATGCCAAAATATAGTAAAAAAATATATGGGTTTATTTGTATTAGCTCTTCTGTAATTATTGAAGCTGTCTTACAAACATCATGCTCCAACACAGTACATTTCATTTACTGGAAATTCAGGTATTTGAGGACACAGGACTTCTCAAAGCTTAGCAGGATGACTCTTAGGTCGGGCTTGAAAGAAGATAGAGAAAAATTTGAACATGTTTTCATAAAATTTTTCCCCAGCAAAGGAGAAATCATTGAAGTGCTTATTTGGGGTATGTACGTAACAGTTTACATGATGAGAGGTGGTAAGAGACCTCTGGGTATTGCACAGAAATTATATGAGTGATGCAATATGTCAGGAAGGCCTTTCTAACTGAGGTAAAGCACCTACCTTGGATCTTTTAGGGAGATGGGAACCAACTGAGAGATGCCATGGGGTATGTAACGTGATCAGTGTGACAAACAGGAACTTTTTGTTTTGACATCTATGAGGCAAAACTCTGTTACAGTAAAAATAATCCAGATGTTACATGAGAACTGGGATGAGGAGTCATCAGTAGTTGTGTCTAAGAGGCAGCTAAGATGTGTAATGGTGGGAAGTTCACACTGGGGTGGTCTGGGCCACACCTACTCTATCACTGACCTGGAACGAACTCCAGCAAAATCCACCCCTCTGCTGCTGTTAATAACAGAACTGGCACACAGACTGTGGGTTCCAAGCTACACATGCACAAGCATTGCCTTACTAGGCCTTCTGTAACTATTAAAACAAAATGTGATACAGTGGAGTATTTCAGCAGAGACATCATTGCTATTAGCCACAATTTGTAATTCCCATAGCCCTACCAGAGACATTTATACTGGCTTTTGGAAAATTTATCCACCAGGGAACATGTAAACAGCACAAGTCAGCCTGAGCAGTAAGAGATAAAATTCCAAGGCTTGGATGATTAAAAACTCTGTGATGTTCTACATGAATAGAGTATATTTGAAGACCAAATACATACTCTCCAAATTTGATTCAATAAAACTGAAACTCTCTGCCTTGCCCTTGGCCTCACAGTACACCCCGCATTAAAACCATTCAATAAAATTTGATATGTTGCCAACTGTTGCCTGCCTAAAGATTAAACTACTTAAGTTTTCAATTACCTATGATATAATACAACAAAGACACACGAGTAATGTCCTTAACCCTCTGGCTGAGCAATCAAAAAAAAAAAAAAAAAAGGCATTTACACTAGAGAAAGGCCTGAATAAAGAGATGGGCTTTGCACTGTGCCCTGAAGATCCACAGAGAGGGACTTGGGCTAAACATGTAGCTTTCTGGTATAACTGTGTCACTTTGGGGGGCTGATCTTAAACATATATAACCCTTGACACTGATGCACTTCTAAAAGTATGAAGATCTTATTAGATCAGGTCCTAGATCAATTTCAATGCAAGTGTAACTTGCTGATGAATGAACATGAAAGGGCATGTCTGCAATATATTCTGTTGCAGAGATACCTGGGCTAACTCTACCTTGTAGAAGTCAACAATTGCAGCTTTGTTTGGATGGCACTGAGCAATCCTAGGGATAGTTACAGTAGGTCATCCACAGACCTGTGATAACGTGGCTCTGGTGCTGCTGGGCTTTAACATCTGCTTTAAACTATTGCTGCACTGTGCTCTGTGGACAAATCTGCACACTCAGAATTGATTGGTTGATCTTTACTGTATTTCTGACTTACAGAATACAGACTAAACCACAGGTTCCCGCTGTTGGATCCCTGTAGATATGATCAATAAAGTAATGAGAATAATTCTCTTTCTCCTTACTGTCTCCAAAGGAAGGCTAGATGATTTGTTCAGCTGGAAAATTTCACATTGTATGTATATTTCAGATGAATCCTATTTTTGGTGTTTTGAGTGTAGAGTAATAAAGTAAAAATACAATCTTAATTTCAAAATAGCTACATATCCATCACTAGGACAGCATCATTAAAGTAAGCAGAGCTAATTAATCACTGCTACCATTTCCACATGCAGAAGATGCAGCTCCAGCTGCTGCTGTAATATGGGCATGAAAACTCCAGAGCTGGGAAGTCTGGTGAGAATTTGATGTCCTTATCTGCAGTTAAAATGCAACTAAGTCACTTGTTCTCAGCTATTCTCAAAAGGCTTGCAGCAGTGCATGGGAGAAAGTGTGCCTCAGGTAGTTAAGCCTCAGATCCTGTAAGGCTCTCAAAGTGAAAAGAGCATGGTAATCTGCCCTGGGAAGGGAAGCAGTAACTAATGCACCAGTGCAGTGTGTTTCTTCTGACCAGTCTGACTGAAGGAGCGGGTCACTGCATCTGCACCAGCTGCAGCTTCTGAGAGACTTTCAGGAGCATAATATGTTTAGCAAGCAGCATGGTAATCTAATCAGTGAATGGAAAAGCATGACTGTAGGCAAAATGTGGCAGAATGCTAAGAACTTGTAGTTAAAAAGGAAAACAAAGTAAACTTCCCTCAGTATCTTTGAACATGCATTTTTTCTACCTGTTTCCAGGGATTGTAATTAATTTGATTGCTATGTAATAAATCTCACTGCCAGACATCTTAGTATCATATCAACAGAAATCTTGAGTAGCATTGTATCTTACCAGCTGTAAACTGCTGCATTGTAAATTGCTGCTTCAATGTGAGTTGAAGAAATGTGCAAAAGCATCCGGTCCTGTCTGCAGCCAACTCCAATCTGCAGCTCCTTGCTTTGGTAAGGATCCTAAAAGCAGCTCCTGCTCCAGTCATGCACTGGGACCAAACTCTACATTTTCAAAGCCACAACCAGTTTCTATTTAAGATGTCTGAAGTAGCAAGGTGACATCCCAAGGAAAAAGACTACCCTTTTATGCAGGGGAGAAGCAACTAAAACTGTAGAGTATGCTGATTTTCTTGAACAGTCCTTTTAAATGGCTCTGGTATGAGAACATTTGAATACTTTAATGTAGAGCACGATACTAAAATATGGTATGAAATTACAGTAGATGTAAAATTAAATTATTAATGATATTAACTAATATATTTTCTCCTTTGGAAGCTATAAAATATCTTGTGTGAAGATGGTCAATTCTGCCCTTAAGGTCTCTTATTTAGCTTTTATCATATTAGCTCTAACAGAGAAAACAACATTGACAATAATGTACTGTGTGTGTCATACATGAAATCCCATTATCCATCTCTCCTGCTATAGAGCAAAATAACCACTTTTGCTGAGTTTTTGCACCTGAAATTCAGTTTATTTTTTTTTTTTAGTCATTTGTAGCAGATCAGAACCTCTTTTAAAGTATTGGACCAACCTCCATCCTTGATTACACTGGTGAAAATTTGGAATAATTGCCTTGAAATCAGAAAAACTCAAATGAATGGAATTTGGCACATAAAAAAATGTGTTTTGGCCCATTACCTTTTTGTAGCAAAAGGAAGTTTCATATAATTTCCATGTAAATTTCCAAATAATTCTATAGATTTCAAAGGAAGACAATATTTGGTATATATTGGAGCAAACTGATGATGTAAACTACTTATGTCAAAGGCAACACTAACAATTGCATAAAAGAAAATTAAAAGAAGCTGTGCAAAGCAAAGGTATGGAATAACCTGCCACAAGGGTAGAAACATGGGGAAATACAGGAAAAGACTATACACATAAAATGAAACAGAATAATACAGTAAATTTATAAAAGGAAATGAACTCCCTTTTCTCTAGTTAGTTGAAAGTGCATCTCTGCTATATAAAATATCAAAGGTTATGTCTTTTATTAAATATTTAGAGTAAAATCTCTATTTAAAAAAATGCTGGGTACTTTTTTTGCATCCAATGAATATTCATTGGGAAGTTCATTGGTGGGTGCCTATTCAAAACTGAAAGATCAAAAGGGAACTGTGTCAATTTTGTCCTTTTCTGGGTTGACTGCTATTTTTTGATGTAATAAATTGCCAATTTTAGAAGGGTAAAGAACAGAAATGGAAACGAGTATGCCTTTCAGGAGACTTTTGACTGTGCCGTTATGAATAGTCCCCAAACAAACAGCTTGTTGCAAGCCATTCACACAGCAGATAGACATCCAATTGTTAGCCATGCAAATAGCCATATCCAATGGTCAGACAGCTGTTAGCTGGCTCTTAGAATGATTGGTAACCAGACTGTTGTAGAACTTGCTCCTGTCTACAGGCTGCTGGGTCTCATCTTTTTCTAAAATCTTATTAATAAATTGAACACGTTTTATGGGATCACTGATGTCTATTGCCTCCCTTCTCACTGCTTCTCTCAGTAACAAGCAGAAGACAAAACCAAAAAAGGAACAAGTAGGAAAAACATGTTTATAGCCTATCTTTATAGACCAGGGTTTTATCCTCATAAGGATATTGTACATAAAATAAAAGCCTTTTTTGTGCAACCACTGCAACACTCTTACACTTCTAAGTGCAAGTATGTCATGCAGGCACACACACATAACACACAAACACACAGACACACACACTCACACATGCTTCTTATACCCTAATACAGCTTTGTCTTAGTCTCAAAGTCATATTCTGAAAATGCATACACCAGGAGCAAGTTTAGACTTTTAAAAGTTAATGAAAACAGATATTAGTACATAGTAAACCTTTAATAGATGCTTTTCTAGAACAGGCAATTGTGCAGTGTTTTGATTGTGGATAGTTTTTCATGTCTTGATGAAGTTTTACATGTTGCAACAAAAACCTGTCTAATGTAAAATAACTAAAATACTTCAGATTAATTGAAAACAATATGGAAGTTGAAAGCTCACTACACATCATGGTCCTGGCAGTGCCTAGAACTGCCCAGTCGTGGTAGGTGGACTGTCCACGCTCTTTGCAGGATCTGATCCATAACCAAAATAACTGATAGCAGGAGGAGGAGGATTTCTCTCATTTTAATTCAGAAATTTCAGATGTTTTGGTAAATGATACCCATTTAATAAAATTGTGGTGTCTGGGTTTAGGCAATACTGTTCATGGCTTCTTCCACTCCTTCCCTTAGACTCTCACGACTTTATCTTCCTATTCCCCTGAAGATGAGGCCTTTGTGTGCTGCCTCTTCACTCTGGTTTCCATTGCATGAGAGTGCCAGTGTCTCTTGAGTCCTCTCATTGCCACCTCCCCATACTACCCTGGCAAAACCCAAATCTGTTGGCTGAACTCCACTAATTCTGCAAAGACACTAATGTGTCTCTGAAATGTGTCATTTCCTCAGACCTCGCACTTCTGGAGGAGCAATGCATATTTGCCTGAAAAAGCTCTTATGGAGCCAACACAGCTTCAGTAAAATGTAGCTCCTTGATTCTGTACTGAACGTTGTAATGATATTGCTGCTGAAAGCCACAGCACTCAGCAGGAACCACAACACAAAGGTTAGTGGTGACATGGGTGTGTTAAATTAGATTTCCTTTTCTTCATAAAACAATCTCAGCTCCTGCTCTCTGCTACCTGAGCACTTGAACTGCAAAGTTTTAAACTGAGATGGAGCCCTGCTGTGCATCTTTTAAAAGTGCTGATTTATGTGAAAAATGGAAGCAAAAAGCTAGAGCATAACTAAATAATGTTCTGAGATGGAGTACTCAGTTTTGAAGATATAAATCAAGGTTTGAATCCTGTAAATGATTACCGAAGATGGTTTTTGGATTCAGAATCAATTGTAAGATTATGCAGATACATAATCCCATCACAGTATGTTTCTTACCTACAGGGTTATGTTGTCTCTTTATTTATATACATTTTTTCTGTTTCTTCTCATTTTTCTGGCCCAATGACATTTTAATTATGCCAAAGAAATAGAAACAAAATCAGATAAATAGAAGACACACATATACAGCTATCTCATGCCCTTCTTGAGGCTTTGTTTAACTACCAAAGAACATCATTCAGTGGGAGAGCAGAGTTTCATTCCAGAAGGTAGGCAGCTCAGCAGTTTTCCTGTATCTGAATGAATATTCAAACCAGACCATGTTCATGGCCTCTCAAATCTCCCAATGGAATGTAAACAGGATTGAAGTACTTATGTCTGTGGGTTGCAGTAGGTAGCAAATGTTAGGTACTGCATTGCATGCCATCATGGTACCTAAATCCATTTAGGGATGACTCTCTGGGTAGCTGTTTTCCATATCTAAAATTAGGACAATTACTGTGCTGTAGCTCACAGAGGTGTTAGAGGTTAAATATCATGAATGATTAAAATGAGATCTAGGATTACACACCATTCCCCTAAAAATATGAGCAGTTAAAACACAGTTCAGAAGAACTGGAATAGTTGACATTTGTAACTGAACTACTTCTTTCTAACATCACGGATGTATGCATTTAGGAGCTTTTTGGTGAGAATTCCAAACATACTTAGAGACTAATAGTTTTTCCCTTGCACCTAATACATGGAACTAATTGTCAGTGTTCATCTTTTATTTTCCATAACTATTTGGAATCTAGCAAACGCTTCTTCAGTCTCAGTTACCTAAATATACCCATTAATCAAAGACCCCTAGCTGGTATTTTCCAGGTCCTCCAGATTTCTTGACTGCATAGCTTTTATGAATCACCTCAAAACCTGCTTTAATACTCTCTACAAAGTATCTGATTTTCCTGTTGCCGGATGTGAGTTCATTAGGTGAAAGTTACCATGAAACAATTTAATGGGAGCTTCGATCTCATTGTTTTTTACTAAGTATTATTTATGTATCCAGTGCCCCAGGTGTCTATGGAGCTTAACAGGCAATTTAGAAAAAAAGGCTATAGCCCAATTAACTAAAACAGTAACTATTAAAAAAAGGTGCAAGCATTTGGGAAAAGGGTGAGATGACAGGAATTACTGCACGATTGAAAGGTCACAAATATGCTTACTGTTAGAGACAAAAGTTGCCTGTTTACAGAAAACTGAAATGGAAAAGCTGGAACAAAGACTGAAGTGCCTAGCACTGGGTGCCTAACTGGAAGCTGAGGGCTTTGGAGAGAGATCTGAAAAAGGGAGAATCATTGTGCAGGGATAAGAAGCATGAAGCAAACAAAAGCATGTGTCCTTTGTGAAACAAAGAGGGTAACGGAAGTGGAATCTGTCGGGCTGCTGGGAGGAAACAGGGTAAGTCAATAGGGGGGTTGAGGCAAACCTTTCCTTGGAAAGTGAGGATGAGGGACTGTTTGCTAGCACTCCTTGCTGTGCTTGAAGCTACACACTACACAGAGGACATTGTCCAAGCCACAAAAGAATTTTCTTTCTGAAAAGCTGATAGTTTAGTTTTATCCACCGTGGTTCTCGCAACTTCCTTTGCCAAACTGCAGCTATGCCAAAGCTTAAGAGCAGGCTGACTTCCAGTGTAAGAAATTGCTGGACTACCAAGGTGAGATCTAGGCTACAATTCACTAACTTCTTCACTGTAGTGACTATACATAGCAATTAAAGGTTTTGCATAGAATTTATTACCCTTCTGCTTGACTTTGATAGGGGTCCCACGAAGAAACTTTTTCTCTTGAGTGAAGAGGCATAAGAGTGAGGATTCAGTGCTGCTTTCCTGAACAAACCAGCACCTTGAATTTTGAAGTTGTGGCTTGTCCAAATATTTCCCTCAGCTTTACTGTGCAGATTCTCTTTTTATGCAAATTATATATTTGATGACATGGGGAATTTACACAACTTTCTATTTTAAATGTCTTAGTAGCAACAGAAGAGATGGTGTCAGATCTTCAGCTACTGGAAGTTAAAAATACTTCTCTTTACTATAATTACCTTTCTTAACAGCAGTTGAAAATGTGATTTCTGCCTTGATTTTCTAAAATATGGCATTTTACTAGTTTCATGTATATTTTCTATAATGATCTCTTGATTCTGACTTTTAGCTGAAACATCAACACTAAAGATAAAGTTCAATTACTGCATCAGCTGATCTAAATCAAGAAAGACCGTTAAGGTTACATTTTTCTCACAGTGGCAAAGCATTGTAAATATTCCTGTTGCTGCACCTCTGCTGTCTATTGTGTCAATTATGTTTCCTCATATTCATCAGGACTGTAGTACTTGTTTCAGTTAAACTGACAATGGGAAAATAAAGCAGTTCCTTGATTTTGGCTGCATACGCTAGTTAGTAAGATATATTCTCTGGTAAATTGATTTGAAAGATGCAGGTGTAGACTGATCCTTCATGACAACGATGCTGCTTCTACAATCCTGTATCCAGAAGTAGATGGCTGCAGGCCAGTATCCCTGCTTAACTTCCTGGATACAAGGAAAAGCAAGCCAGCCATCTCCTTTATTTTAAATACACCTCTCCTTTTCTAAGTAGAACCATTAGTTTTTATCGATAGCACTAATGCTTTGCATTTAGACCAAATTACAATGGGAAAGGAGATGCTTAAGGGTAACTGGGTGATGAAAGGACTACATTAGAGTACAAGTCCATGGGCTGCTGTTTCCTATTTGTAATGCTGAATCCACATGCAAGTCATATTTAAGCTATAAACAGTGGCGCCTAGGGAGTATACACTCAGATTGCCTTGAGAAACCAAATACTTTTATCAAATCACCAGATGGACTTGTGTTCAAAAAACACTCTTGAACAACATGGCTTTTCTATATTCACCTTTAGATAATCAAGGTCTCAGCAACTTATACAACTTAATTAACATGTTGCTCTGATCTTTTATAATTTGACATAGAGATGCCTAATACACATAATTTCAGACCACAGATAATTTCCCACACCATACAAAATTTCAGCTAGCATCCATTGATCTCCCTTGTTTTAATAATCACAGATATTGTGCAGTTCCAATACCTTCCACCTCTTACTCAGAGAGCTGTGAGACTATACCATCCATTTTCTTTCATGGCAGAAATCTCATTTGCAGTTGGGCAAGTTTTATCATTTGATGCTATGAAGTTTTAGCCTCCAGAAGAACATAGTTTGGGCAGTGGTTTTGAGGAAATTTCAGAATAAAGAGACAGGTCCTGTTAAAGGGAACAAACACATACATAGAGTGATTTTCATCATGGCAGTAGAAAGAGGCAGGTTTTTGATTCTCAGGATGTCTCAATGAGGCAATGGTCTGTTTGGGTGAAACAATTTCCATCGTAGTACGAGGAGCACAGATAAACATGAAGATGTTATTGAATAGACTTCAAACCATAGCAGCTGCATGGAGTTCTGTTAACTCAGATGTCATTACTTGCAAAGTAAAAGGTTTTCTGAAACAAGAGAAGAAGAATAGTAAGGATACATGAGTTTAATTACCTCCATGTCTGTATGTATATTCGAGGAATATGTCAAATGATCAAGAGGAATGATACAGCATCTGACAATGATTATGGCTTTGGGGGCATAATGAAAATTCTGGTGGGTGGATTGTGAAGTGAAATCCAAGTTCATCTGTAAGAAAGAAATCTACAGAAAGATGAGATGCCCTTAGTGTCATAACTAAAAACAAGCTCACAGCTATAATCTGACAATGCGAGTCGAATATAAGATATAAAGCTGAATGTAAAGCTGAAAATAATCAGCAATAACTGTAAAATCTGAAGGCATCTGAAAACGGAATACTCTGTATATCCTTAGTAAATGTCGTATACCTCTTGTATGCTATTTTTGCACCAATCTATCAAGGTATGCAGGGCCACGTGGCCACAGCCAAAGCCAAAACGATTTAAATATCAAGGTAGTTACAAATATGACCAAATCTGAATTGAAGAATGTGCATAAGATCTGAGCCACTGTAGGCTGCAACAAATTCCACTCCATGAAAAATTTGAAAATAGTAATTATTTAAGGTTAGATATAGATGAATACCAACGATGAGAGGGAGAAGAGGGAAAGGGAAGAAGTAAGTGCAGTCTAACAGAAGGTAATTTAAAACTTACAGATCGGAAGACAAAGTTTTCTTCTTAGAGGGATTCAGAAGAAAATACTTAGCTTTTACAAATATATGAGAAGTGTTTCTTTCTAAATGAAGAGAGGATAGGAATTGGTGATCTCCCCAACATCAGTGGTGAAAGTCAGCTCCCTTGATGGATAATAAGAATAAAAATCACTGAGAATGGGAATGCCATGAATTTTAAATTATTCCTTAAAAATAATAAAGAAAACATAAACAAAAATGAAAAAAGGTGGCAATAAAGCTGCCAACATTAGCCTAACTTTGCTCACTTTAAGCCAATGATAAAAATAACACTGATTTTGACAGAGTTTGGGTTAGGTTAGTGCTGAATTTTTCAAAAAAATTCCTCTCTCAGAGGATAGCTGAACTATCAACCACAATTGCTTGGGGAAGAGTAATTCTTGCCAGATGAGTTTATTTGTTTTGGGTTTTTTTCTTTATGGGAAAGCATAACAAAATTAGTAGATGATGAGAAAAGTGGGGGAGGATACTGCTGTTTTGGTGGGATGGTCAGTGCAGCTCCCCAGTCACGATCAGCCCGGCTTGGCAGGGAGAGCTCCGTGCTCCTCTGGCTGCCCAGGGGCTGTGAGCGAGTCAGACAGGGGATTTACCTGGAGCAAGGCACATGGTGGGCTGGTGGAGGGGCAGGGTGACAGCTCTGAAGCCAGCTAGCCCTCCTGAAACTTGCTCACACATGGAACAGACATTTCAACACCATCCTGCCTCTATGCCAAGGTTTTGTGCAGCACCTGCTGTGCTGTGGGCACTTACCTGCAAGCACTAAGTGCTGATGCTACTGCCAAAAGAGTACATGGTGCTGGAGACTGAAAGGCTAGAAATACAAGCAAAACTCCCATCTACCATGACAATGTGATATTGCCATCCAGTAACATGAATGTACTTAATTTTTATACTTGCTGGGAGTTCTGCCTTGAAAGAAGTAGTGCTGAGACCATGGGTAGAAATAATACTGAGTGAACTGGACATCTCATCTGAGTTTCTAAGGCAATATGTCAGCCAAAAGAAGAAACAATTAAATTCAATCTTTAATTGTTAGAGAAATACCAATATTTGATAAAGAGTACAACAATAAGCCCCTATAAGGTTATAGGACTATTAAACTTCCTGAAACAACATTGTCAAAAAGATGCATCACCTGCATAAAGCACAAAGGAAAGAAGAATGATAATTGAAGTAGAGCCATCTAGGCTACATTTTACAGAATATAAATGTGCCAAGGAAATTAATTTTTTTATACTGGCATACCGTGGAATTTGAGATCTTACAGAAATAATTCTGAAGTGATGATTTAGCAATTTTGTTGTTATATTTTGTTGCATTTTTGTTAACTATTTGTCTTTTTTACCTAACAAGATAGCTTAAGATTCCAACTCAATTAAAAAAAAAAAACCAAAACCTAAAACATTCCCTTAGTAATAGTAAATAGTAAAAAAGTTCTAGAAAATATCATGCTCAATGCCAAGGATGCAGTTTAGTCAAGAATGAACAGTTTTGTTTCTGATGATGAAATGAGAAAGGGAATTCTGTCATATTTACCCTTTAGCTTGAGTAAATTCACATTCTCCAGGATTTTTTCTGCTTGTTGCCTTTGTTTTGTCTGCTGGAAAGGGCAAAAAGGCATAGATTTCCATGTGCAATAGGAGTTACCCCTGCATGTTATTGGGATGCAAGATTTTTCCAGCACTTGATGGGGTGAGGGCCTTTACGCGTGACAGTAGCTGGTTCAAGTCACTGAGAGAATCTCAAGGGGGTCTCTGTACTGCATTAGCTGTGCCCAGATTTTTATTCACTGTGGGTTCAGTTGTATCCATACTGCTTAGTCCACCCCTGAGGTTCTGTGCTTGGCAAATTTGCTTCCTTGCTCCAGGTCTGAGCCAAAGTGTGAGACAATTTCTAGGAGCAGTATGGATGGCTGGGGAATTTAGTCTTGCATGCTGGCTTGAGCCATAAACCAGCATGGCTGTATAGACTTACCAATAAAGATCAGTATTATGATGTCAGTGAGTAGCTGGGGATGCTGAGCCAAATGACCTCATAGAGGACTGCGTCCTGACACCACAGACTTATAAATAATTGCCAATATTATACAGAACACACAAATAGAGCAAGCTTTTTCCCACATATATTTATGCCTTAGCCATGACAGGAATGGCTTAGTAACTACTGAAGGCAAGACTGTTAGTCAGATTTAATTTTCCCTCATCTCATCACCCACTAATTAGGAGTATTCCCTGTTCTTGTGATTTTTCTCATAGTCATGATATTTGATATTTCTCTGCAGAGGCCCTGTTTTGGAATCATGTGATTACATCAGACAAAAAATTTCCAGTCCTTAAAACTGGGTTTGTGGTGTTTTGTTTTGTTTTGTTTTTAAAAAGAAAAGCTATAAACCAAAACAACAAATATAAAGCCCCCAAATTCTTAGTTTTGTAAGCATCATTATTTCTGTGGCCTGACATGACTTTAACATCTGAGGTTAACAAGATGAAGTTAACGTCATGTAAAAAACAAACAAACGACGATTTTGTCCCCCAAGGAACCCAAACAAATTACTCTACAATTTGGTAACCACCAACTGAGTTTTGATCTAAACCAAGGACATCTATTTACTTCCAGCCTTTTCTTTTACCTTTCTAAGTAACTCTTCTATTAAAACAGTTTCTTTCTTTAAACAATCCTCAACATAATCCAGTTTTCTTGATGTTACGTGGTACTTTCCATGAAAACAAAAATAAATATTCAATACAGAGAAATGTTAAAAAGGGTAGCTTAAAATATTTTATGGTGAGAAATATTTGAAACTTTTCTTGCTGGCTAGGAGTATGCAGTTTTTAAGCCAAGTGTCCATTCTGGATTATGTAGTCAAAGTTACTAATATGAAAGACATGAAGGTCTTTGGGAAAACTCTTCATTTTTCATTTTGGGAAAAATCATGCTCTTTTCTGAACAGACTGTCACTCTGCTTTGTTACACCATTACTTTTAGTGATTCACCTTTTTAATGAGAGCAGAAGGGAAACAGCAAAGAAAATATTTCTCTAAACTGTTTTCAGAAAGGCCCACTGGAATTTGAAATGGGTCTTATTTGGTGTACTTTGCATAATTTGTTACACTAAATATGAAACAGATTCCAACTGCAGCTGCAGTGCATGTGTTATTCAGAAAAGCTTGGGTCTCCCAGAACACAACCATTGGCTTATTCAGGGTTTGTCAGAGCTGTGTCTCTGGGCAGAATGACACTGAGTAAAACACAATGGCACTGTCCACTGAGCATTCACACAGCATTTGCTCTCCCTCACCTTTGTTTTTGGGAAAACATCCTTACTTCATGTTAAAAGCACTGAAAGAGAGATCAGCTAATATTTTACTGATCTGTCAGATCAGCATTATTATTGTCACGAGGGGGCATGTTCAGTGAGATAAACACACACCTTGTCCTGTGTAGGGGATTTCCCTGGTTACATCCAGCCACAACCACTGCTCCATCACTGCAAAGCTCCTCTGCAGCCAAGTAATGCCATGTGAACCCCAGTCTGAGCCACTGAAATGGCTTCAATTAGACATTACACGGCTCAGGTGCGAATGGTGACTTGCAGTATGTCTGTTGTCTTTGTCAATGTGGTTTGAATTTACGACTCTAACAAGAAAAGTAACTAGAAATTGAATTGCTGTGTTGATGACAGCTTCCCAACATTCAGTGCTTGCCTTCTGAAGTGGAGAGTGATCACTGGTGACTGCAGGGGCAGCCCTGAGATACCAATCACAGCTGCTTCATGAGTGCATATATAATTATACATATCTACATATATATATATATATATGACTATATCAGCAATTACACCTTAACAGTGAAAACCATAATCACACCTGAGCTGTGATTAAAACTATTCTCTAATTACAAATATAGATTTAATGAAATAATAATAAAAAAGAGAAGATTTATAATGCAGCTAGTACAAAATAGGAGGTGTATTTTATCTCTGTGTTTTAATCTCAACAGTAGGATTCAGTAGCAGATCAAGATGAATCTGCTCTGTACTACCCCAATGTTAGCACAGGATAAAAGAAGTAGACTCATGAAACTTCTCACTGTTAAAGTGTCAAGTATTTCATGCTGTAAAAACCTAATTTTAGTTGTCCATTATTTGGCTTAAGGTTAATTTCCAAGCAAAGTCTCCCTATGATTTTCTCTGCAACAGCTCTTGCTCCATTACATAGACCAATGTTCCTGTGCACTGGAGGTACATAGGAATAATTAATACAGTCCTCTTCTGGATTCAAGAAATGCTACAGATAAAAATTTTACAATGGTTGACTCAAGCTTGAGACATGGTTTCATAACTGCTTCGTTTGTGTCCTTCAAACTTGTATAAAGTTTACTAGTTAAAATCTGCAAAGTCTTGTTCTGAATGCATTTCTATAAGGTCCATTCTTCAATGTACTTGAACCTACAATCTTCCTTGTGTAAAAGGTGAAACTCAGCAGTTGGAACCAGTTATTGGTGACTGATTAATTAGGAATTGGCTGAGCCAATAGGAAAGGACATATTATTTTTGTTGATAAGGGTCTACTTTGTGAAACATGAACTGGCATGCATCTTGAGATGTAAATCCAAGAGCAGAAGCTTTTGTGGAACTTTGCTGTGCCTTTTTCCTTGGTGTTTTGGGGCAAATAAGTATTCCACCATCTGAGAAATACTTAGGTAAGGTCTGATCTTACAACAAAGGAATTCAATAATAATACTCCTGAGCAAAATCAAAATTTTAATTTCCAAGTAAAACCACTGATTTCCCGAAACACCTTCATCTCTTCTCCTGCTGGCAGTTGTTCCCCTTTTAACCTCCCTTTAGCCTTAAACCATCACAAACAGTTTCAGTCAGCATTATGGAGAACGACCTAGCCATTGCCAGATAGGACCAAATGACATGGAAAGCAGGATAGTCACCTAGATCCTAAGATCCCTAGAGGGTCTAGCAGAAGGGAAGCATTTAAAATGTTAGGTCTCCAGAAAAATAATGAGGATGTAGTTCCTACATGTAACTATCCATACATAGTTGCACTCTTCCCATATCTAATGACAGAACTTGTCAAATGTCAGGAGGGAAGACCTGTGAAGAAAGAGAGTCAAGTACACAAATAATTGTTGCATAATTATTATGCATTTGAGAACTAGGTCTTTGATTCTTATTTGTGATTATTTTTCATGTTTTTCACATGTGAAGTATCTTTGATCAGTGATCCTTGTAAGAGCATGAGTCTTGAGATGCATCCTTGTAAGAGCATGAGAACTTGGAACATCAGAAGCAGTCTTTGAGGAAGAAAGGATGAGGTGGTGAGAAACAAAAGGATTTATGAGACTCTTAAAGCCAGACACTGTCTGTCACATCATGCTAGTCCCCAGTGTCATGAAAATTGTAGGGCTCTGACTGGCTAGGGAGAGGAAAAGATTCAGTAAGTAAAAAATAGGAATATTACTTTCTAAGTGCAAGTGATAATTTTCTTTCAAAGCATAGAGTACAACACAAGTCTAGAGATTTATAGTATAATGCAAATGTAAATGTTTACGTTTGCATGCAATAAAGTCCACTTTTGTTTTTCTTAACTAAAACTTACAAGCTGAAGAGTGTGGCTAAACATTTCCTGTCTACCATTCCCAAATAGCTTTTAGTTGCCCAGAAGAAAGAGCCAAATCTACCTCATTTGGGCTGCTCTGTTATTGTGGTAGAATCACCTGTCACATTTGTTCCTTGCAAAAGAACTGAAGGCAGGATTATGTCTAGTGAATGCATAACAAAAAGAACTGATTTTAGAGACGTTAACATCTCAGCTTATTTCCTCTGACTTGGTACCTGTCTAAAAATTAGGTGGATAATTTAATTAAGGTTCCTATCTATGTAGTAAAAAGAAGGAGATTACTCTAGAAAATTAATGATTCCTTCCTATAATAGTTAGGGTGACTTACCTGTTGCAAATGCTCATCTATTTCCGTTGATTCTATTATCATCATGATTAAGTACCTAACATTTAAATCCCAAATTCAAATAGCTCTTGATCACTAATAAACAGAATTATGACCATGATGTGGAAAAGTAATGGGCAGATCCCTGGTTTCAGCAGAGAGTTCTGCTAAAGACAGTGCCTTCACTGACTTCAAAATCATTATGTGCCTTCTAGCTTTATTACCAGGTATGAGGTATAAGGACAATCAAGAAGAACACAAATGTTACAGAATTGGGTGTCTGTAGGACTTCAAGTGAAAATCAGTAGGATTTTCACTTGAAGTCAATGGAAGTGCATTAGTGTAAAACCTTGTGGAAGCAAAGAGGAATTAAGAAATGGGATCTGATCCAAAACTCACTGAAACCCATGCAGACTTTTCTCTGATCCACTGAACCTTGGATCAAGCTCCAAGTTCCTTGGATAACAGCAGTAGTCCTGCTTCTTAGCTGCCAACATTTCTGCAGCAGTTGCACTCCACTGCACCTAGCAGGGTACTGAAAGGAATGCTGCTCTGCTGAATGTATCGGTCCAAAACAAATCCACCATTTCTGTGGACATTTTCTCTCTCTTTACAACATAAAGAGAGGGCAAAGTTGGGTATTACAGCAACTGTGACTATGACATGTCTGTTTGTCTGTCTCTTTCATGCTCCTAACACCATGTGTCACTATGCAGCAGAAATTATTGAGCTGCCATTATAAATAAGGAGCAAAGATTTAGACCTTCCTTGTGGTTTTAGTATCCAGGGATCAGTTCGCCTTTCCTGGCTTTAAGGAGAAAATGAAATAAAATAAGATAGTATGAATAAGAATTCTGCATTTCCTCTTTATTTATATTTAGGATTGGTCTCCTCTTTTTGCATCAAATTTATCATTGCCTTATTTCACGACTTTACTGTAAAGCTTGAAGTTCAAAAACAGAGAAAACTTTTTTTAAAATTGATGTTGACCTAATTTGAGCTCAATGAGCAGGCTAAAATAGGTGATAATGCATAAAGCTGGCAATGGCTATAGGAACAAATAAAACATTTTTTTCTCTTAAGGCTTGGAGAAGAGAATAGAAAACAAAAAGAGCTAGAAATTTCAATGGTTTAATGTTGTTTCAATGCTGAGTTTAAGTATAAAAGAATCTCTGAGTCTCTTCAGGATGTGCCAACAGGTCAAAGCACTTTCCAGTTGCTCTAACTACTTCTTAATAAAGTGGAACTGTTTGAGGATTTGACAAGTCCCATGGGTCAGGAAACACATATTAAACAGCCTTAGAGAATTTTTCTCTTTCAGTATTGAACCAATATTGTATGACATAAAGAGTGCTCCTCCATTCTTCTCTCTGCCATACAGAGATCTCTTTCAATGTCTGTTCTGAGTGTGAGGGTAGAAGGACATTCCATTTTTAACAAAAATCCCACTCAGTTCCAAATTGAGAGGGGGGAAAAAAAAAGAAAGACCATCTGTGAGGAAAGAGAGTTTAAAAAGAGGAAGAGAAGAGAAATAGAAAAGAGCAGGAATACTGAAAGAACAAGGATAGAAATCAAGTGAAGGAAAAAAAATTTTTCTGCTTTTTCTTGCTTTCAGTATTGGTTTCTCCCTTCTTTTTCTTTCATTCTCCAGCTGCATTGTTTCAGCTATTGGAATCTCTTTTCCTGCTCTGTAATCTCTTCACTTTTTTCTATTAATTATTACTCATTTTACATAAATGCCTTAAAAAAACTGTATATGATGTTTTAAATATTTGTTACTTAAATCCAAAGACACCAACATGATGTGTATTGTTTTCATGGGAGAGGAGATACTTTCCAATTTTCAATCATCTCTACCAGCAAAAGGCAGCAGAGATCCATCAGGCTGTCATCTGAAGAACTTCATCTCATCTCCAAGCCTGTGTGTCACTCAACAATCATCTCAGCAGGCACAGAACACCACCATTCGACCAAACTCTCATAGGCAGAGCTAGGATAAAAACAGAGACAGAGAAGTTTACTATTACCAGTACAAGTATTTACTTTATAAAGTAGCTGGGTAAGTCAAATCATTCCTCTTCCTTGCCATGTCCCTTTTTCTCAACCATCTTATTTTGTTTACATTCAAGATCTTATGTTTGTTTCATTTTTGTCTCTTTTGCTATCAACACTTTCCTGTTACGTTTTTACTGACTTTTAACATTTCAGGAGATTCTTCTAAAAAAAAAGAATTCTCTCCCTATCAGTGTTTTTCTATTCCATTTTCTCCAACATCCTCAGTGAATAGCCCTGACATCAAATTAAATTGATGTAATCAATTAACAAAAATAAAAAAATTACTCTTGAAGTAATTTTTCTTTGCCAGTCACTAAGAAAATCTTAATTTCTGACCCTAAATGATTTTTATGCAGATATGTCCCCTTTACCATTTGGCCAAACCTATTGCTTTTTTGTATATATAGAATCATAGAATCAGTAAGGTCAGAAAAGACCTCCAGGATCATTGAGTCCAGCCTTTGAACACAACCCTGTCAGCTAAACCATGGCACTAAATGCCAGTTATGTCCATATGTACCATTACATTCACAGGCCCTGCACTCATCCCTTTCCCTGAATTCTGAAGCAAGAGTTTGTACGTCAAGAGGACTAGAACCAGGTGAGTGTCAGAGCTGATGATCTAATTTTTCCAGTTTTAAAATCTGTGAATAAGTTGCAACAGACAGAAAAAAACCCATTAATTTACTCTTTTAGTTTGTTTTTGTTGCTGGAAGAGGACAGAATGTAGACATGTACAGTACACATGTAAGATTATTTGTTGAGTCAGATTTAAAAGAGATGTATTTTAAGAGGTATTTGAAGGATCCTGAAAGCACTGATAATTCATTGTTCTTTCAATTTTTACCTTTTAATATTTTGAATAATTCTGTATTGCAAAATAGCTGATTTTGGCTGATGCAACACTTTTCTACAATCATCAGCTCCTGGAAAACAATGTCTTGTTTTGAAACCACTTTTGTCCATTGGATGAAAACCCTGCTAAATTGTACTGTAAATGAGCCATTTCCATTAGATAATCATAACTGCCTAAAGACTGGAACTATATCACTATGTAATTTCTTTCGGTCTCTGTGCTGTAACTCTGATTATGCTAAAGTTAGTCTGCTTTTCCTTTTTTCACTATCAACATCAAGGATTTCTCTCTGAGGTCTGTGTCTGAGGCTTGTTACAGGGACAGGAATTTGGCCATTGAAGTTATGTTTCTGCTAATTCGTACTATTTCAGGCAATAAATTGCTTCTGCAATTGATTAAAGGCTAAAGATCAGGGATACATCCAATCTGCAATGCTGTTAATTGTATGCAAGGCAGAACACAATGAAGGATGATCACATCTACAGAAGATAGTTATGTGATGAATACTTAGAAAGTTCAATTGTTGTTTTCTGGTTAAGCTTTATGTCCTGCACAACTTTGCATCAGATTCTAGGGACAGAACATAGCTTGTTGGGATAAATGACTGTCAGTGGTGTTACACATGAATAATCCACTAAGAACATGGCAAAGTAACTTTTAGAGGTATCATTCCACTCCTGTGGCTTCTATGAATGGGTCAATTGGCCTGATTATATATTGTGTGAATCAAGATGGATTTACACTATCATTCCATCGAGCTGTCCCTTCTTTGGGAAATCAATGCAACTGAAATAACACAAATTACACTCATCCTGAATGACTGTAAAGCTTATGGTTTCATAACAGAAGCAATTTTGAATTAACTAAGGAATAGGCAGAATGAATATAATGGCATCAGTTTTGCCATCTAGAGCATGATGCTATCAGTTTGAGTTAAACAATTGTCAAAGTACTTGCATAGGACATTGCAATCATGTCCCTTCTTGTGACATATCACAGAATTGGGAAAAAAAACCTAGTAGTATTTTCATTAATTGTCTATGAAATCAATATGTTTCAATCAATATCATCAACAGCAATGCAATAGCTCTCTGTGATATGATAGAGAGGAAACCATTGTGAAAAAACCAGAACAAACTGGTTTTTTCAAACTGGTGGAGAGACTGTTTTATGTGCAGTGTTATAGCATGGACAGCTAACAATCTTATTAATAGATGGTCTCACAAATAGCTTGCTCAGACCATATAAAACTTTATCCAATATATGAACACCTTAGACTGATCAGGTAATTTGTTGACTTTTCATCTTTTCCCAAATTAGCTAATTATTACAAATGACCATTTAGCAAGACATCAGTGAGAGCCTTATGCTCACTTATCTTACTGTACTCGAGCCACTGAGCTTCTTTATGCTAAAGATGTCACCATTAAATGCAACTGCTCTTTATCTTTCTGAAAACAAAATCATTACCCCCATGGGAATGTAACTTTATGTTTCTCCCAATGTCACAAACAATCACTTTTTCACACCTTTTCAAGCCTGACTCCCCAGATTGTGACAGTCTGCTCTTACATCTCCCAAAGTAAGCTGCAAATACAACCCCAGAAAGCCATATTTTATTTTGACCTGTTCCTCTTTTGCTTTGGAAAAAAACCTGAAGAACAGCAAGCAAGTGTAATATATTACCTCTGGTGGCTTAGCTGGACAGCAGCAGGGTCTTGTAATAAGGATGTGGTAATACACCACAAGGAATCTGTAGACTCGTAAAACTTGACCTTATAAATCTCTACGTTTATCAATTCCATACAGCAGCCACTCCCTGTGGTGGAAGTCTCAGACCAATAAACCTGCAGTTGATAACCATACAATTTATCCTCAATTCTTCCCTCCTGGCCAGCTAATCATGCTACATTAATAATGTCTGTAAAAATTGAAATGTCACTTTAAAATAAAGATACCATCTGATTCTTGTCGTTACTTTGCATATAATTAAGAAATTGAGCAAACAACTTGACAGTGATAGCCAGGACTCTTACATTTTTTCTTGTTCATATTTCTTTGTTTAAAGTTCCTACTCTCTCACCTGAAAACTGTTTTCCTGGTTTTGTTGGTTTGGTTTTTTTGGGATTTTTTTGTTGTTGTTGTTTTGGGTTTTTTGTTTTGTTTTGTTTTGTTTTGGTTGGGGTTTTTTTGTTTGTTTTAATTCACGTAGCTTCCTGTAGTAGATGACTCCTCTATACAGTAAATCCTTCAGAAACAAGAAAAGGTATTTCTGCTGCAGGCACCTCTACAGTGCTCTGCTGAGCAGAGGTGTGTCATGGACACCCAGCAGCTTCTGGGAGCTCACTTCATGTAGAGGGGACTCAGCTTTCATGCTAAAGACCGTAGTCTGATTTTCTTCTGAACACAGTGTTTCTAAACCTGATCCTATCTTTGCCTGTTAAAAGTGCCAGAGCAAACACAGTAATTCATTAATCTCATGCCTATTTCCTCCACACAGCACTTCACACTCTGGATGTACTTAGTGATGCACAGCAAGAACAATTTCAGATTCATTCTGATTTTCAATAAGAGAACTGATTTAGAACAACCACTCCAAAAAGAGAATAAAAATAAATTTAAGATATCGTGTTTCATCCTCTGATGCAGTGTTTTATCTTGGATGGAATGGCTGCATGTCTCCACTTGACAGCTGACTCCAAAGAATATTGCAAAGTAAGATCAATGATAAAGTGAAAACTGTCCAACTGTAAGCAAATTAATTAGCACTCTGCAGGGCAAAGTATGAGAGGGTTAATCCTTAAAAGTCTTTAGTATATGATTTAGAGAAGCTGATAGAGCCACCAGCCATCAAAAGGTACTCAAAACTGCATGCCATACATTAAATCTGAAATCTGAGGTCATCAACAGATTTTGCCTTACTACATCTTGCAGGAAAATAGAGTGTCTTCTATGAAAACTGTTGCCAGAAGTATAAAACTGAACTAGCTGCACATTTGATCTGCGTGTCATCATGAGGCAGATCCCAGTTCATTGGACAATATCCCATATTTCCTGCCTGAGGAATATGTAGCCAAGAAGAAAACAGAAATATGTGTTGCCTCACCAACACTTCAGTGCACTTGAAGTAGAGGAACGAAATATGCTGCACTGAGCAGTAAAGAATATGGGTTATTTTCTCCTAGCAGGAACAGAGGAACAGAAATAAATAGAGAATAATTTGCCAAGAGATAAAACTTTACTGTGACTTTGGTTACAGATGCACTCATACATCTACTCTTATTAAAGGCAAGACACAGCTCATAAATAGAATTCCAGAGAATTCAGTATATTTAGGGCTTGATTTTGTATTTAAGGAAACTTTGTTCCACAGGCATGAACAAAGGCACACCAGACCAATAGTCACTCAGATTGCCAAAACATTAAATAAGACAATGCATTTGGAAGAAAATGTTTTGAGGGAAAACAAAATGGAAAATAAATAAAAATCCAAACACGATTGAATTTGCTTTCAGTTTATCCCCTTTGTCTTTTGCTCATGAAGAAAAACCCTTCTGTTTTTAGAAAATCAATTCACCTTAAATATGTAGTCACCAGAAAGAACAAAAAAAGGAGTAATAATGGCAGCTTAACATAAGAGGTTTTTCCCAGTATTATCTTTTCACTAAAGGCAATGTAGAAAAAACAAAACTAGGATGACTCCTTTTTCCTACAGCTGGGCCATTTTAATATATTTTTTCCCCAGGACTTATTTCCATTCAATATGAATTTTTAGATGTAACTATATTCTAATATTTTAACTATTTGTTAATCTAAAAATGTGTTTTTAAAGATATGTTAATAAATTCACAGTTCTGCTTGCAAAAACAATGCTGTAATACCCTGGCTCCTTCAGTTACTGGCAATTATGCCAACAGACTTTACCACAGGCTAAAATTTTTCTCAAAGACTTTTCAGATACAGCACCAGACATAGCATAAAATGGTTGATAGAAGTAGCAATTTTGATGGATCTCACAAATAATTTTGTAGTGCAACATGTACTGCATTTCAGATGAAACTGCTTCTAGATTTTTGAAAGATATTCTGTTCTATTCTATTCTATTCTATTCTATTCTATTCTATTCTATTTGCTTCTAGATTATTTAATGATATTCTGTTCTATTCTATTCTATTCTATTCTATTCTATTCTATTCTATTCTATTCTATTCTATTCTATTCTATTCTATTCTATTCTATTCTATTCTATTCTATTCTACTATATTAGGTTTTTCCCTTTATCAAGACCAGCATAAAAATAAGCCAGTATTTGAAATGCTTATTCAAACTAGTATGGTTTTTTATTGCATATATGTATATATAAAGGAAATGGTAAATTGCAAACTGGATCTGATTCTGCAGTGACCACTAACCACAGAAGTTACATCTCTTCTTTCCTTTATAGAAAGTCAATCTGCCAGTCCTTCAGAAAGTAATCCTGCCTCATCAAACCAGTTCCAGGGAAGAATTTCATGTCCAATTATCTGAACGACTAGGATTATGTATGTAAGATCCTCAAATTCAAATGCTTTTCATCATCATACAATTTTTTGCCAGTCAATTCACACAAAATATGTGTACATCACATAAGGGAGAGCATGAAAAGATTCTCTGAGTGCTACCAGCCAGCTCACCGACAAGGATTACTCTCCTTAGCAAAGTGCCTGGCAAATTAGGTAAGATTGTTTTTCTATCCAAGCTGGCTTATGCAGAAACAGTCCAGGTATCAGCCCACAATGCTCAACAGACATTGCAGTGCTCAGGTTAGCTGTCACAGATCCATCTCTGGCACCCTGCATCACCTTGTGGTCAGACTGAAGCAGCATAATCACTCAAATATTTAAGCACTCCTACTCTTTGGCAGGGCTTTATGCCCTCCTGAATCACACTTTCCTCTCATCTACCCTTCTGCAAAAGCAGTCAGTGTAGAGTGCTGCCATTCCCCTGAGAGGGGCAGTAAGCCCCTGCAGCAGCTTGTGCAGGTCCTCAGGAGAGTGTATGGGTTCAGGCTGCTGAGGCTTATTAGTTCCCATAGGGTGAAGAGGCAGAGGAAGAAATTTGGCAAGGACTCTTTTCTGAAAAGCCCCATACCAACCATCGTAGCTGCAGCCTTATTTTCAGACAGCCTCAGTCTTAGTTTTTGCTCTGGAACCTCTCCAGTCCCCTGAACTTCAACAGGGCCTGTCTACAGGAAAACCACTGAAATAGTTATGGTAGAACGGCCACTCAGGGGTAGTCTATTCTTGCAGAAAAGTGATTTAATCCTGGAACAATCACTACTTTTCCAAATACGAGTCACCATTCTAGAAAGAAGCCCCTTATTCCAAGAGAGAGTTCACATGGGGAGTTACTTCACTATAAACAATGATCAATATGAGCAACCTCAAAACATCACATCTAGAGAAATAAATGCCTAAAAGATTTGGAGATTTTTTTTCTTCTCACGCAGTTCATATTTTGATTTCTGCACTAGATGCTTCCTTAGCAGATCTTATGGTGAGATTGGGACATAATTATGCATATTTTTTGTGTAGTAAATTTAAAAACTCCTGCTCAAAAGTGAAAGTGCCCAAGATTTTGTTTTTCTTTTTACAGAGCAACTGACCTATTCTCCACAAGTAAGAAGGAGGTAAAGCTTTCCTTGTCTATCATGATTTCTGAGTTGGTACATGTGTGAGACTCTGCTTCTTACAAAGGACATCAGGAAATATGAGAATCACTCAGTATAGATCAAGTTGCACAGGCACAAGGAAGTAGAGTTGCCTGGTAGATGGAGCAGTGGGCTGATGTTCTGGAAACAGATCCTATTTCTGGTCCCTCACTGAGTGCTGCATAGGCTTTAATAATTGCATTTGTAACATACTCAAAAACCGCATGTGGGATGCACAAACTGGGTGTATGTATGCAATTCGTATGTTCAGCAACTCTTAAATACAATATACATAAAATATTTTGAGTTCTGATTGTCTTTGCCTATGTCTGTAATCATTAGACACTTTCCTATTATATTGTTTCCCATAATAACAACTGGCAAGGTACTTCAAGGTACCCTGAGCCTTCTCAAAGCAGGACACTTGGTTCATTTATGTTTGTGTGACAGAGATAATAGTAAGTCTTGACATTCTCAAATAATAACAACAGCAGAATCACTATTTGTACAATCTCTTGGTTACCAGTTATAGTAAATACTATTCCCAAGTAATTTTGTTGATAAAATTAATAGATTTGTAGGAAAAAAATCAACTGATTATTAATTTCAGTGTTTATTGGCTTCTGTGGTCGGGTGGGGAAACAGCCTTGAACGTAGCAGTACAGAACTGGGTTCTAGGTCAGGAGAGCATTTAATTGCCTATAAGGAGCTGCTTTGGACCTCAGTGAAGAGAACAGAAATGTGCTCTTTAAGTTAAACACATACTTAGGAGACCAGCCCTCTAAACAGACCCTAATTCTGAGTCTCTTCATTAGTCTGTAGTTTCTGGAGAAAGGGGAAGTCTGCCATTTACCTGCATGAGAAGCCAAGGTGGGAGAGACAGAACTGTTCTCTCCCTCTCCCTGGGAGGAAGGAGGCAGCGGGGGAAGCACCCAACACCCGCTGCAGCCGCGGTGAGGAGGCGGTGGCAGAGCAAGGGCAGCGGCTGGCGGCTGGCACAGAGGGGCAGGTCACAGCCCAGCAGAGCTGTGGCACCTTCTGGCCCGAGAATAAAGGGACTCCTTCACACCCACATCCCACAAAGAGTGCAAAGAGGTCTAGAACCTGCCTTTCTGTTGGCAAACACATTAGCCTTGCTCTACAAAGTAACAGTGCTGCACTGCACCGTGCAAAATCTCCATGTTTTCTTCAGAGTTTTCTCTACAAAATGTAGAGCAAATGTGTAATATTTTTTTTTACTGACACAGTTCTAAGGAAGGTGTGTTGGTTTATTTATTTGCCCTTAGCACCAGGTTACAAAAGAATAAAGTGTCAAATGAAAGGAGGCTGGGCACATTTGATGAAGGAAAGTATTTGTTTTGGGTGACTGTAAAGTCCTAATTTATTCAGCATATTTTTGAGGTCTCGCTCTTTATCCTTTTTTAATTAACTCATCTCTAAGCTTTAAATCTTATACAAAAATATTTTATTGGAATTTCATTACCATTGTTTTCCTTGGGAAGGCAGCTTATAATCTTCATGATATTATTGTGAAGCCATCACTAAGCAACATGCTTTGGCATTTGTATAAGCCTTTGTCCACCTCCTTCCCTCCGCCCAAATGCACACATTTGCATTTACTGTTAAAATATTATGGATGGTGGCACCAGTTTAGCCACAAGACCTGGTGTTAGACTGTCTCTAATTGATTTAATTATTCATAATTGCTCAGCTGGGGCTTATGTGTACTTCAGCATGATTAAGGGAGAACATACAAGTCTGCAGCTAATGATGTGTTCCATCATAATTTACAACCGTGAAGTTGCTAGAGCTAAATTGCACAGACATAGTACATTTCTAATCCTGTTTAAAATGTTTTTTCAGATCTTGCCAAAAAAAAAAAAAAAAAAAGAAGAAGAAGAAAGAAATAACCCAACCACACTTCTGATGCTTTTCACAAATTAGTTTTAAGGAAGGATTAAAACTAGTATGCTGTCTTTTGGTTTCTTTAAATTAAAATTACCAATAAAATCAGACCAACAGATCCAAGTCCACTGCAGATATGACTTAAATTAAATGCCTTTTGTTTGCTGCCTCCTTTCTAAGTGCACTTGCTCATCCCTCCTTTCTACTTGCTCATCTCATGCTAAATACGATGAAATTTTCTGGAAAAAAATGTCATTTGTGATTGTTAAAAAATAGAAGTAACTTCTGTCAATATGATGCATCAAAATGATCACACAGTGGCTTCCTTAATTGTCACCAAACATGTTTCTGTAATTAGTTCAAGACAAGCAATTCTGACAATACCATGTATATTTTACTAGACAACATCCCTGAATACTGTTACTGAGGGATGGTGCTTTTCTTGTCTTTCAGCAGTTCCTTACAGATGGTGAACACTATTGGGAAAAAAACCCCAAAGCAACACAATAGCAAAAATACTGAAAATGAACAGGATTTCCAGCGCAACTGGCTAACTTCAGACAGGCCCTCTTTATCTGCTTCTGATTGGGAAAAAAAAACCCCATATTTTTCAGGAGAGCATGTGTGTCATGAGAGGAAAACAGAGTTGCAGTATGTTGTGAATGATGAATATTTCTGAGATTTCTGTAGCCTTACCATTGTTAGCATAGAGTTCGGCATTTCTTAAAAGTTCATTCAAACTTGTGCCATAACCAGAGAGAGAAAGCACAGTTTACAGGATTATATTCTGTTTAATCTTAAACTAAATGTTAAATCAGACTGGCAGGCAATGCAAACTAGAAACTGCAGCATCATTGCTGTGGTAGAAGAGCAGAGTGGCTTTGTCTGGGGCAAGTCTCAATTGCTGCTAACATGGCATTAACTCTCTGCAGTACTTTGTATTTTGGGTGCTTTTGAACAAAGAAGGTTACAAAAAAGAAGGTTCTCCCACAGGCCCTGGTTCCTAACACTCACTCTTCGTTTTTGGACCTTGGAGAGCCACAGCATCCAACATTTAGAACTGCTATGCATTATCAGAAGGATGTAATTACAATTATTTATTTAAGCTGGTTCTGAACCAGGGAATCTTGATATGAAGCTGGAGCCAGTAAAGGCTTGAAAAACTACTGACAATAAGCAATTCTTCATGGAACAAAACTATTACAATAGAGGGTCTTTGATCTTGCCTGTCTCCTGTTGCCAATTGAACTTTGTCACCATGCACTGTCATCCACAAGGGAGCACTTTTGAATTAAGCAGTCTACAGCAATTTAGTCTGCTCCAGCTTTGAAGTGCCAACATCAGTCAGGCTAGTACTAACTTTTTTCATTAAATTTTTTTTGAGTTCTCTTAGGAGTTTAGCAGTCCTGGCACTTAGATAACTAAAGTCAAGGAACCAAGGCACTAAGACATCAAAAGCAAGAGGGGCCCCTAAAATACAAATGTGAACAATCATTAGGCTCTAATGGTGCACTTCATTAATGTCCACTTCAAAGCAAAAGTTTACTGACTTTGGGATTGACTAATTTACACATTGTGGGAAATTGCTGCCAGCCATGCATGTAACCACTAAATGCTTCTGGAATAAATAGAAACGCCCTCTTCCTTCAGAAATCAGGAACTGCAAACTGAGCCTTTAATTGCAAGGTGGCCTTTCATTTGAATTGGAATGGAAAACCTGTCTAGCACATAAATCACTAAAGCTGTGTGTAGTTATCATACAGACAAACAGATGTCAATCAGCAGCCTTTTGCAATTCTCTCTCCCTCTCCCACACTCTACTACCAAGCAGGAATATTACAGCACAGTCTGGTTTCTTTCGGACCTGTTCATTTATGTAGTCTTTTTAAATGAGTATTTTAAAATTCTCATTTTATTTTGCAACGTAGAGCAAGTAAGTAAAAGTAAGTAAGTAAAGTTCTAAGTAAAACTGGTTACTACAATGCTGAGACTGAGTCTCTTTGGGAGGAGGGAAAGAGCTGTACTATTTAAAATCTTAGTGGTAACTCCTGTATGAATAAACAAAGTACCACTGTGCCAACAAACTGCATTCACATTCAAAGGTGAACTAGTCCAGTTATGTAAATTAAAAAAAAAATTCATAAACTAGCCACCAGAATTAAAATCATAATTCAGATAATCAGAATGGAAGCCTACCATGCTCAGAAACATCTACAATACATGAACTGCTAAGCAATACCCCCATGCAGAAATGCCTAAGATGGTGTGGGCCAGTTTGTAAAAGAACTGAGCACATGCAACTGTTCTTATGCTGTCAGTAAAGATTGCCTACAGTACAAAATGTGGTTGTGTTTGAATGGAATTGTGATAGCTGAGTGAGAGGACGGGAGGCCAGTCACAAGTTAGAGGTCAATGGAAGCCAGGAAAAATTGTGTTCAGCTGATGCTATGGTGAAAATAATTTGTCCTTGTCTAAACACTAACCACTAAGAGATGGTAACATCCTGCCATCTAACTAGATTGCTTCCAATCTTGTTCCAGCACAATCAAATCTTTTATCTAGACAAGCCTCACTGTGACTGTAAAATCTCAGCCACTTTGAACAATAAAGATGTTGGCTCTTGATGCCTAAAAAAGCTTAAGAACCATTTTTCTTTAAACAGATCTGTATAGGATTGCCAGAAATCTACACTTTGGTGGGAAGTTTTTCAAAAAGGAAACTATTTTGGATATGCACTGGGCAAAATATGGAGAAATGGTTGCCAGAGGTTATGATGAAAAATAGGGAAAATAGTTATAATGTTTCTGCTTTATATTTCAACTAAGTTTCTTAATTTTTAGCAATTACCTCCTTGTTGCAACATTTTAATAAAAGTCTGTGCCTTCATGCCTGGTAGGGAAGCTAACTTGCCATGGGCAAGAATGGCCTTAAAAAAAAAAAAGGGGGGAGAAAAAAAGGGGAAAAAAACCACTTAGCAAACCACAAATTTCAGAGACCTAGTCACATCTGTGTTTTATCAGCTTTTTCCGGATAGTATTACACCAAACAATTGTCTGCAGATCGGTAGACAGCTGAGACTTTAAAGTGCTGAATTACTGAGAAAATGCTAGAGATAAAAAACAGCACATGTATCCTATCAATGTAATGAAACCAACCTGCTGCTAGCGCCATAGTGCCTTAGTTCTAAGTACCCTGTAGAGGAACGGAAGGCTTTCATTTAACTCTTAAGAGGAAAGCAAGGGAAAGAAGAGTAAAGGTCATCTAATACCCGCCTTAATCACAAAACTGAAATGCTCTCAGATATATGAAGGGAGGAATGCTTGGTGTTCAAAATAAAACATCAACTGCAGACAACAAGAGTGGGCCTGATCATACCGGGGGTAGCATTTCCTGCTGGAAATTCCCAAGACTTCGGCTGATGTCAAGTGGAGTTACAGACACAGGGCATGGCAAAAAGCTGAAACTAAAAAACCTGGACACTGAGGCACTGCCACATAAAGGCTGATTCAATCAGCAGAAAACTCTCCAACAGAAGGTAGATTCACTAAATCAGCCAGAAGGTACACTGGAAATGAATAATGGATATTTCCTGAACAGAGCATGGTTGTTAAGCATCGCAGCTACTACTCAATGACAGATGTACAAGTTGAAGTTATGTTTAGAACAAAAAAGATATTCCACAGTGTTGTTTGGTTTCTTGGGGTTTTTTTGTTGTTTTTGTTTTGTTTGTTTTTTATTGTGTTAGGTTTGCATTGCATTATAGATGCCATGTTTACTTGGCCGATCATGATACTCAGGTGTCTGATTTGAAAAACTCAGAAAGTACTTGACTGTTATTACTGAACGCAGTGATAAAACTTCAAGAATGGGGGCAGTTATTGCTCTTTGGTGTTCTTTCACTCCTTCTAAAAAAAAGGAGAATCAATTGAAGTTTGTGATTTGTTTCATAAAAGTTCAAATTTTACTCTCCTAACTTCTATTGGAATAAGAGCTAGCATAAAATGACTGCATAACACTGGAAAAAACTTTAGCTTTACTGTTCTTATACTCCACTTTAGCAAAGCCCAGAAATTCCAATGAGAACTGATCTGTTGTATCAGGCACTGTATAACAGAAACTACATGTGGCCTCTTCCACAAAGAAACTATGGAAAAAAATCAAAAGGTAATGAGTGAGGAAAAAAGCAGGTTGTTAATATAAACCTTTTTGTGTTCATATACATTTTAATCAGGTTTTGATTAAACGTATGAAAGTAGTCTTTCTCCACTAGTCCCTCAGGCTCCAAATGACTCCCAATTAGCCATTTAAAGTTAGCTAATTTTTCTCTGTTTTGTGGTAGAACCATAGAAGAGACACATGAAAGAGGAAGAATATTTACTTTGGGCAAGAAATTCCTAGCTTTAGGAGCAGTGCAGGGAAAAATACAAATGCAACAGAGACTTTTGTGAACAAATAGAAAATATGTCAGCTGAAGTGGGAAGCATGGGAAAAGTGTGAGAGGTGAGAGATGAGAGTGGACAAGCAGAAAAAAGCAAAAGTATGGTATTTTTAAATTAAAAAGTGACTTTAAAGCCTTTGCAGTAAAACATCTGAACCTACCATCATTACCACCACTAGGCCTAATGCCTAATGTTTCAGTTGCATGAGTGTCTTCAGCTGAACTTTCTTACAGGAACACCATTTTTGTATATATATGTATAGATCTATATCATCTATATCTATATTCTTGCAACTGGGCATATCATGGACATGAACTACACTTGAACATGTGGGATAAAAGAAAAGATGAAGCACAAGACACTCATTTCATGCATTTCCAGTTAGTTCCATTTTAATTCACTCAATTATTCAATCAAGTGCAATATAAATTCACCTTATTGTCACCTAATTTAATACATTCTCCGGGGAAATATAGTGGAGAACAGAGTAGCTTGTAATTTATTTTTAAAGCTCCTTAATTAAATGCCCAAATCCCCCAAAATGACATGGAAGTATATAAAATGGACTTTTACACACCAAAATTCTTACTAAGATTTGGATTATGAGATTGAGATGTCATGCATAAATTAATTCTAATGAATTGCTGGGCTCAGTCCATCCTGGATATTCTCTTCCACAAGCCTGCAAGGACATTTCTACAATCCACTCCATAGGTTAGTGTTAATCAACCAAGAGATAAACAGAACTACTTACAAATTTTGTGTCAGATAGATATTCTCTGTTAAGAGAACAGAACACTTAGCTATATAAAGACTATCCAAATATTAAAAGATCAGAGTAAATTTCAAGCAGCTTTATGAACAGAATATAACTGGAGTCACCCAGTGTATTATGGTTTTAGGGAATTTAAGTGATGAAATTAGTCCCATCAATACACAAATATAGAAGATTTTCTTTTGTTTACAAAGATAAGATTTCAAAAGTTTCCAAGCAATAGCGCATGTCATTCACTTATTATTCCAATTCCTTTCTTCTTTAATGTTGACTGATTTGAAGATTGTCTTTAATTCAAAAGCTGTTTTCATTTCAGTTTTCATCTTTCTGTCATGTTCTAAATGAGATGAAATTGAATTACCCTCAAGTATAAACAAAAGAGTTTTGATTTTCTTATTTGCTTTATCCCCCAAAGACTGCAAGGATTGCATATACGCATCCTTTCATTTCCCCCACCTCTAATCTAGAGACTGTTCACCATGAGTGGATGAATATTCTGTAATATCAGTCATTTCTTACACTTTGTGCATCAAAATGACAGTATTTCTTATCTCCCAGGAAATATCTATGGCTTACATATTTATAGTTAAAGTATCTTGCATCACAGTTTGTGTGCAGTGGGACTCTGCACTACGTGATACTTGTCTCCTGTTGTGCAGAGGCTGTTCCTTCATTCAATTGCTGTTACTCAGCATTTATATGTGAATTAGCTTAAAAGTAGGTTGTTAAGGTTACTAGGCCAAAGAGTTGATCCACATACTTTTCTCTAGGTGGTTTATGCCTCTTCAGAGGATATTATTTATTAATCATCTATGTATAACATAGGAAAGTATAACTACATGGCCAAACGTGAATGAGATCCTTCTCCACAGATTACATGGTTTCCTTTTAAGGGAAAAGAAAGAAGGAAGAAATACAATTTTAAAAGCAAGTTTTTGTGGATTTTTTCCTTTCTTTTTTTCTTTTTGTTTGCTAGTTTAGTTGGTTGGTTTTTGTTTTTTGGGGTTTTTTAAAAGGAATTAAATATGAGTGGTGTGAAATATGAGAAACCAATTCTTGGGAATTCTTACATAAGCAGTACATAATGTCTAGCAAAGGGAAAATATAATCATGCATGTGCACTTTTCCCAACTTTGCACCAGGCTCTGTTGGGAGATGATCAGAATGTTTGTACTTAATACACAAGGGTAAGTACTTTTAACCCATTTTCTTTTGGTGACAATGCTGTCTCATGATTTTCTGTAGCTGCCTCTGTTTTTGTATTTTGTTACCCAGTTAGTTTCACTGTCAAAACTCAGCTGCAGCTGCCTGCCCACTCTCCAAAGCCATGCCAACCTCAGCATTACATTACCTCTGCACATGGCAGGGACTGGTCAGCTCTTTGATTTTGTGATATTTTCTTCCATCAGCCACATTGGCCGAACAGACAAGTGCTTGTGTTTCTGCAGAAGGAAATGCATATTAGTAGCTTCTGCCTAACAGTCAGACCCCAACTCAAGGTAGTTTAATTTCCATGTTAACATGAAAAAAGAAAAGAAAGAAAAGGAAAGAAAACACCTCCAAACAAACCAAACATTTTGGTAGTCTTAAAGGTCTGTCCAAACCCATATATTAATATATATTAATACAAAGGTGCTGTAGGTCAGCACTTCTGGATTTATAGACTTGAAAATATGTTTTACACACTACTGAAATACCTCAGTCATTCTTACTCCACATTTGAAGGCAACCTAGGAAAATATACATCAACATATAAGACTCAAGACAGATGGCTCTTTCAAATATTTAGTTCATACAAAAGCAATTGGAAATTCTCTGATTAGCACCTTTGACTTATGCACAGTGGCTAGATCCCAGCAATGATTTAGTGGGTCTGGCTCAATCACTGCACTGATGACATGCATTAGTTGTTATTTCAGCAAATTATTTCTCCTCCAAGACAATAAATTCTATTCTAGTTGAATAGCATACACTGGCTGTCAAAAGCTTTTGCAGTAGTTTTTTCCTTTTCAAATCATGCAAAGAATCAAAATTAATCTGCAGGATTTTGAAGTTCCTATGTAAAATATGAATTATTTTATTCAGTTTTGAGGCCTATGTTGACCTGCTGACCTAATGGTTTCTCATTGGAATTCAGCTCAATTTTTTCTAGTGGAGGAAATATCCAAATACGTGCTTGCTTGTTTTCAGGATTCATTATTTATGGGATTCACAGCCACTGACTCTGGAATACACTTTAATCCTGAAATACTTCTAAGCTGTAAGAGTTAGTCTAGAAAGAACAGAAGAGATTATTTATTATCAAGGCTGTGAAAGTAAAAATTATTTCACTTATCACAAAGAGTAATGTATATACATTATCTCCTACTAAAATGTCATTCCTGTTAACGGAAATAGAAGGAATTTCTCTTTGATTGAAATGAAACTAAGGAACCAAAATAATCCATTCACAGTTCAGAGTGCTGTTTTATTCTATGATCAGTGCAGTACCACCAGAGAAAATGTTTCTGGAGATTAATTCCCTGCCCATTTCAAAGACCTAAATGACAGAGAATTATGAACAGCAGGAGGAATAAAAATGAGGTAGTGGTGGCTTAAGTGACATGGTGTTAGAGGATGCACAAAGTCTCAAAAACTAAGCAAAATGATTTATGTGCTAAAACCCACACAAAGTAGGCTTCCATTGAGCATTAATAAATATTGCAAAAAAGCAACAGCTGTGAAGGGAAATTGCATAATAACAGGAAAGAATGTAATCAGCACTCTCTACAGAGGCTAGGAAGAAAATCTTACATAAGTAAACAATGGGGATACACTCAGTAAATATGGGGTAAAATGTGCCTTTCTGTCCCCTTACATTGTTTGCAGAAGATATGAGCATGGCCATTGTTTTTAAATTCAAATACCATTGATAAAATAGGTGATTTTTGCCATGTCCTTCAAAATAATTCCATTTTTTTTCAGATTTGCTGTAATGTGCCCAATATGAATGACATTACCTTCATTTATTAAAAGGCTGAGTATATTGGGTGAAAGGAAGAAGACAACATATTTACCAAAGTATTTAGCCAAATTTTTGATACCAAACTCTTTGATATCACCAGTAAAGAGCTGGGATATTAGACTTGATCCTACAAATTTACAGCTAAGCTATTTTTCGTATTGCCTTAAAAAATGAAAAGATGGATTATAAACTCCATGCATTTACACTGAGTACTGAAGGAATCTATATCAATAGCTAATGCTGCCTCTTTACATGTATACAGGGTCAGCACTGTCAGAAATAGACTCAAATAAGATATCCTGTAGTTCTCAATACAGATACAGATATGTTTTTTGTGGTTTTAGTTCTATAATCATATGATTTTAAATTCTAAGTGGTTAATGCTGCTTTTAACTTATGTGATAACAAACATGCTTTTTCATTGGTTTTCATAAGATTTTGCCTTTTAAGACATTCTTACCTCCACAAAATCCAGGATGAAAATGAAATAAGCATATTATAGGAAAGAAGGTAATAAAACTTGAGAATATACCAAATATTTATCTTATAGTAATGGTAGTTACATTGGAATCCTTCCTGTGAACAAACTATTTTAAAATGAAGCAATATTTAAGGAAAGAACTGTAGCTGCAGGGATCTTTCTTGATTTTCTTGCTAATTTCTGCTATCCTCTCTCCAATATCTTGCCTGCCATTTTATTTTCAGCTAAATTGTTCCTCAGCTTTCTGGTGTTGACTTAATTATTCATTTTCACAACTATTTTTCAGATCTTTTCCCTCAAACAGTCTTCTGGTTGTTCCTCAAAAGTTGCTGTTCCCTTGAAACTGTAAATTGGTAGCAATTGACAAATCGAACCCTTCCAAACAGTTGACTCTTGTAAGGTGTCAAACACACACACAAATTTTAAAGGTTGTCCCCTTCAGTAATTTCATCCTCAATCAATGTGGAAGAAACCCTGCCTGAGGAATCCACAGCACTCATAAGTTTAAACCAGAGAGCCTTTTTTCAGGGAAATACTCAATTCAAGCACCTGAGCAAATATGGACTCTTCAGGGAAAGATGCCTACATTTCCTACTCTGCAGCCAGTTCTGCGCTATAAACTTATGGTTTTTGCAGCAGTAACAAGGCCTCCTTTTGCTTAGTGGACATTAGTTGTGAATTAAAACATTGAAAATAAGCAGCCTGCCAGCTTCACAGACCTTAACACGTCACTCTCCATGACAACATGGAACTCAGAGGAAGGAAGAATATTCCTGGGGGAAAGCTGAGAAGTGCAAAGAATTTTTTTACTTTTTTTTTTTTTTTTTAATCTGGGATGTGGTGTTTGTTTTTGTTAGCTGAAAACTACTGTTTGAAGTCCATTTGTGTTGGTAGATTACTTTATCTACTCTTCCTCAGGGAACAGACACTACACTATCACTTTGTATACACTACACTGATAGTACCCTTACATTGAGCATGGAATTGTAAGCCACTATGTTCAAGTGCTTTATTTTCCCTTAGAAACACTAGAGGAAATTTGCCTGCAAATGGAGGAGAGCCTTGCTTTATTGTTTTTCTTTTAAAGTTTGAGTTTGCATATTGAGGGGCCAAAGAGGCTTTTAAATATGTAGAAAATTTAAAGATGCAAGAAGAAAAGGGGTAAGAAAAAATTATTTAAATAATATGAAAAAGCAAGATTTTCTAAATTATAACCTTTGACATTTTCTAAACTATGCCTTAAAATGTGCCTTGACAGAAAGTTATAAGAGCACCACAGAGAAACTCCCTGTTGGAAAGCTAAAAATGTAAAAAAAATACATAACATTTTCAGAAGCAATGAAGTTGCATAAGAGCCTAAGTCCCCACAACTGCCAAACCCATTGAAATATCCTTGGAAGTTTTCCAGCAACTACAAAAGTGCTTCTGCACCCAGGTAACTCCTTTCACAAGGAAGGAACTTCATCCTTCTTAAAGGATAAAGTGCCTCTCAAGGAATACTTCAGCCACACTTCACTCCTTAAGTGTTGGTGTGTTACGCACAGGTCCCCATCCTAGTCCCAAAGAATGGGGTCATTGTACCCTCTATTGATGTTGCCAGACTTTACACATGAAAATAATAACTTCAGAATTTGTAATATCTCACTTCCAGTGGGAAGGTGTAAGGAGTTTCCCATTCTAGCTGCCTCTTCTGCTGTGTTGGCACGCAGACAGACACCCTGTGCATTCCTGAAATGGTCTCCATCTAGTTCAGCTGCAGTTCAGATTCAGGAAGCAGGAGAAAAGATCAAGCTATTTAACAGCTTGCCAGGACAGACACAAACAAGGTAATAGGAACAGCAAGCATAGAGAAACCCAGGTCTGAATTGGTGGTGGAAGGATTCCTTCCCTAGAAGGCAAGACCCTGCTTCACTCTGTGCAGCTACTGCTGTAAGGATGTGCAGAGTCACAACTCAGGCTGAGGCATCAGGCTCTACCTCCCCTCGTTCAGGATACATAAGGTCTAAAGGCAGGATAGACACTTCAGAGAATTCATGTTACTTTATAAATGTCCTCAGTTTCCCCAGTTGTTAGTGATGAAAAAGAAGTAAAGCCATATCCCATCTGCTTTTGGTAAGGGACACGGGATTTGGGATTGTATTATAGGAACTCCCACCTCATGTTGGGTACCTAGCAGCCACTACATGCAACTGAATGCCATCCTCAGGAGTGAAATAGGACATTTTTTCACTGTCCAAGACAATACAATTTAGAAAAAGAGCACAAGAGAAACAGGCAAGGAGATGTATCAATGCATCTATTTTCACACGTGTGGTAGCTGGGAGCTTTGGATACTTATTGCATAATTTAAGCAAAGCTTGAATCTGTTCTTGAGACCACGCTTGCCTGTCTTAAAGTTATCATCATCCCAGGTCATTATTTTGGAACAAAGAACAGATCTGCCCAAACCTGTAACGTGGAGGGACCTGAACCATGAAGGACATTTGCCTTTGTGGCAAGAACATGTAGCTGTTGTCAGAAAAGTTGACATGGGCCATGACACGAAGTGGCAACAGGAAACATGGTGGCTGCAGGTATCAGAAAACTAAGGATGCCAGTGAATGTCGAGAAGACACAGTGAAGACATCCTACATCCTTGTAACTTAGTCCAAAAAGCTGGGCTATGGAGTGTGCAAGCTCTGGCCAGCTCTGCAAACTGCACTGTTAAAACAGCACAGACACTGCTAGAATCTTGTGCTCACGAGAGCTTAGGAAGGCAGCTTTGTTAAAAGACTGTACTTCTAGCAGATTTCTGACAGCATCATAGAGCAACACCTTTTTTATCAGGTTTAACATGGACAGCTGTCATAACATCTGGATTTATTACCAATAATGTAATTTAATTATCATTCCAGTAGTAAATTTTTAAATATCTCTTTACACAAGAGATCTCAAAACATCTCAAAAGATAAAATTTCCTATTTTACAGGTGCAGAAATGGAAGCACACAGTAATTAAAGTGGTGTCATCCGTAAAGGTAGTGGTTCAGTTATGAAAATGATCTATGCTGCATCTCATCACAGAAGAAATTAAAGCAATTTTTTTGCTTTAGTTTCTAAATTGCTATAGAAAACTGTTAGTGAGGTCTGGAACTTAATATTTTTTTACTAGAAAACAAGTTTTAAATCCAATAAAATAAAATCTAGGTTTCTTCAATAAGCTAGGTTTCCACAGGTGTAATTGTTTCAGCGGGTTTTATTTTTGAATAAGACAAGATTTTGCAGGCAAGAAAAGGGTAAATCTAATACAGGGCAGGCTATCTATCAGGATATTAGAAATTTGCTAAAATGTATATAGCTGTTTTAGTTTGGTCTTGTTTTTTTTGTGTTTTTTTTTGTTTGGGGTTTTTTTGTTGTTTTGTTTGTTTGTTTGTTTGTTTTGTTTTTGTTTTTGTTTTTTTACTTTCTATTACATTTATTTTCATTATAACCCAAATTAGGTCATTTTAGGTCTCATCTTTCTAGAGAATACAGTTTCACTTCTGAGTGGAATTTAGTCCCAGCACTGGCTGTTAGAGGAGAGAATGGAATGCTGAGCCTTTTCAAGAGTTAACACCTCTCTAATGGCTTCTCTCTAGCTCTACTTCCTGCAAGAATGGGAATAAAGGAGGAAGTAGCGACACAGGGAAGTACATATTTTTGTGAGAGAAAAGCCATATCAACATGTTGGGAACTTCTAGAAGCCACTTCTTACTGCTGCAGTGTAAAGAAACTCCAAGACTGAAAATGCTTTCAGGTTGAAGAATTATATTCAACACAGGTCCAGTGGGATAGCTTGTATTTACACCTAAAGAAGTCAATTCTGTCTTCCACTGCATCTCACTATATTCATATTGCTTTAATGGTACTGGAGTGAAATTAGAGGGAGCTAAAATTGCAGGGTAACATGTCTGCTTGAATGGTAATCCGTGTGCAAAACGGATCAGATGTCCCGTTATATGACAGAAACACACCAGCACAAATCCCCACAACCCCAAAGACAGTGATTATTTTTCTCTCCATACAGAGATGTCAGTCATCAAATGTAAGCACTGCTCATGATCTTCAAAGAAGACAGAAATATTTCTCACCAATTTGGGAGTTACCCGAGTTCTGGAAATTCAACTGCCCTTACTTCAGCTTTACAGGCCTGTAACTAGACTCTGAATGTCAGCCTGTGTAATTTTCCTCCTGCTCTGTTTAGCAAGCTGGCAGTAAATGCTTTGGTTTTTGTTTGTAGTAATCTACTGTAACAAGAATCTTTTCACCCATTAGAATTTCAGGAGGGATTTTTGTCTGATCATTTTCATGCAAACAATTTGCAAAATGGGGGTTTTTTTCAACATAAATCTATTATATTTATCACTCTGCCTTTTAAAAATAAAGATGCATTGATCCATACACTTTCTGGACATAAAGGTTCATAATATCTTTTCTGTCAGCCTAAATATATAGGTCATACAACTAATTTTTTCAGAAGCTGGATTAAAGCACTTGAAAACAGAAAAGCTTGTATCATACAAGAGGACTCCTAGTAAGGTCCATGATCTCCTTTTGTAGGCCACAGTAAAATACACATAAAACATAACGTGTGATAAAGTCACCCTAATATTCCTGATCTCATGACTTGCTGGCTGTTCCTTTCTCGTGGAGGATGATAGCTAGCTATCTAATCAAAATGCATAAGCAGTGTCTGTTCCTTCCACCCCCAGACCCATTCATTTTCTACTCAGAATCTCTGCTTGGGGTAGTATAATTGATTTCGACATAATTTACTGCTTACTTGGTAATGCAGCATTGCAGTCTCTGATAAAAACCGTATCAAGTCACAGCACCGGTCTAGAGCTTGAAAGGGAGGCAGTGTAATCACTTTCTTACCCTAATGCACCTCCATCTCATTTCTGCTGGGCAAGGAGCTGCAAAGTAATCATTGTTAAATGACTGCCTCCAAGAGAGGGTCTTTCACTTCTCTGCCTGACCACTTCTCTTTGTCTCTCCGCTTTATTTCGTGAGAAGGCAGCAGGGAAACTTTTCATTGTTGGATCGTCATGGAAATAAAAGACTATGATTATACTTGTCTACCATCAGACATCTACCTCTAGTGAAAAGCAGAAACCCGTTCTGGAATTGCCGTGGAAAGCAGTGATATGGGAGAAGGATGTGAAAGAGCAAGTACTAAAGAGGGAATATTTTGCACTAAGAGCTTTGTTATTCCACACTGCCTGCACACTCCTAAATATTTCTTACTGCTCTCACTGCCACCTGAGCTTGGCAATGAAGCACGGGCACCACCGTGCCTCTGTTCCCCACACAAAGCCCCTGTACCACTGCAGGATGTGTCTGCAGCACCTCCTCACCTCGAACACTCTGCCTCACCAGCACCCACCTTTGCCAGGGAGCCCAGGGCCACGGCAGGTTCCAAAGGGGCTAATGACAGCCGCTCGGGCTGGCTGGGCTCGTGCTGCTGCCCGCAGACCCAGCCAGGCTCCGCTGGTCTCTCTCTAAGGACATAAAGCTCTGTGAGGTCAGGAAGTTCTTCCTCCACCTGCCCTCCTTCTCAGCCCCACGTCTCCCAGGGGCCAGGCTCCCTGCTGGAAAGCTCTCTGGGAATGGCTGTTTCTCTGGCACTCCCCCTGTGTGGCACGGGTGAAGCCAAAGCTTTTGTAGCAGGTTCTCCCCTCAGCGCTCCATCCCTGGGGGTGATTTCTGAGGGCACAGAACAGGGGTGTTCCCAAATGGTGCCATCCCCACGCCTGCCACACCCTGTCACCATCGGGGTGGCTCTGCAGCACCCACCTGGGCTAAACAGCATCTGCTGCGTGGGGAGGGAGTGGAGACCCGGGCAAGGGCAGAAACACTGTTGGGTGCAAATGCCAGCACACGGGGTGAACTGGTAGGGACATGAGGGACCAGAGTGGGAAAGAACTGTTTTATTCCAGTGCCTGAATTTGCCCAGGCTTGTTATTGTATACAGTGATTTATGTATCATTTGCATACGTGGTTAAATGTGTTACAGCAGTTCAGACTGCCCAGTTTCACTGAGTATCAGCCAGCCTGTGTCCTGGGATGCAAATGTCTGTCCCTTATCTGGGGACAGCTGGTCAGTTATCATCTCCTGGCCGCTCCTGCCACATGGCCAGATATGGCTTGCAGATCTGGGGAATTGCTGAGCCCTGTCCCTGGCCAGCTGGATGTACACAGGGCTTTTCTGCTAGACCTCAGTCCTGTGGTCATACCATGAAAACAAAGGACAGGGAAAGTATCACTTATTTAAAAAGCCTCTTACGCTTCCTACTAAAACGGGCAACAGTAAACACATTTGCAAAGGTAACCTCATTTTGTTGGAAATTGAGATTTTTTATTAAAATAATTAACCGTTGGGAATGAGGTTTTAGAGTCACTTTTAAAGCCACAAAGTATTTTGCTTGACATTGAGAAGACTGATTGACATACATTGTTTTTTAAAGAAAATTGAATAGCAGTAATCGCTCAAATAGTCTATAGAAAAAAATCTTTCCCACAATATCATCCACTCAAATTCACTAATTGCAGTGATTCTTCCCACTTGTTCACTCACTTATCTTTAAGTGAGTAAGACCTGATCTAAATGAACCAGTTGAACCCAGTCCTGGCAGACACTGAACACCACTGATGACCAGCATCTAAGCTGGAGACACTTGGGGGAAGTTGTGCAGCCACATGCAAGGCTGCGATTTCTGATGGCCATGAACACAGGTATTGTACCAGTGGTGCTGGGTCCAATTGTTGTTCTGTCCTTGGTAAATATCTGAATTTAAGTAATGGCAGTTTCTCACCTTGCAAGAAATTGCTTAGAAAGAACTGCATTTCACAATTTGGTATCCAAACTTTAATAGAGAAGGAGCTCCATGTGACTGTGGACAGGTAAGCACTCATGCCAGCTGGCTTTTACACATTGACAATCTAATCCAGACCAGCTGTATTCTTTGATGTTGTAAACCAGTTTACTTTTACTCTGACAACAAGCTACTACTGCAGGAAGAGACAAGACTGAAAACACTGTTTATAGAGCGTGAAACAGTAAAATAATAGGTATTATACAGCAGGTAATATTTTTAAAAATACATAAAAAATAATGAAATGAATGTTTTTACAGCTGGAAATCAAAAAGCCAAGACACTTTACTTAGAAGGTACTTTTCTGTTACCCACTAAAAAATTCTGATTCAATTCTACATTTCGACATAAGTCTAAATTCTTTGAAAGTAGTACTGTAACACGGGAAAACTTTGTCTATTTAAAGGCATAATATTTTCCCTGGCTTCAGTCAGTGCAGCATTCTATTCCTATGTGGGGAAAGAAAGCCAAAACACCCTGACAGACTACTGACAAGCCTAAAGAAGCCAGGAAGACCAAAACTCTTCCCAGCTAACCCTGTGGTGCCCAACGAAGCACCTCAAATGTTGGATACAATCACACACTTTCTTAAGCCACCTTCGAGGCATATGCCAGAAGCATGCCAAAGAAGAGCAAGGTGAATTCATGATGATTTTAGCCCTACTTAGGATGTCTTCATGAATCAACCTAAAGTTCACAGAATTTCTACCGAAATTTTTTTACCTGAAAATGTTTTGTTTATATTGCTTTGCTTTGTTTTTGTTTTTCCCTAAATTGTTGCCTTTCTTGCATATTTAACATCGAAGTTCAGGGCACATGTTTATTAATTTATTTTAACAAAATCCTGAACTCCTGATAATTTTTGCATTTGTCTGACATATTATAACTGGCTTAGATATTTTATTTCTTCTGAGACTTTAAAAGCACTAAATGATGGTAAAAATTTATGCTTGGGAAACTAATAAACGGGAGATTTGTGTTTTGGGGGCTGGAGTGGAGGTGACAAGCAAAAGAATACCTGTCAAAGAGTACACAGGAGTTCAATGGATTGGACTGTGCTCCTTTGTATGCTCAGGTTCTAGCCTGGAGTTACTCATGTGCTTGATATTAAGCACACGCACCAGTCTGTGCAGGGCTGGAATCTATTATTGCCATGTTGACATGCATTTGTTAAGGGTTTGATTCTGCTAACATTTCTATTGGCAACACGGGGAGATGCAGTAAGGTCCTGCAGTTCAGAGGGAGATGGAAGAGATTTCAGGGAGCTGCTAATACACTCAACTTTAGAGGCCATTCACAGTAAACCACATTTTAAATATGTTTCCATGGTCATGTTTATTTCTAAAATACCTAAAGACATAAATCAAGTTGTAGATTAAAGAGATATAAAAGTATCCACCCTAAGAACAAAAACATTTGAAAATATTTATTAACGGTTATTTATATATTTAAGTCTAGTTCCTGTAAGATCTCAGTAGTGTGAATAAGTGGTTTAAAAACTGTTCCTTGTTTATTGGCCTTTCACCTATAAATACATATTGGGCCTCTGTATTTCTTTGGTAGCTTTAAAATATTTTTTTTCTGTCTGGATTGAGGCCTAATAAGCCAAATTTTTTGTCCAAAACATGAGTTTTGAGAAACACAGATTTCCTACCATATCTTCATTATGGCAGCTGCTGTTATTTAACTGATAACATTTTGGTAATTTAAAAAAACTTCAGTCAGGAGCATAAACCCATACTTGTCTACTTTGTCTTGGGACTTGAACATTTTTTTCCTGGAGCGTTTGAACTATGTGCTCAGGCAATCTTAACCTTCTGGTTTAAATCCAGATGTATCACCTATGGGAAGCACTACATTCTATTTACACATCCATTACCCCTGGAGAATTTAATGTGCCATTTCCATCAGAGTTAGATTTCTAGGAGCTGAACTTGGATTGCTTTCTTGGGGAGTGAACTTGCACAACTTGCATTTGCAAACTGAAGACTACAGTGGCTTTATTCATTGTATCTCCTCATTTCAATACATTGATGTAGGGGAATGTAATGAAATGTAATGAAATATAATGAAAATGACTGAGTCAGTTTTCTTTCCCTGCACTGAAGCCTGTTGCAGGGACAGGACACCACCTCTGTCTTCTCCGTTTGCCCTCACATAGCTTTTGCTGAGTTAGCCTGCTGGCTGAAAGCAGTGTAGCATACAGTTAGAAAGAAAAATAGCTTTCCTGGGGAAAATCATTACTGACTGAGGCACTAGAGTGGATAATATTGCTAGTGTGGCTAATACTGCTAAAGTGGCTAACATAGATAGTGTGGCTAATGCTGCTAAAGTGGCTAATATTGCTAGTGTGGCTAATGCTGCTCATGTGGCAAGGTAAAGCTTTCAAGGTACTACCTTTGCAAGTCCTGGTACCACGCTACACCCACTTGGTCAGCAGCACCATAGGCTGCCCAGCCAAATGCAGGTGTGCAGGAAGGCAGATATTCTGCATTTTCAATAGGGTTGGCCAAACTTTTGAAATAGCTGCCATCTTTCAACAGCAAAAAAATCCCTTAGCAAACAAATATTTTTCTCGTGGAAAATCCTTGAAGAAAAATTTGGGGTTAGACACCCTCTGCTTGAGAGTGTATGGTCTGTTTATAAAGGTTACCTTCACTCACAAACTTTGAAAAGAAGGAATTCTCAGTGCCTCCAATAAAGATTATACCTGTCTCTTTGAGCTTCAGCTGGGTGTGGTGATGAACTGGAGCCTTAATGCCATCCCTACCTGCACCATTTCACCTTGGTTTACCACACAAATGAACGATGCACCAGCATCTTCTCAAGACTGTGGTAAAACCTTAATTTCCATCAAAACTTGTCATTCTTGAGAAGTCAGTAATCCAAGCTAAAAAACAAAAGCTAACTCAATGTCAGTCTGCTTTTGATTCTCTGCCAGGTAAGTATTATAGGTTAGACTATTCCTGCCAGAAAAGTTTTCTGCAAGGAAGGTTGTTCCTCTTTGCAACCCTCCCTGTTTCCCATGCACCAAATTGTGATTAATGTGGTCATTATTACAGTAGAAGAGGCAATCAAGGCCCATAATCTCTTCCTACTCCTTTGCAGGAGCATTTTCTTCATATTTTTTTTGTTTGGGAGGCAGGACAAATCTGAATTATTTTTAAACTCCTCTTTCTTTGCTATATACATCTGGCCATTATGCTGGGAATCATAATACTGACAGATTGCTTGTGGGAAAGGAATTTAATTCCTTAGATGTCTGCACAAGCCAGAGCTAGAGAAAACCTTTATAATATCAAGTGTTATGGACAAATTATTTTCTGACATGATCTATTTGTAGAAACATCTCATATTGGCCAAGAAATTTTGTTTAGAGAAGGATAGTTGCTTGTCTTATCATGTGCTTCAGCTATCCTTGGCCCCACTTTTCTGCTGCTTTGTTTCTTATCAATAACAGCTACATTGCATCATGTCTCAAGTGTCTAAGTTAAGGGCATGTGATTCTGGAATCCTAGAGTCATGGAACGGTTTGATTTGGAAGCACCTTGAATATCATCCCCCGTGACACAGGCAGGAGCACCTCCCACTAGACCAGGTTGTTTAAAGCCCCATCCAACCTGGTCTTCAACACTTCCAGGGATGGGGCATCCACAATGTCCTTGGGCAACACGTGCCAGTGCCTCACCACACTCACAGTGAAGAATTTCTTTCTAATATCTGCTTTAAACCTAACCTGATAGTGTCCAGACAGCTTGTGAATATCTCCAGTGAGGGAGATGCTACACAGCCCCTGGACAATCTGTTCCAGTGTGCATTCATCCACACAGGGTCACAGGATGGGCCAGGCTGGAAGGGACCACAGTGGATCATCTGGTCCAACTGCCCTGCTCAGGCAGGGTCACCCCAGAGCACATGGATTGTGTCCAGAGAGTTCATGGGTAAGGTCTCCTCCTGATGAAGGTGTCTTTTCTCGAGGCTGAACAGACACAGCTCCCTCAGCCTTTCTTCTCAAGAGAAATGCCCTAATCATGTTTGTCACTCTAGCTAAAGAGATCTTCCAATCATCTTTGCCGCTCTCCACTGGACCTGCTCCAGGAGCTCCACGTATTTTGTGTTGAGGAGCTCAGAACTGGACACAGCAGCCCCAGATGAGGCCTTACCAGGGCAGAGCAGAGGGGCAGGCTCATCTCCCGTGACCTGCTGGCAGTGCTCTTCCAAACACAGCCCACGGTACTTGACCATCACTTGATGAACCTAAGCCAGTAGCCCAACTCTGTCTGTGCTCCTTTACTCAATCTGTACAAGTCAATACAGAAGAACAAAGCTATTAAAAGAAGAGTGATCTTTAAGATTTTTATTTCTAGGGTCTATTAATTAGGTTCACTACAGCACTGAAGCAGGTTCACAGCTTTCAGACCAGAGTTGCCTCATTTTCAGTGAGCTTAAACATATCTGGCCAAAAATATCAGGCCTATCAGCCACAAGCCATAGGTACCTCTCAGGCATTAATGTTTTGCAATAAATCATAGGGAATTGTGATGATAAATGTATTTCAAATGCTAAAATACCTAGCTCAGACACTTCCTGCTTAAAGTGAGTTGAGAATTTCGATACCAAATGTATCATTTTCTACTGCCATTAGCTGTAAGGTGCTATGAATCTCCTTCTTTGGTATCTAATTTTATTTGTGAACAGTTTATTAACTCTATTGAATAATCAAAATAATGCTAAAAGTGTTAATTCCCATAGGTAACGGCCCCTAACTATCTGCCTGACAACACCTACCTCCATTTTAAATGAAGGCTTTGTAACAGATGTTCACAGAGCATCCATAATTCAGAGTTCTGCTGAAAAACTCTTTCTCAATGTTCTTGCTGTTTAACATGAAATCTTGCAATCTAATCTTCTGAAATTCTGAAGATACGCATCTGAAATATAAAATTGTTGGAAACTGTGGTCTGAACATAAGCATACAGACATGACCTTGAGAATAAAAGTATAATTTTTCCCTCTGTGTTGCCTTTTCCCCTAAATTCTGTTTGCAAAGTGAAATAGGGACTTCATTCTGTTCTACCAGTCCTTTGAATGTGACATTCCAGAGATTTATTAGGAGCAGGTGTTAAATATTTTAGTCTCTTTATCTTGTTGCTACATCAATAATTTACTCACTCTAATATTATGGCTAGATATTTGTTAAGCTCTCTAACATAATTAGTGATGAAAAAGGGGTTCCCAATAACCACAGTGCAGTTCAAGTACATGGCACGAATTTTTTTCTCATTTTTGTTCCAGATTTCCACCTTGTTACCTTCACTTGTAGAACGTCGAGTAGTGTTGCCTTCTGGCAGATCTTGTGCAGCACTGTGTAGCTCATTGCCACCTGGCAGTTCACCTTTCTCACTAGTATTTATTCAATGATTCTAAAGTAAATTTTACAGCACAAACTGATGGCAAACATATGATTAATGTTTTGCCTGGCACCATCTTTTAAGAAACCTGATTAGTTCAACAGAATTTCCGAGATCCAAGTCTGGGAAATCAGCTGAATTTCTCTTGAGAGTCTCATTTAAATTACATGAAGAATAGCAGTATTGGGTGTGTGCAGTTACCATTTGTGGGAGTCTACTTTTGTGTTTACTTGTTCATTATCAATAAACATATTAATCAGTTGTGAGAGGCATAGCTTTGTTTTTAAAAAAATATTTACTAAAATTAGTGATCACAAGTAAGGTTGGGACTGTGGGGGTATGTAGTAATATACTACCTTAGAATGCTAATCATTCTACTCTTATTGTCTTCTGAAACTATTGTTACAAAAAGTGCCTTTGAGTATTAAAAATGTCTCCAAGAAACTTAAATTTGAGCCTTTTGCTGAGGTCCAGCCAAGACAGTGTCGAGTTCCAAACCATGCCTACTCTGCGGTTATTATAGCAGTTATACACATAACTATTAAAAAGCTGCTCTATTACTTATCTGCAGGTGAAACAATTATGTTAACATATAGAGTTTTATGAGCAGCAACGTTTTCCATTTAGTGGTTAATCTATGGGTTTTTCTTCTTCCAAGTATAAAATGCTAGCTCTAGAGGACAGCAATTTCTGTGGTGAGCATGAAGATTGCCTCAAGCTGATAGAATCTCGTTTATTACTGCGGGCGCCTGTGATCTTGGTTAGCTGCAGAGTGCCTCTCTGTAGAAATACAAACAATGCATCACTATCTTCTTCTTTGGGAGACACATACTCCAATCCAGTGATCATCAGTGATATCAGTAGCAGACCACCCCAGCAAGTGGAAAATCTCTTCTACTCTCTTTACAGTTGTCAAGTTTCCACAGCTGGGCTCAGCTCAGTTACACTGGTTCAGAGATTAGCAAAAATTTACTTCTGTGTGGGGAGAAAACCCAAGCAGTCATTTGCTGAAATCACAAGCTTCATTTAATTTCCGCATGTAACATGATTTAAATGCTGTGGAAATTCACAATTACAAAAAAAAAAAAAAAAAAAAATCAGAAGGCACGCTCCTTACATGTTGTCAAATTTCCAGTGTAGAATACAGTCACCATTTTGTCTCTATTGTTTTTAGTGCGTTCATCTGCCACATGACATTTTTTGTAATTCCTGTCCTGAATGAAGAAACAACATAGCATCAGGTTAATATCAGTATTATTACTGTTTTTTGAACAGAACAGTTAAGTTAACAGAGCTTCATGAACGCTTTTCATTAGGGGGAGAGATAACTGAGTTTAGTATACCTGGTGTAATCCTGCTCATTTACAATGTACAAAGTCCTGTTTCCCTAAGCACAGAAGAAATCTAAGAGGAGACAAATTCTTCACAGATAGCTCCAAAGGTCTCTAACCCAGCCTCTGGCTAAAAAGTACTCTCATATTTTTACACTGCTTCTGTGTTACATCTGGTATATTCTTCTTACCTTTTCTCTCATCTTCACTGGCCAATCTGGTAGTCTCACACCTTTCAATGTATATACATATTAATGTTATTTCTCCCACATACCACTTACAAACATCTTTGCATTACCTTTTGATCTGTGTTTATGCTTAAGGTACAAATAACAGTAGTTTTACCCCCTTGCTTTTAAAGAACAGCTTAGTGATCCTCTTCAGCTGTGTTAAATGATGGAATTTGACACTGAGTTTTTGGGTGTTATGTAGCAATTTGGTACTTTGTGCAAGAAAGTTAGTGATGTTGGCAAGGAGTGTACAAGAAGGCATCCAAAGCCCAGTCAATACATCTGAAGTGATCAGATCTGCAGATGTCTGATTAGTTTCAGGTCAATCTTTACTAAATTCTAAAGTCTGTGTTTACACTTGCAGTTCAAAAGTAGTAGCCTTTACCCTAACTTTTGCCAAAAGAAGTTTGAGTGGCATTTGAAATACTATTTCTTCAGGCAGTAACTGGGTTTAGGTAAGTTTAATCAACATTACTCAATGTTCAAAATGTGAACTCTGATTCATAATCTATTTTTCTTTTTCCTTCCATTAGTATTATGTTTTACAGCAGGGAATCATATGAGGTTGGGAAAACATATTTGGAAACATAAAGCCAACCTAGATCCAAAATATGTAAATCAGTGTGTTCTACCCCCATTGTGAAGGGTCAGTTTTAGAAGTGTGTTGAAACATTCCACATTATGGAACTGGTCAATAAAACCAAAACATTTAAACTTTCTTCCAGTTCCATGATTTATTTCTCAGAAATGATTTCTAGCTGTGATATTTTCTTTATATTTTATTTGACCACAGTTGTTCAGCTTGTCCTTGTATAAATAGTTCGTGGATCTGGATCTGCCTTTCATCATAGAGACCTTGACATGCTTCCAAAGAAATACATAGATTCATATTTAATGGGGTTAGAAATGTCAACCCACTCATGTAGCCATGTACGTACTGTACTTGTGCATTTACATTTGTGAGGGTATATTATAAAGAAGCAGAAGCTTTAAAGAAAAATTTTGTCATAATTGAAGAAGAACATTTTAGGGAAAAACAAACTAATTCCTTTCAAATATCCTATGAAAAGACTTATTTTGAAACTCCTTCTTGAAGGTCACCCCAGGGACTACTGTCCTTTTCGCATTCACCACAGTAGACTGCAGAGGGAATTGAATGATTGATAGAGAGATTGACTATTTTGCAGAGTACTGTGTGAGTTTTTAAGGTCATTGCTCTCTAATCTGAAAGTTTCCAAATAAAAGGAAAGGGCAGTATCACATGACCCAGCCACAAGTATTGTCTTAGCCAAAGAAAATTTACATCTTATAGACCATACAGGCTTGTCCTCAGTGTGACCTTGATGTTTACAGATGAGAAAAAAATCTAGTGATATGGAATGTATAACCAGGCAACAAAGGATACAGAACAAAAAAAAAAACCGAATAGGCTAAAATCTATATATTTTAACAAACACTCAAAAAAAGTCTTGGCTACATGCTAGTTGTACAACAGTACAGAATGTCACTCTTTTTCTCTTCTCTAACTAGGCTGGTGGCTGTCTTATGTTGGGATCACTTAGTTTTCTGTAAGAGAAGTCTGCATATAGGTTTTTAAAGTGTGACTACATTCTCTCACTCTGAAATCTTCTTTCTGACTGTCTCTTCCTCTGCCCCTAACATCCAGTGGTGAGGATGTTGCCTGATTCAAACTGGGAAGTCACTTCCCTTGAGTCACTTGAGTCACTTCCAGTCATGGTCTTTGTGATGACAAACTTATTAACAAACAAAAATTTGATATTTACATCTGAGTTCTGCAAAATTATTTGTTAAGAATTCAAAATTATTAGGGCAGAGATAACCATTAACAGCCTGGGGGGCAGGTATTTAATTCCTTATTGTCTTCTTTCCTGAAGGCCTCATACTTAGCCAAGGAGTGATTAAATGTTAAAAATGTTTCCTTCTCAGCACAGTTCTTCATGACTGTGTCCTACACTGAAGAAGGATGATAAAGCGACAAACTGCAGCCACTCTATTGCATGCTGGGCCCAGGTAATCACACAGTAATGTTTGCATGAGCAGTGCTTCATGTGGGCTGAAAAGTGATGAATGATGGAGATGTGCTCAGTCTGCATTTGATCACCTTAGGAAGGCATCCATGGTCAGATGAGAGGTGTTGGCCTGACATGCAAAAGTAAAACTTTGTAGTGGCTTGGTGGTGGGGACAAATATGAACACTTGATGGTATAAACAGTCCTGCAATAAAATCAGAGACATGTGGGCTGTTCAGGGGATGTATGTCCAAATCACTGGTGGGAGACATGCGTGCTGCTTTCCTATAGCTTGTTCTTGCAGAGAAGACTTAAGTCCCACAGGGTGAGAGCACTTATCTTGGATTTAGAGTCTTGGATACAGACTCCTTGTTATGACATGAGACAGCTCACTTAGCACCCCTCCAATTCAGTTCCATAATTTTTAAATAGGGAAAAATTAGTGCTATTCCTTCAGATTGTAATAACAGGGATCATCCAGACAGTTGTAATAGAAGTCACTGAAAACATATATAAGAGAGTAAGGAATTAGATTCTGGGTTTTACATCTTCAGGGACAGAATTTCATTCCCCACAGAGAATTGAAGTCTGAGAAATCCTTTAGACTGTGAGAAATAATTGAATGAAAAAGCAGAGATTATGTTACTGCCCTTGATTAAATGGCCATAGCTGCCATTTCCAATTCACATTCAAAAACACTTTGTAAGCTGTCCTACCACTTTTGGATAGGAAATGTGCAGTTGTTCCCAGCTTGTATGTTCCATAGTCTTTACTACCTTTTCTTTTTGATACATACCTCTCCACAATGGATGTTGTGTTTGATGCTTCAATATTGCACTTTCAAATTGCCCAGAAATTGCACCTGTTACAGTGTCTGATCATTAAATGCAGCTTCATACAAAGTATGCTGCTACTGCTTGCTGTGATGTTTATCAGCTCTCAAGTTTTAAAGTCTGTGTTTTTCCAGTAAAGCCTGGAGTAACTTTGACTTGGGCTGCTCTTACATACCGAGAACCTAATCCTCCAAAGTTTTTTGTGCTTAGCTTCCTTTGAAATCACAAGAACTTAGAAATACATTTGAGAATCAGGGCCAATTTTTTTAATCAAAGTTTCTGTGAATAGGATTTCTAAACGTACACAAGGGAAATAGGCATATAAATCTAATTGAAAACCATGGGTCTTGGACTTTTAACTCTCTTAGATTACTCCTTAGGATAGAATTTCCAAAAGACTTGAGTTTTTGGCAGTTTGTAATAATTTATTTAAGTTATTACATTTATCAAGAAGCTGCTGGATGTTCAACATATATGAAACTCAGGCCATAGCAAAGATACATAAAGAATTTTTCTCTGTAGTTGATGTTCTTGATGTCTCTTCTAACATGATACCATGATGATTTATGATTAATGACTCCTATAAAACAGTGCCTTGAATTACAGGCTTTAAAAACCTGGTTAATCCTCTCTCCAAGTGATTGTTGAACTATTCAGAAGGATATGGTTCCATTGTTAGCAGGAAAAGAAGTGTCCAACAGAAAGGGGAAAAATATAAATATATGAGGTTGTATAAATGGCATACATGTAATGGAAGGACACTCTGGGCAGATGGGTCCTGATTTTGGAACTTGCATTTACTGCATTCAAAGAACATCAGATGCATTCTTCCTTGGGGGTTTTCTTGTTACAGAATAGATTAGAAACAGGGTGAGGAAGGGGAAAAGAATGAGATCTCACTGAGATTTCTGACCAATTTTAGTGCTTAGCACCAAAGGCAGACATCAGGTGGTACTGGTGACATGAGTGAGAAGGTCTGGGGAAGGACTCCCTCTATTCACATCACGACTTTGGACCACTACTGGCACCCACAAGGCATAATTTGAAAACTCTTGAGCTCTAAATGTCGCTATTCCAGAAGCCTCTCCTCTTCTTCATTTGCCTACTGACTCTCATTAGCTCGCTGCTGCTGTTGCCTGGCAATCCATTCAACAGCTATATTGCCTTATTTTAGAGCTTAGCTTGTTGCGTTATTGAACCCGCTCTCATTAATTTCCCTGCCAACTCACTGTTTGCCTGTCTCAACTTCTTACTGAGCCATTGACAATATCCTTCTATTACTTTTCTGTCAGACTCACTCACCTCCTCCAGTTATGACTAACTCTCTTGTCTATCCCTTTCTACTCTTCTGTCTCCTGCAATGTTGTTCTTTTTCTTTAATTAGGTGGTTTATTCTTTGTACCACTTGACAGAGCCCTCTTTTGCTTTCTCTCAACTTTTTGATTCCGCATCATCCTCTTATATGGTCGTTTTCTACTGCCCTTACTGTGGCAAATACTCAAAAATTTGGTTTTGTCTGTTAATTTCACCAATATCCTCAATTACTTTTCATCTATACTTAGCCTGTGTGTCCTTTTAAATATGATATATTAAAACCTGTCTCTTGCCAATTTGTCAGTGCTTGTCAGAATGTTAAGTGGTTTCCTTTTGTTTTCTCTTTTTTTCTGTCATAGAAAATGACTACTATGTTATTGTTGTCACTATAAAAATTGATGCCAACTGGAATTTAATTTCCTTTCTGGAAAGCCATTCTTGACTTCAAATTTTCATCTTCCACATTTCAAAAACCTTGTTGTTCTGATTTCTCTGAAATTTTGTCTTTTCTTCTTCCAAAATCAACCAGAGGAACCTCACAACTGTAATCTTCTCATCTATGGCTTCCTTGGTGTCTACATCATGCTCACACCTGTCCAGATGGTTTCTTTACAGCTGTAAATATGTTTAACATTATGTTCTGAGCATTTTGTTTCTCTCTTTGAATTCTTCTTCTCCTCCCACGTGTTATATACAACTTTACTACACTGCTAATGACCAGCTCTGGTGGCAGCTCAGCCCCCTCTCAGTGTTGCACGTGCTCCTTTTCTTCGATAGCATCGTTTACGCATAGAACACATTGAACGGCTCAAGACTTGCTTCTTCTGGCAGGATCAGGGGGAAACTGGTGACTGGCAACTAAGGAAGTCCTCAGGAGAGACTGAAGAGATTTATTTTATCCTCATAATATCCTCATTATTAATTCTAGGTAGTTGTTGAATCCTGCCTCAATAGGTAGGGGGATCTTTGTCACAAAGTTTTCATTTATTTAGTGTTGTTTACATCATGGCATGATGGCTTTATTTTTCCTGAATAATAACATGGGAATCATTATAGTATCAACCCTCCCTTTTTCCTTAAAATACAGATTCCTCTCTCAGGGTTGAAAATAAGATGCCCAAAAGTCAATCACTTCACTTATTGCAAAGGAAGAATGTTTAGCAACAACAAGGTTTAAACTACGGCAAGTCACTGCTTTTGTTTCTTCTGCATACATGTAGTGCAATCTTTGAAAGCCTTCAGAAAGAAGATAAATTTTTCCTGATCAGCAAAACCTAGTTTTAGTTCTTACACATTTAGTTTCTTAATCCATAAATACAAAAAAAATTTGAATGTGATCTATTATCAAATGTGATAATAGAAATCCATTGTCCAGAATGTTCTGAAACTTTGAGAGGAAAAATTCATTGCAGACTTTCTTTTCTCATGAATGAAACATTCTTTAAATACTGCAACTTAATCAGAAGCTTGTTATATTATATCCTGCAACATAATAGCAGGAAAACAGAATTTTTTCTTCGCTGTAGTAGGAAATTTTGACTACTTCAATGAATTCCCATGAAGAAGTAGAATGTATTCAAAAAATATATCAGATGTAAAAAGTGCCATCAGCGAATCTTTGGCCAATCTTACGACATCATGTTTTTTGGCTAGCTGCTCAAAGCTGTGTATTATATATAGCAACTCTCCAAACCATATTTTTTTCCTCTTTTTCTTTTTTCCCTGAGTTTTGCATATGTAATTCTGATGTAATTCAGTGAAGTTATTTCCCACTAGATTAATCCACGTACTCAAATTATATTTCTCAGTTTCCAATGTAAACACCCAGCTTTGCAGCCTGTACATTTAGCAGAACAAGGAATCCCAGTGGTGCCAATACAAGTAAAACCCACTGAAAAGGTATATGGATGGCAGAATCAAGACCTCATAAAGTTGAAGACAACTACAGAGTTAACTAATCCCTATGCTTGCTCTCTACAGAGTTTAGAATCCTCCTGAGCAATCCCTCTGTATTGTAATATGCAATTCATTATAGGGACTCAAAGTAGGATTATTTTCCAGCCTTTCTTTTTCTTTAGCCCTAACAGGATTTGAATCTGCGTTTCATTTCTCACTCATATCTTTCCTGCTTGCTTTCAGATTTCCCATTTGTTCTCTTTCACAAATGGATCTTTGGGTAAACATTTTGTATGTGGGATGGGTCACCATGTTAAAAAGATTATCTCACCATGGAGTCCATCAGCATTTAGTAACAACAGCACTTATATTTTTCTCAGGTTGCCTTTATCTCTTAATCATTATTAGCTGACCGAGATCTATGACATTTTCTTCATCTAGAGATAAAATCAATTAGCTGAAAAACCTTTAGCTTGTTAGCTATAGTAAAAAAATTAACTGTGAACTTGGATGTGCGTAATTGTATTTTCCAGTTCAGTGAGCATGTGTGCAGGAAAACAGCCACAACCCCCAGCAGGGAATGGTCAGCTGGTCCCAGCCCATTCAGGACTCTTGGTGCCAGCCAGATTTCAAAGAGGGAGGGATGGGCCCTAAGGAGCCCAAAGGATTTTCCCGACCCTCTTGGATAATTTACACCAATCTTAAACATGTATGTTTGTCTGAAGTCTCTTTTATCAGCATGGTAATCCCATTACTGACAAATGAAGATGTAATCACAGTTTATTGAAATAGTCTGAAAGCTTTATCCCCTTTAGAGAGAAAGGAGAATGTACAATTGGCTGCAACTGACTTCTTAAACTCCTACTGGGACACTAGCAAAGCAAAAATTATTTTTAAGAAGCATCAGCACTTGAGTATAGGATGAAAAGTATAGCCTACAGGGTTCCTGAAGTAAGGAATCTGTTCTTGCTTATGGAATTTACATCACACTCAGCACTGCTTCTACTAATTTAAATCAGTGAGAGAGCAGAAATGTGTCCTTAGTTTGTCCTACAGTTCTGTTGCCTACTGATGCCATCCCTGCTTATCTCCATCAGTAGTTGTGAGGGTAGAGATGCTGGCTGAACTGTGTCTCTGTCCCCAGGGTAACCACTGCTAATATGCAGAGATCCTCCCTTTTGTGAAATGTACACCAATAACCAGAAAAGTATGGAGAAAACTCTGGAGTAGACAACCTTGTGCATTTTCAAGGGGAACATTAACAACTATCACAATGTTTATCCATCAGCCTTGTTTGTAGCAAAGGGGAAAAGTCTTGGTGCAGAAGTGAAGTCTTGAGCACTAACAGCCCCGCTGAAGTCTCTAAGGTGATGAAGTGCCAAAGAGGATCCTTGGGAGGTCCTAGAAACCCCTTGTTAAATCTTTGTCTGTGAAACAACTTCCTTGTCTAGGTATAATCCATTCACACTGCTCTGATACACTAATATAAAGATTATAAAAATAATCTGAAAATTGTATCTCCCTCTTCCTCCCCCTAGATGACATCAAAGAACAGTCTTGTTAAATATGTACCCAGATAGCCTAAACAGTTAAAATACAGAAAAAAGTTTTGATTATTTTATCATATGAACAAGAAAAAAATGCCTGTAACATTTTGAGTGCCAAATATAACTTATCTTTAAAGAATTTGTATATAATGCAAATTCCTTTATTAGGTAGATATGTTTTCTGTGAGTTTCTTGACTTCATAACGAAATTTGATCTCACTGATAAACAGAATAGCATGTCTGCAGCTTTCACTATAGGACTGAAGTGCAGGGGGTATGCACTTCCACTAGCTAACATGAGTCTCTTGAAAATAAACTGCTTCTTCCTTTAGAAATCATTATTTTTATTTCTTTTTGTTATGACAGTTCCCCAACATAGACTAGGAATTAATTACATGAATACATAATAAGCAAAATATTTCTGCTTTGAAGAATATATAGTTTAAATAGGCTGAAATTGAGAAGAGAGAGACTTGGAGCAACTTGCCACGTACCATACAGCAATTTAGTTTTGTAGCTGGGAGTAGTCTTATAGAGCTCCATAGGATCATTTTCACTTAATAAAATCCAGCACTTCCAGTACAGTGGAACTTGCTTCTTTTTGCTGAGCCTTTACTTTTGCTGGAACAAGTTTTCTTGTGACCACACAGCGAACCAGAGTTGAGAAAGGGTAGGAGTAACACTGCCAGAAAAAAAAAAAAGGGAAAAAAATTTAAAAAATCAATTTTCAGTTGGATCAGTTCCCCACTCTGAGTCATTGTTCAGCTGTACAAACTCTCATGCTGGCACAATGGAAGGAATGACCAAGGCACGGAGTGGCCTGCCAGGGCAGGGAAGAGGATGCTCCACAGTGAGAATATCAGTGTTAGCACCAGTGCTTGTTCCCACAGCTTCATGCAGCTGCAATGGTGGCCTGTGTTTCCTCAGGAGTTTCACCTCAGTTTCACACTGCACTGGGGCTGATTTGGTACTGGCAATGGCATCTTCTCTTGGCTCTGCACTGCATGTACATGAATGAGCTTAGAAGGAGGTGTTCAGCTGTGTGAGCAACATCCTCCTCTGAAGGACCTGCATCCTGTGCCTTGGAAACCCTGACTAATACACGACTTGCAGAATCTAGGAGTAAGAAACCTCCACAGAGGTTTCTTCTGAAAAGGTTCAGAAAGGCAACAGATTTTTTTTCTGTTTGTAGGTAGTGTTCAGAGTCCAGAGGTACCAGGATTCGTTGTCCCAACTTCGATTTTGTTTTGTGGTTTATTTGGTTGGGTTCTCTGTTTCACTTGTTTATGTGTGAAGTGATAAATTTCAACAGGTATTCAGAATACCAAACAACATCTGGTTGTAGATTGGTTTTCATATGATGAAAAAGTCATTAAAACCAGCCACTTGGGCTGAAGATAAGGCTTTAATCCTTATTGCAGTTGTTTGAGAGAATTTTAGTTCATACCAGGAAAACTCCGCCTGTTACTGATCATTTAGCAATGTGTCCAAAAATACTTGTAAAAGTGATCTGGTAAGGAAATTTTTGTGAGTCCTTAACTAAAATTTGTAATTTCATTATATTTCATTATATACCCTAAAGAGTACCTTTAAAAAAAAATTAGAATAACCTCTGCTTGTTGGATGTTTCCAATTAAATATAAGCATGAGCACTTCTTACCCATTTTCTGTTTGATGCATCATGTCAGACCGTGTTTTGGCCCTGAGTGCATTTTCCTGTTCTCCAGGCAAAAAAAGGATATTTCCAAATTCTTCTTTTTCAACTGGGAGTTCCCTTCCAAAGCTATTGAATTTGTGGATTGAGACATGAAGCAGAGATCCAGCAGCAAGAGGTACAGAATAGTGCCGAGACTGTGAAGGAGAAGCTGTGCTGTGCCATGGGAGAGCCCATCACAAACAAGTCAGACCTTTGAAGAAAGCTCTGACAATTTTGCTGAGCTCCATCACACCCTTTGCAGCTGTCAAACATGAGCCTTGCTCAGTCTGGAGCTGCACAAGCAAAACACAGGGCACAACTTAGTGCAGTGACCTGTCAAACCGAGTGTGAGGAGATGTGCAAGAAGTAACTTGGGCTCCATTTGGGTTTTAAAGCTGGATTCCAAAGCCCACTGCAATCTTTCAGTGGTCTTTGGATTAACTGTACTTGTACTTCAGCATCAGAATAATTTATTACACTTTCAGTGAACAACTTCACATATTTTTGAGCTTGAGGAATGTCTGTGTGTCCTGATCTTATAGGTAATTTTTGGTCCAAGTTACTGATCCCATCTTGAACAGCAGACTCCAGCATTACACTTCCCTTCTTTTTTGTGGTGAGGCCCATTTGACCTCATAGTGTGATAGTACTTCCCTGTAAATGAATTATAGAGAGATCTAAACATCAGGAAAATCCAGTCTAGAGTCAGAGTATTGGCTTTGTAATATTTGTACATTATGCTGCCAGGAAATAACAGATATCAATTTTTTCACTCTGTGGTTCTTACGTTGGCTCCCTGATGTGTAATAATCACCTCATGACTTAATACTCACCCCAAAGTACATGTTAGGAATTCCAGGTAGAAACTTCTGCATATCCTTTCATCATGTGTACACAAAAATCAATACCATTCCTATTGTTTAATTTATTGCTGATCCATGATTTGATAATCTTTTATAAAGCAATTTTAACTTTTGTTTTCAAATAGGAGATGTCTTTTTCACTCATAATTCTTTTCATTAAAATGTATTATTTTGGCAAATATTCTAGGTGTTCTGGACTCAAGCATATGTTTTTCAGAAAAAGGTTCACTTTGTTGGAAAGACATATAATTTAAAATGTATATCCTTTTTCATAATTGTGAAAAGCAGAAGATATGAAAAAAATTATATTCAATATGAAAGCATTTTTTCTTCAAAAAGAAGGTACATTGAAAAAAATGCAACTTTTTGGAGGGAGTACTTACTAATTTTAAATTAAAATGCTAATTCACATTAATATATATTTGCCAAAGTAAAATGAAATTTTGGAAGTTTGAAAAAACTGAAATATACCATTTCAACAGTTCTTGAGCAAAGATACTTAATGATTTTATATTGAAATTGCTTTATTTCTCTTTTAGTATATATAGACTATATCTGAGAAGTCATAATTAAAAATAATAAAATTACTTATTTTTAATGCTGTGACCATAATAAATTTTTTAAGGATTTTATTTATGCATTTTGTTTTAATTTGTAGGACTTTCTGGACAATCATGAAGGGAATTTACGGAAAACCCTATGAAACAGAAATTTTATCTTCTCTTTGATTCTAATATTTATCTTTTCCTGCTACCACAGGGCTCAGAGCTCTGTCAAGTTCTGCACACACAACCAGCCTGATGTGGTTGTGACATTTCAGCTTTGCAGTTGATAATGTACAGGCTACGATTATCCATTGATATATCTGCATTCACTCTGCCTATAATGACTGTATTTAGGGACTCAGATATGTAGAAATTTGTTCATGAGCAAGCTCATTAGTATACAAAATTGCATGAAAGTTGAATCATGGAATCACAGAATGGTTTGGGTTGGAAGGGACTACAACGTCATCTAGCTCCAAAGCCCCTACCATGGGCAGGGACATCTTCCATTAGAACGAGTTGCTCAAAGTCCCATCCACCTTGGCCTTAAATGCTTTCAGAGGTGTTCTTCCTTTTGAGTACTGATAAGTAATCAGCCTATCATGACTTAGAAAACCCATATTTTAGCTGTCACAGAATATAAGCCCCTACCATGTCTGTACAGTTAATATTGTTACCAGGCTTAACTTTGCTTGAAAAGCTGACGACGGGCATTCAATTAAGTATAAAATAATAAAGCTTATTGTAAATGTTGAGAAACATGCTGACTCTTAGCCAAAGGATAATGTGCTCTAGCTGTATATAGTAGAACTTAAATTAATCCAATTTTACAATGTTGGATTATTGTTCCCCCTATGAACTATGCCATCAAATAAGATGGCATAAGCAGTATAAGCAGTGCAATTCCAACTTCCTAAATGAATATTTTCATTTTTTTACAATTTGTTACTTTTAAAATATTTACTAGAAAAATAGAGACTTTGTAATAATCTCCAAGGTTTGTAGTAGTTTGCTCAAAGCTAGAATGCAAAGGAGCCTCATGTTACCAATCCCTAAGCCTGCAAAGCAAGGAAGAGATCAATTACAACTTTCTGGTTGTTTCTCTATGTAAATATCTTCTGTTTTAAGACTCCTTAAAAGTTTCCCTTAGTCTTTTGCATAAGCCTTATGATCTTCCTTGAAAATAAAGAGTATGTTTGCTTCTCCAATCTAGGCAGCAGGGCTAAACTTATCTAAATAGGTACAAAACCTAATAATACAGCTGTTGTTTTGCAGTCTTCTGAAGGGACGTAAAACAGACTACCTGGTGTGTGCTGGGGAGCCTGGAATCTGCAAGAGTGTGGGATCCTTGCTGGCAGTCTGACATTCCTGACTTGAGTGGGAAACTCCAAGTCCAGTTTTTCCTTTCAGTTCCTTATGACAGGACACATATGGCAGCAGCTGTGCTTTGGGCCATGAGCTCCTCTAATGTTTTGTAGTATTCACAACTGGGTTTGGTCATTAGAATAAGTACTGGGAGGGTGACATGGCAAGCCACGTTGTTAAGATTGGTTTGGGGAGCACACTGGGTGGTTCTCAGTCTTACAAGCAAAGAATTCTGCAGCAATGTTGTGCTCCTAAAAACACCTACAGACAAGATTGTGTAGCAGTGTTTGCAAGAATATGAGTCTGTTCCAATATTTTAGCTAAATTTCATTTCTTGTGTTTTACGGATCAGTGAAGAAGGATACAGTGAAAGAATCCAGAATAAAACAATCAAGGTAACAGCTGGGAAAATAGTCTGTACTGAAACATTTTTTTGTGTTTGGATATAGGATAGACCTTTTCTAGGCAAGAGGGAAGAATATCAGTATTGAACTGGAGAAAAAAATATGCTATGGAATGATGATATTAAAGATTTTCTATAAGAAAAAAAAAGAGGAAAATATATATAGGTTATACTTCGTCAAGAAATCTGGAAGTTATCATGATTTAATAATAAAAGAGGAAAACTTAGCACTGTGACCTAAAGGCCAAGAGTTTATACTGTCCTAAGAAAAAAAAATCACATTTCCTTTCTCCCCTCCTGCAAGTGCAGAAAAACTGATTCTCCTGGAACAAAGCCAATGCCTCTATCTTCATGTCCTTTTCTTCCCATCTAAATCTGTGTCTTATGCATTCACAGGGCACCTCCACATCCTCTTCACTACTCCATGACTTCTTGTACAAAATATGGTTGACTGGGCACATCTGCCAATCAGATGTGCCCGGCAGGAGAGAAGCCACAGCATCATCTTCAAAGCAGAATCCCATCCCAAAGTTTTCCTTGTCACTGCACATGGCTGAAGCCTCTGCTGTGTCCTCACCTTGGCTGTGACATGTGTGTCTCCTGCTACATCATCCAGTACATCACTGGCTCATGCACCAGGATAGAAGAAATTTCAGCACAGAATAAAATTAATTTTTCAAGGCTAAGGAGCTAAATTCAGGGATTAGTAAAAATTACCCATCTTGTGGCAGATTACAACTCACAATGAAGATGCTGCAGAATCTATCTTAAATAGGTTGAGGAGTGCTTGGAAAAGTGTGGAAGATTTTACTGGTATCTAGCATCACCTAAATGTGGTGAAGACTTTGTAGCCTCCAGATTTTAGGTATTTGGTGCCCAGGATTGAGCCTAGCCTTCATGAACTCAGCATGTAACCTGCCCATGAGGTCTCTCTGAACTATTAGACAGCTCCTACTTCAGTCACCAGGCTGTAGATGTGTTCTCTCTGACATCAGATGACTCTGACTGAAGTGTGTCACATCAGTCCAGGAGCCACACAACCACTCCAGCACAGCACAGGGCTTGAGCTAATAAAGCTTCTAGACAGCACCTCACAGAACAGGCAAAGCAAGGCCACATCTGCCTACAGCCAGTTGTGTGGCTCAACCTCTGAATGGATGGAACACTGAAGGAAAATTACGAGGTGAGGGAAAAGAGAGAAGAGGGAGGCGCTACTTTCACGCTTCTCTGAAGCATAAATACTCTGCTGAGTATATTAATTTTACTAAGCATAAAGTTCTGTGCTTGCATTTATAGGGAGGTGATTAAAGATCCATATTTCAAAAATCAGTCCTGAGATAAGAGCTTGTTTTGGCTCAGAAGCCCCAGGCTTCTGTTTTGAAATGTGGCCAAATAAAGAAACACAAGTACCCCTCTGTTGATCTGTGCTGCAGTCAGCAAAGGATGCAAGATTAATGGGGCTGGAAATCAAGCACAAAAGGAATCCTCACCCTGTAATAATGGTTTGGGCACTCAGCAGGGATTAGAGAGACTTAGGTTCAGTGTTTGATGTTGTATGGTACTTGTATTCCTGGCTGAGTACTCATACTACTGGGCTGCTATACAGGGTGGAGAGGAGAGGTGGGAGTGGAAGCCACCTATCTACCCTCATATAATTTTAAGTGAAATTATTCTATTGATGTCTGATCCATTCATTCTGAGAATGCCTAAGTGATCAGGCCCCGTGTCTACACAGAGTGAGAATTTATAGATCTGATAATCAGTGAACTTAGCAGGATGGAAAAATGAAGCAATTTTTTTTTATTGCAACTTTGTCAGGCACCTCAGTCCTCCTTCCATTCTGATTTATGTACCTAAGTCCTTTATTGCAGTTTTTTTGTTTTGTTTTGGGTTTTTTTTTTGTTGTTGTTGTTGTTTGGGTTTGGTTTTTTTTAATCATTGTTCCAAATTAATTAAATTATAGAAATTAAGTTTTTGACCAATTCATTTGGAAGGCTGTGTTCATTGAAGCACTGGTCAGATTTCAAATACCATATCACATAAAAAGCAACAGAATCTTTTGGGAAATTAACATTAAAAGGAGCAAAATAACTTTTCTTTTTAGCTGCTTTTGGATTCAGCTATTGAAAAATTTCTTTAAGAGGCTTGAAAGAAGGAGGTTTTGGGCTTTGCATTTGTACCCGATGTGTGTTGGATTCAACCTTTATACTAACTGGTGTAAATCAGGAGCTGTTCCAATGAAATCACTAGTTACACAATTGTAAAATCAGTTAGTGATCATAGTCTGGCTACACAGACCTGTGGTATTAATCAGTTTTAAAGATCTGGTCCCTAAGTACTTAATTTCTAGGAAACAGCACAATGTGACATTACAAGGATCCTATTTAGAGACACACACTCTGTAGATCAAAGCAGGAACTACTGGAAATGCTTTCTGAAGGTATGTGTAACTATAAAATGTTTTGAGTGGCTGCCAGTATTTTGTAATCAGTGTTGTAAAGTTTTGTGATACTCTTGATGTCTGCAGATGTTATGTGGCCCGTGGCACAGAGCTGATGTTCTGAATTACCAATTATATACCTAATGGAGCCCTGAGAACTAACTCCTGCCCTCCTCTGGGTACCGAGGCAGTCTTTAAACACTGGCAAAGGACTGATGCTATAAATAAAACTCTGTCTCCATAGCGACAGGCTGTTCAGTGCTCAGCTTTCAACATTTTAAAAAGGTAATTACTGTCTTTTTTCTTTATATTTTTCTATTCTTGGTTTATAACAGCAGTAATAACCTCCTGAGTTGGGCATTTCCTGGCAATTAATGACTGACAGTGTTAAGAACACTTGGCTTTACCTCAAGCCCTCAAATCCTCCAGCCGGTCATTAACTGCCAGGAAATGCCCTTCCCCGTAGTCATTATTGCTTAATTATGTAAACCTGGATTAGAAATTTAATTAGATTACTTTAGCATTCTCTTATTCTCTCTCTACTTTCTACATCCATGTCCCAGGCACCAGTATTTGCCACAGCTGCTAGTTGGCACTGCTGATGGTTACTCCAAAATTGTGCCAGTATAGCAAATGCTGCACGGAGCCTCTCTATTAGTTATGTTCTCTGTGAAGAACATAACTAATAGAATTATAATTTTATAATTAATAGAATTAATCTGCACACCTATTTGTGAATAATTTATTAGATTGGGTTGGAAAGAACCTTCAAGTCCAATTTGGTACTGTTTTTTGGTGGTGGCCAAGAAGAGTTCCCATTGGGAACTCTCCAGTTTGATGAATGAAGGAGGGCTTGTGAGGGAGGACAAGGAATCTCTGCCTAGATTCCCAACTCCAACTGTGCCTGCCTGAAGAAAGAATGTTCCAGGGGTAGCTACAAGTTTCACACATTTCTCCAAACCTTCCCTGCAGAGACCTAAGGCCGTGCTTGGGAGGAACCCCATTCATTTCCACGGAACTGCAGGTGCACAAAGCCAGGGACTCTCCATCCAGCTACTTCTGGGAAAGCAGCATAGAAAATAACAGTGGCTTTAGGGGAGCTCTTATGGAATTCACTTATGATCACAGTGAATTGTTTCAATCTATGTTATTAAGTTTAAATAAATGAAAGAAATAAAGAAGCATCCCTTCCTTTTTTAAGGTAGGGTGAACCAGAGGTTAGAGATAAAATCTGGAACATGATAGATGTTTGTTCATATTTTGACTCTACTAGTGACCTGATGCTTCAGTTCTGTGCCTCAGTTTCCCAAATATATGATTGCACTTTCTTCCTGTGTAACAGTGATGTTGATGTGTCCTGACAAATAGCACTAAATACACATTAATTGCAGAAATCTGACCAACTCAGCAAAAGGAATGAGATGGCAGAGAAAAACCTCACTTACTTCACACACTGAGAGGCAATGCTTCATAATTGACAACAGCTGAAGAGTTGACACCTTCAGAAATACAGAAATACAAGTTCATCTTCCTGTTATCTTCATTGCAACAGTGTATATTTTGCAACTTGAAAGTTTGCTAAAGCAGCAGCACAAAAATGTGTAGTAACTCTTCTTATTATGTCTTTTATATACTTCATCTTAATTATTAAAGAAAACATAAATCCATGCACTTTCATTAGTGTATTTTGTGAAGCTTGAATGGCTAAGAGTGCTCAGTAAACAGAAGAAACTTAATAGTTAATACTAACAGGTCATTGCCAGGCATATCAGACTAGACAGACAAATTCAATTGCTAATGAGATTGTTAGTCTAACTTGCCACTTCAGAATTTAGAGTGAATAGCAAAGAATAGGGCTAAAAGAAAAAGGTCTGAAATGTATTACAGAAAATGAAGGTTTCTTGATGAATAACATTTACAGGAAAAAAAAGTTATAAATATTTAGAAATAGTTTTGCTTTCTATAGCGAAAGATTACTTTTCTTCCTGTTCTCCCAGGACAGGTTTTGAGTTCAATGGGAGCAAAGCATTGTTGATTTAGCAAGGATTACAAGACTGATCCTCATATTACACAACAGAATTTATCCACCTCAGGAATCACTTCAGACTCTGTTTCTGTGAGATTCAGTGATGAATCAAAAGGCTATTAACTGCTGTAATTTATATAATCTGCCTCTCTTGTGTTGCAAAAAAATGCATTCAGATGAGACTATTTCAGCATTTCTTGGCACAGAGAAGTATTGTCAGCATAACTTACAATGCTTTAGCTGAGTTGATATTGCAGCTATTAAACACATTCATGCTGTTGTGTCAGTGTCCACAGAGCATGCTCCATGATCTTTTCATTGCAGACAAGGTGTCTGAGCCCTGCTGGCATTTCTTGGAGCTCATTGTATTGTGGATAGTTTTTGTGATATACTGTGGGATACCTCTCTGTATCTGAAGAAACAATGGTTGCAGTGGCCACTTGCTAATCTAAATCCATTTGGAATGTTATTCTGCTTCCAAGTGGTCCTTTACTTGCATGGATGAAACACAGAAGAACACAACACTTGTCCTTTATCTCACAGGAACTTGAACTCCTTCATCAGAAGGCTAAAATGTTCCTGGGTAGTCTAATTTCTCAATCACTCCTGAGATTCTGATAGTGTTAAAATTTTAAATTTTTGTTCTGCCTTCATTCCTTTGGTGTTTGATATCCTCCACTGGCAATCCCAGGTGCAGCCACAATGAAGCCACGGGGTCTGGTTTCATACCCTGTCCATCAAGTGACATGGAGTAGGTGTTCCCAATATGTGGAGCTAACCACAGAGCAGCAAGAGACCTGGGACAGCTTCTTTAAGTTTGCTTATAAATTTCTGTCTTGTATACTTCAGAAGAAAATTAGGAAAATATTTTATAGGGTCTTAATTTTTTAAAAAATTAAGTAACACTTTAAGACAAATTTTTCTTTTTCTTATTTTCACTAGATAAAAGCAGACAGATTTCTGCAGTAGTTTATGTGTGTTTTTCATCATATTTTCAAGGAAATGTTATTTGGCTTGTAGTTTTAGAGTTGTTTGGGGTTTTTTCCCAAAAATACCTCTAATTCTTGGAAAGCATGTAACAGACATGGAATTTACAGTTTAAGGATCACCTTGAACTGCCAGAAAAGCTTCAGGAATAATACTGACCTCTGTGTCTCTGAAATAAAAGAAAGCTTCCTATCTGTTGCCCTCCCTTTCAGCGTGCAGGAAGTTTCCTGTAAAACGTGAGTCGTGGAGAATGAATGGCACATTGCATGAGGCTGCTGGCAGGAGCCAGGCTCAGGGTGAGGGAGCAGCGTGTGAGCAGGGCTGTGTGCTCTGAAAGGCAGGCACTGGGGGACAGAACCGTGTCATGAATGGTGGAGGAGCAGCAATGAGCCAGCTGATTAAACTGATAGGAGCCAAACAGTGCTGTGGAGCCTTTGATGAGTGTCAGAGGTCACCTCCATACAGTTCCCCCAGTCCCCAGGACACGCAACCTTGCTGACCCAGTCACTAGATCAGACAAGAACGTTGAGACTTCATCAGCAAGCAACAACCTAACAGATTTAGATAACTGATAGACTACCAAGCAAATGCTGTAAAAAGGAGCAAAGCAGAAGCTGCTTGTTGAGAAGGAAAACTGAGGGAGAGAGAGAAAGAAAGTATTCCAAAAATGTATTTTTCTTTGTCTCAACACCAGTACCAGGATGTATGAGCCACTCAGCGTAAACACCGCTGGCATAAAGATACCTAAACTCCTGCAAATTGTTGAGATCTGTACTAGTGCTAATTCTTCATCTGCTAAAGAATTTATGGAATTTTAGGTATTTCTTCAGCTGTCTGGGGGGTTTCAGTATTTACATACCATTTTAAAATGAATGAGGTATCAACTTAAAAATATAGTCAGCTGCATTGCAGACACTCTCCCACCCTTTTATCCTTATTTTGTAGGGCTTGTTTGCTTTGATTTTGGCAGCATATTGCAAAATAGACAAAAATCTACATCCAAGCAAATGTTTTGAGAGGTGGAAGCTTAGATTGCTAAAGCAATATGTCTCTAATGGTATAGCAATGTGCCAAGCTACTAAATTCCATCAGTCAGGATGGTTAGTTATTTTGAACCCAAAATTAATGTGGCTACACTGTGTTTTTGTATGACACCTATGCATTGCATAAACACTCCTTGAGACTTCAGTAAGTAACCTTGGTGTGTGAGCCTTCTCATGTGTGTGTGTGCAACATTCAATGAAATGTTCACCTGTTTGGTCTGGTTTTGACATGACCACAATAATAAATAAATCTGATATCAGAAGTTCAGTATGGTAAAATTGATAGAAAAGCAATAGCAACTCACCTTGAACACTGCATCCAACTCTGGGGTTCCTGGCATAAGGAGGACATTGACCTGTTGGAGCAGGTCCAGAGGAGGCCACCAGGATGATCAGAGGCATGGAGCACCTGTCCTGAGAGGAAAAGCTGGGAGAATTGGGATTTTTCAGGCTGGAGAAGGTTTTGGGGGACACTAATTGCAGCCTTTCAGTACCTGAAGGAACCCTACAAGAAAAACAGAGAGGGACTTTTTAAAAGAGCATGTAGTGACAGAACAACGGGGAACGGCTTCAAACTGAATGAGAGTAGGTTTAGATTAGATACTGGCAAGAAATTCTTCACTGTGAGAGTGGTGAGACAGTGGGACAGGTTGTCCAGGGAGGTTGAGGTTGTGGATGCCCCATCTCTGGAAGTGTTCAAGGCCGGGTTGGATGAGGCTCTGAGAAACCTAGCCCAGTGAAAGGTGTTCCTGCCCACAGCAGGTGGGTTGGAACTAAATGATCTTTCAGGTCCCTTCCAAACCAGGCCATTCTATGGTTCTGTGATCCTTACTTTTTTTTAGAAGCAGCTGGTATATTTCACTGAGGTGTACTGTATATAGACAAAAATGTCAAGGGCTACGTGAGGTGTCCTAGGGTGCTCAAGACAGTCACAGGAAGCTGGCAGATATAACATGGGACCACATCCACTCAGGTGGCATGAGCTGCTTCTCTCTCCCCTGTCAGCTGACATGCTGCAAAACAAACGTGAGGTGAAAGCCATTCAGACAGGTTTGAGTCTTGCTGAAAGGTAACGTAATGTTGAGAAGCAGGACTGACTTGCTCAGACATGGGACTGAGCTGACACATTTAAATGGCTTCCAGAGTACAGCTGGCTCACCTGCCAGTCTAGCTGGCAGCTGTTAGCACATGGCAATGTGGTTGGAGCCTAAGAGGAAAAGATCAGCCCAGGCTCTGCTTCACCTTGTGTGTTGTCATCAGAGTGGTGTTCATGTGGCAGATTGTGATCATGAGCGAGCCAGGAGGAGCTGAACTTGCAAAACCTCAGCTGGAGTTTGTAAGGGTCTGTAGCAGGAAAGCAGAAATTCTGGTATATAAACTGAGAATGGCTAAAACAGGCGTGGAAAGAAAATTAATGTGATCCTTTTTACACGTGTTTCTTATAATATAAGACACCATGTAAAAGGAAAATATGAGAAGTGTTAAAAGTGAAATTAAATGTATAGATGAGATACAGAACTTACCCTGCACAGCCCTTCCATTCACTATCACAGATAAAGTAATTTTTCAGGAGCTTATGTGGTGTGCTTAGTTAAACAAATTTCCTTAGAGACATACTGACTATTTTTAAGCTGAGCACTCACAGTAACAATTACCTGCGTTCTCAATGTCCATGAGCCTCAATAAACAGCCTATGGATTTATGTCTTAGTGAGAACCAACCTATTAGTTTCAGCCATAAATCTCATGTGCCTTGTGTGCAAAGTGAGTTTTAATAAAAATCATATAAGGAGCCAGACTTGCTAGGCAGGGTTTCACATGGCTGCCAACATTTGAAAACAATTAATAGAGACCTTTTGGGGGAGGGTAAATAGAACCATGTCTTTAGCTCCTGTTGAAATACAGTGGACTCAGTGAACTTGCCTGAAGGACAGAATAAAGAGGAGTTTTTTTCTATTAAAAATTTTTTTAGAAAGGAATGGAGGCCATCACTTCTAAATAAGGGCAGATGCAATGGAAAGGGTCATTCATCTGAGTTTGCAATCTCATCCTCTCTGACACCCTGCTGCCAGGGAAATGACAGTAAGTATCTTAAAATTAAGCAGCAAAATAAAATAAATATCCATTTGCACTCCCTGGTCTGAAAATAGATTCCTGGCCCTGGTGAGCAGAGGTGGTGTATGTGTTCAGTTTCCAAACCCTTGCCTTTGGTGCTCCTTGCGCATTCCCTGTCTGAGTGTACAGAGCATGTCTTGTTGAGAAGAGTGCAAAAGACAAAGCTAAGAGTCACTACTCATTTTTATTCTGGTGGTCATGTTGGTTTTATAAGCAAATACTTCAGGCATAGAAAAATAAATTTGAAAAGTTCAAAGATAAAAGGTTAGGGCCCAAGCTTCAGATGCTTTGTACTGTCTCCACAGTGGTGAGGGTGGAAAGGTTGCTCCAAAGGGGAGGCCAGGGATTTCTGTAACACAGAAGGAGCCTCCCAGGGTCTTGGTGTTGTGTCTGCCCAGGCTGCGCAGGACTAGTTCAGCTGGTGTAAATTAACCCAGCTCACAGGCTGTAATATACTGCTATAATATACTGAGGAAGGATGCCTTATCACCAGGCTGGTGAAGGACCTCAGGACTGAAAGGAACCGTTTATACTGAGTTTAACCAAATACAGCTGAGGGCAGGACCACTTCATGTATAACACCAATAAATATGTAGACTTGGTCCAGGTAGGGAACTCTGGTGGTGATAAGGGGGTAGTTACACTCTACCTGGCTGCTTTTAAGAAATATGTGACATATGTTTTGAGTTACTGACATGGCATATACCAGTACTACATATATACTGTGTACGCTGTGCTGCTGTTCACATACTCATGTTTAAATACAGGTTGGGATGGTTATAATGAAATTAACATTATAATTGCAGATGGAGTAAATCTATTCCCTTTGGAAGTTTTTGATGGAAGAAAGTGATTGGCACTGTTTTTATGGCAAATTTTCTCAAGCAGCCAAGGTATGGGTCCCCTTATCCTTATGTATCATTCATATATACATATATAATTCATATATACATATATCATTCATATATACATACATCATTCATATATGTATTTATTCTGAAGCTTGGGTAACTGATTCAGGACTAAAAAGTTTAAACCCAAACAGATTGAATTTCATCCAGCTATACAATGTCCAAACATGGAGGGCTAAATTCAGCTAACATGCCACTGTGCCTGCAGGTATGGGTAGTCAAAAAGTGCCTTGAGTTTAGGTAGTCCCACCCAGATTATGGTAGGAAAGAACAAGCTGTTTTGCTCCCCAGATAATTCTTCTGCCATACTCCCCTGTTCTTCAGGAATGGGACAGGGTATTTGATTTTGATATTTTCAAATAGCTGCAATGAAAGTGTCTTCACATCTTAAAGCAGTTTGAGGATTAATTTGACATATACAGAAAATGTATACCCCTCCTAGGAAGTACTGAACAATAGCTTCTGCCTTCAGATCTGGGTACACTCAGCTGATTTGAATTATTTCTTGCCAAGTGTATGCTGTGAAGTTCAGACTGGACTGCAGTACTGTGTTGGTGGATAAGGGGAAAACAGTGGGAGCAGAATGGTCAAGAGCAATAAGGAAGTTTGAGAGTTGAGCACTGAATCCAATTTGTGCCCCAGTATAGAATTTGCTCAGTTCTGTAGCATATCTCTCAAGGCTATTAAAAGGTTGATCAAGACAAAAAAGAGGTCTTTCCATCTACTTCTGTGGTCTTTTGGACTTCAGAGTCTTTTTCTATATTGCAGCAAATGCTCAGGTATAAGCTGAGACAGACTTCATTTTTTCTGCCTCTGGAGATCCTAGGGAGACTGCTCAAATTACCCAAGAGAGTTGTGGTAGTGTATTGTTTTCTTGGATTTAACTTTGTGTAATTACACACAGGTAATCCTGGTTTATTTCTGTTATCCCTTAATTGAGCTGTAAGATTTTTTTAAGCTTAAAAAATGCCACAGGCATATTAGGGGCTCTAAATTAAAATGCAACAAACTGAAAAAAAACCCTCCCCTGTTAATGCTATTGACCGACAATCTGCCAAATTTAATTGCAAAAGAAGCGTGGTTTTTTTTTAATTACAAAATCCCAAAGAGATCCTTCAAAACACCTATGTGGATTTTACTGTTTTTTGTTCCAACTGCCCTGGAGTGCTGTGTCTTTAGTTTCTCACTCTCAGCCTGTGGTATGCTTTTTATGACTAAAGTATCAAGACCCTGCAAACAGGGGTTCATAACAGAAACCCTGGTAGATCTTTAGCTGCATGGGTGGGCACAGCCCTAGCTATTATGTCTTTAGAAGTCTTACCTTGTCACTGCTGTAACAGTGGCACCTGTCAGCAGTGCTGCTGCAGTCTCTCACTGGTTCCATTATAAACTCCTCTTTTCATGAGTTCATTTTTTGCTTAATGAGTTTCCTCACAGTTGAAACTTGGCTGAAAGAAACTTTGCCTGGGAACAATTATTATTAATATTTTAATATAAATTTCCTTTTAAAAAAATCTTTCTGCTATTTTTAAATTAAAAGAGAAGGATATGTGTAGGGTTCAGATGCCCTGCATATACAATCAGGTCTGATGGTTCTACTTAATGCCAGCCAGAAATTACTGGATCTGACTGTCCTGTGGGTGACACGGCACAAAACCGCTGAACTGCTGTCAAGGGGTGATGGCAAACTGCATGGAAGATCTTTTGCTCTTGTCTACTTAGATAATACCAGTTCCTAGAAAGAGTGCAGACCTTAGGCCAGGGTTTATGGAGATAATATATCCAGGAATGTAAAGGCTGAGGGAAGAAAGAGCACAACAGCAGTAGGTTCACCATTTCAGAAGTGAGTTGTGCACACTGAGTTGTTAGAGGAGTGTAACTTCAAGCAGCCCAAAGGCTGTAACCTCTGCCTGTGGTGCCCACCAGGTGCACCTGTGCTTTCACTGGATTTCACACACTGGGAAATGTGTGCTGCTTTCCCATCACACATTACTCAAGGTTTGCTGATCTGTTTTTCCCCTGCTGTTCCCACGTATCCTTATCAGACGCTGAGTTTCCAGGAGCCCTCTTCTCCCGCCAATGCACTGATTTCCTTTCCTGCCCCTGCACTCAGCACTGGGGAAGTGCAGCCTGGTTCCCTGATTCCCCAGCTCCCTTGTTCCCTGGCTGCATATGCTGGTGACAAAACTCCCGCATCCAGCATTTCTCATGCTCTTATTGAAGGAAGGTATTCCCTCTTTCCCTTCCAAAAAGCTGGACAGGTGAAGATAGTCATATTCAATTGGTGATTGATGTAGAGTGTTTGGGAGTATTTGGGAAAACAGTATCTCCTCCTTCTGTTCCAAATAATTTTGAACTAGAGGATATACATGTTGCCAAAATATTTAGCAATAGTAACCTGCTCTTCATTCCAGACAGGAAGCAATATGTAAATTAGAAGATTCCTATAAATCCACAAGGGCAGCGTCCCCACCAAGGAATTTTGAACAAAGATACTTTGCTGAAATAAAAAATAACCTCAGTTTGAACTGGGGCATGCAAAGAAAATCTCCGACATTGTCTTTTTTTATATACAGGATTTGGTTAGTAAATAGATCTTGTGAGAATGTGGGTGGATTTTACCCTTTTTGAACATCACAAGCATTTTTTTTTTTTTTAATTCAAAAGACCAGCATCCTTGCACTTTTACAGCAGTAGATGTGACCGTTTTCTCTATGTATTTCAGTTTATGCATTTTCTGGTCCATAGCTACTGGACATGCTTTTGTCTCTGACCCATCTTTCCTTGATGCAGATGCACCGTCAGGCACAGCTTTAGCTCTCACTGGGCAGGAGCAGGGTGATCATTTGGTTGCTTGGGCAGGGAATGTGGAGCAGCTCACACACACCCCTCCCAAACTCACACAGTGACCAGGGATCCCTGCCCTGGGTGCCCTGGGCACATGTCCAGAACGTACTCTAACACAGTGTCTCATGCTGGGACATGCACACCTGGCCAAGGAGAGGTCTTAGAACACACAAGGAATTGAATTCTTCCATCATCTCCTCACATGGACCTACAGCACCCCAACTTGCCCCTCAGCAGTGACGAGAAACTCACCTTTCTTTCCTTTGCTTTTCTTGCTCACCCCTAAAATGCTGTGAATTGAGTGCAGCCTTTGAGAAAAGAAGGAAACTCAGTTTTCCTGATTTTCATCTTGACAAGAAAGAAGGTGGGTATTACTTGAATTTTTTATCCCATATTCTTTCCCATCCTCCTTTACCCTCCCTGTTCACTGTTACCAAAAAATAGAAAAAACCCCAAAAAAGCCAAAAACAAACCAAAAACCTAGCAGGCTGGCCTCACTTCCCATGTGCCCTTTCAAATAAGCTGCTTCTCTGCCTTTGTTTTGCCATTGCTAAAATGAAGATTATACATGCCATGGGACAAATTGTAGTCTACATCCAGAGGACTTTGCTGATTTTTGCCAGCTGACGTCCTGGTCCTCATGTAAATCATGTATTACTATTTTCTTACAGGAAAGGGGCTGAATCCTACAGTGCTGCCTAGAAGAATGATTGGCATTTTATAAAATCTCTACCAAATGGGGTCCTCTTCCTCTTTCCCAGGCATCTCTCCTGTTTAGACACCCGCCCTGTTCCAGTGTTAAGGATATGGACTTCCTCAGATGTGCTGATTTACAGTTCAGTCTGCGGAAGAAGAGGAATCAGGCCCAGAGACTTCAGATTATGCTATTTTTAACCACCAACAATTAGATGTTATGCAGTTAACTAACAACAGGGTGGAAAAAACTAAGAGGAATTGTAAATATATCCTAATAATTGTATTGGAGCATAGGATTTATAATTACTAAATGTGTGATAACTGCTTCCTAAATGCCCATGCTCTTTAAACAACCTAATTTATAATTTAAAAAGCTGACAAGTCCTAAAGTGTTTTATTTTATCTTGTCTGAAATAATTGAAGAGTAAGTTATTGAAAACCTTTATTTTTCATTAGCCTTAAATTCAACTACAATTAATGTGCCCAATTTGATTATAAACTGCACAAATTAAACAATAAAGAGCTGTCTAATGAGAAATTAATTATGAGGAACAGAAGAGGAGCTGGGCTGGATAAAAGCAATAAGTTATGGCCTATGGCAGGATGTGTCAGGTTTTAAAGGAGACAAAGGGCTTTTTCCTCAATGTGTGCCAGTGCTGATAGGGCTCATCACAGATCAGTAGATCCAGAAGCCATAACAGCACGGTAATTGAAACTGCCAAAATCAATAGTGCTGACAACCTTAATTAAATTAAATATGTCTCTGATGAGCTCAAACAGCATGGCAGCGGACCACTTGACCCTTTCTCGGAGCCCCACTTGATAGAGTGCAGCATGCAGGATGATGGATTTCACCCCCGAGGACCACTGGAGCCCTGGCGCTACTGTAGGAAATTGCTCCGAGAGTGGCGGTGTCCCCAGAGCCACTGGGGCTGTGACTCCAGAGTGCAGCCCCAAGTTTGTCGCCTGCTCTGGCTTTTGCTTTGCCCAGAAAGCACAGGGACTACTTTGCTGAGCACAGCCTGGGGAACTTTGTCATGGTGTCAGCTTTCTGCCCCCCTCCCAGCAGAAATAACAGTTTTATTTGCTAAACAGGCAAACAACTTCCATCGCAGCTGGCTGGCTGAGAAGCGGTTCTGACTTTTTATCACAAGCAGCATAGTCAGGAGACCCACTTGGAATTGGGTCTGATTCAGCTTGGGTTTCTGAGTTTTATCTTTTAAAATAAAGAGATTGGGCTGATATATCCTGGAATTATCCAAAAGATCATCATGGCATTCTAAGAGAGAAAAAATATGAGCTATAAATGGGCAGGAGACAAAGAAAAATTCTTGCTGCTCAAACCACAGGGCTGGAATCTCAGTTCAGCTGTACAGTCAGCAGTTGTTTTTCTCACTAGGAAATTGCATGAGTAAATATTTTTGAAGAGTGCTGTTCTCCTGACCATGTAGTGCTCACTTCCTAAACAACATGAAATAATTGTACCTTTAAGTTTCCAAAATGTTTATGTCAGCATTAACAAACTGTTCCTTCATTATAAGCCTGTCAAAGATCAGAGGCTTATATTATTGAAGTAGATTCCTTTCAAATGCTGAAGTTGTTGCTGTGACAACTGAGAGAAGAGATTGTTTGAGGTGGACAAACTGTGGGTTTTCCATACCAAAAGGTTTTAAATAATCCGCCTCTCTGTTTAGAAAAAATACCTCAGTCACAGTAAACACCCTCCAGCTAAGCACAAAGGTCTCAGAAAGGTAAAACATTACATCTAAAAACCTGTGGTTTTAAATCATGCTGTTGAGGTGCATACATATAAATTACACTAATCTTAAATAAATGTGATCCACAAATTGTAGTTCTGTTCCATGTATAACATTTTATGAAAGACACCTATTCAATATATGTTGGAGCATTGCTATTCTGCTAGGAACTCCAGGCAGAAATTTATGATACTGGAAAAATTATACAAAAGACAATATCCTTGAATCACGAGCAGGCCCTCCCTCCCTCCCTTGCAGTGCCGTTTATGGCATTGCTAATTTAAATGTGGTTCTGTGTCAGGCAAACTGTTTTATAGCAGTCTCTATTCCAGCCTTGAAAACTTCATAATCCACTGTATGAGAAAGCAGTTTGCAGGGAGTGGGAGGAGAGGTAGAGTTTGGATTTTGGAACTCTCAGTCCTTTTTTCCCCCTTTTTCCCTTTTCCTTTTCCTTTTTTTTTTTTTTTTTTTTTTCNTTTGTTGGTTCTCCTTCCCCTTCTTCTTTTCATTCCCTTTCCCATTCCTCCTCCCCTTAACCTTCCATTCCCCTTTCTTTTTTTAAGTTAAATAAAAATTGCCTTTTTATGTTCTAAGTACTGTGTATTGTTTTCATTATTATTAGTGGAGAATTATGACACTGTTGGGGTCAGAGAGATGCCAAACTCCCCATAAAAATCTGTAGGGGCTAGTGCAAATTCTCCCTTTGAAAGCTATTTGACTTTCAGTGACAGCATCAAATAATAACAAATTATTAGTAAAAAAAAAATTGTTACATTATCAGCAGTAACAAATGCTTTTACACTCATTCCTCCTTAAAGCAGGATGAAGAACCTTTATGCCTGTGATGGACCTGTCAATATTGCTGGGTAGTGAATGGAAAAAAGGGCTTCTAGAGCAAAAGGGACTTCCCAGAGAGTGAAAACTTCTCACGTAAAGAACTAGAGCTGTGATTGCATCCCTAGAATAGCAGTGTGGAAACCAGAATTTTTCCAGTGATCTGACAGCCAAGGAAGCTGCTCACCCTCAGCAGAGAGCCAGTGTGAGGCCCAAAAGCCATTGAAGCAGAGCTCCTGCTGTGGGAGCAGGGCGAGGAGCTGAGCCCAGCAGTGCCTTTGCACGTGAGTCCTTCTGCAAGGAGACAGGAGCCCTGAGGAAAGAGCAGAAGGATGCTCTTTCCACCAAGCTCCAACATGATCCCTATTTCACCAGATCCCACCATGCCAGTGAGCTGCCTCAGCAGCCCCTCCCTTGGACACTGTGAGAGGATTGTAAATGGGAAGAAAAGGTTGTTGGATATTTCTGGAAGGACTCATGATGTTAATGAAGGTCTCAAAGCTTGGATCGGAGAGCAGTGTCAAATTTGCATTTTTCTGGAAAATCTGGGCTGACAGAACATGAACTTAAATCTTCAATCCTTGAGGTTTTGTTCTTTTAGTATCTCTTGACCAGTACATCTGCAGCAGGCCAAACATTCAAGCTCAGTCTTATTGGGAAAACAATTTAAAATAAGTGATTCTTAATCTGCTTATTCAAGATAGAGATACACTCTGGAGCCAAACTTTTCTGAATGTTCTGTTATTTTTGGCCAGCCATACTATATCTCGCTAATCTTAAAGAACCCAAAGCATTTACTTGTTGCCAAAGAAACACTTTATGTTTAGGAGAGATCTGTTTAGCTCAGGCACCTTCGTCATTCAGTTTTCAACCCTCCATTCTGTCTGTGGCAGCTGACCTGCGAGTGACAATGGAGGCTGGCCCTTGCCACCAAGACTGGAGTATGTAAACCCTCTGCTTGAAAGCAAAAAAGAAGAGCAGCATAAGGGTTTTGAATTGACTCTCAGTTTGCATATTCTACTAATAATTTGGTCTTTATCTCTTGCATTGTTCTCTGTACTCTGAAGCTTCAGAATTATCTTGAGTGATGTGTCTGAGCTAGCCTTGTGTCACCAGCCTTTGCAGTGGGGAAGAAAACTATGATAGCAAGACAGATAGCTCGGAAGAAGCAATTTGTATAAGGAGGAGAGTCACATTGATCATGTCACAGCACTACTACCAGTTACATGGGCACTTCAGCTCTAAGTAGAAAAGATTTTTTTCCCCAAAACAGCCTTGTCTTGAATAGCCAAAGAGAGTGAAAGCCATGCAAAGTAATTTCCAAGAAGTACAGTTTCAAGGAAAAAGAAAGGAAACAAGAAAATCTTAAGGAGTGTGTGGAATAACTTCTACAAGGCGTATGTAGGGGTGTGTTTTCTGGGTGGCTGAAAAAGGAGATGCTGTAAGGATTGTAGATCCAGGTCATGGTACTAAAGTAAGTGCAGGTGTTTTGCTGCACACCCTCTTTCATAAATATTCCAGTTGCAACTGGCCTTGCCAAAGTCACTCTATGGTCCCAAAAACTCATCTCTGCCTTGATATCAGCAAAATCTGAGCAATGGCTGGCAGCTGCTCTTAGCTCTGCTGATTTCAATCACCATGTGTTGGCTGTTGTATTTATCTTATCCATGAGCCTGATATCTAATTGTATATATCCTATATTCTACTAGTACAGGACCAAATTCCTGAGTTTCAAATCAGAGCCTTTTATATGCAGGCAGTGTTTAGATGTATTCATGTTTTGAGTGCAGCTGCATGAAACGTGGAAACTTTTGTACTGGGCCTGATCATCAAATATGATGATCCATTAGCATTCCACTCTAAGCAAATCATGGTGTGAAACACAGCTTTAGGGGCTGAAGGCAAATTGTGTAGTTGGAAGGGTGATCCCACAGTCTTACACAGCTGAAAGAGGTGCTTCTGTATCACACACTGGGTGTCATCATCTCAATATCCATTTTCAATATAGTCACAACTCCTTTGCACGCTTTTAATAGTTTGCATTCCTTTTGTGTACCAATATTAACAAGGTTTTTTTTTTCCTGAAAAAAGTCACATTTACTATATTTTGGTGAAGAATATTATGATGTTGGATTATTTATTGTTTTGTTGCGTAATGATGGAATGCACTTTTTTTTTCCAAAGGTCGGAACTGAAATTTTCTAATACTTCTTCCATTTCTGCTTTGAAATTGCTAAATAGAAGTGGCAGGACTATTAATGGTCTTCTGCTAGTGCTAAGATATACTTTTGTTTCACTGTCCCTAAATTAAGCTTGTTATTGTCTTTAGTTTTGTCTGGATATAGACACAGTGAAATAATGTCACTTTTGTCCTTTCATTTATTTTGATTTAAATTCTAGAAACTTTTGATGCCTTGATACTATCTTTTGACAACACAGAAATGTAATGAACTGTGAATGCCCTAAAGCACAGACCTTCAAAATTTAGAATAACAAGAGTTCACACTGAAGGACATTTTATTGCCTTATTATTATACTATTATGGGAAATAGTCTTAGGAGAAATGGGAATATTAAGAAATTATTGTTCATTTGAGTCATAGGTCAAATCAGAGACCTTATTGCAAATGCATAGAAATTATCTTTACAGCTTCTAGAAGGTTAGATGGAGTTCAAGGCCAAGCATTCATACAAGTAAGAAAGGTCAAATTATACATATGATAATACTTGGTGACAACAAAGCCAAAGGTCAAGTCTGAGGCATTATTGTGGCACATACAGAGAAAATTACCATTCAGATATCATATGGCATTCCTGCCGGCTCCAGGGCCAGATTCTCATCTTGGTTCTGCTGCTGCAAAACGAAAGATTCCAGTTAAGCACCTGTGCATTTGAAAGACTGGGTTTATTCTCAAATATTTAGCTTTAGTTCAATGAAGTCTCCAGTAGAGAAAGTAAACAAGTTCCCCTTGATATTTTGCCATTTCCATATTTTAAGATGTGTAGAATTCTTTTCAGTAGATAAATTGGCTCCAAGGATTTCCGCTTTGTTATTGCAATTTTTATGCATCCTGAATTCCTAGACAAAAAATAACCAAAGCAGTCTTGCAAAATTTATATAGTAAAAAACTGTGCACTGTGAGTTATAAGAAAGTAAAGAAATTATTATTTACATTTTGTTGCACATTTTAGTAAATTGATTTTTTTAGATACACTGTGAAGAGGTTTTTGTCTGCTATCAGGGTGAAACTTTTAAATATACTCATTTTGAAAAGGTTTAATTCAGAGTTTGCTGTCTTGGATAAGTGGAAGAATGAATGGATGGATGGATGGATGGATGAATGAATGAATGAATGAATGAATGATATGAATGAATGATTTTTCAAAGAATTTGTTTTTCTAAGTTGTTTACAATCCCTTGAAAATAGCCACTTAAGAAATTAGTTGTAGAATATAAGGGAAAAGAATCAGCTTTTAAAGCAAACTTTCTTTTTTGTTGTTGTAAAAGTGTTGTGTCAAATCAGATCAAATAAAATGGTCTTCCACAAATCAATAGGAGAAAAATGTTACTGATCCACAGTTATACATCAGAGAAATGACTCTTTGGGAGCATACTCAGGCAGTGAGATAACCTGTGTATTTACTCTAATACACTGTTCTTGGTAATTGGAAGCAATATAACATTATCTCTACTGATACAACTAATAGAGACCCAGGACTGTAATACAAGGAAAAATTATCTCTGTGTGTTGCTTCTTTTTCATCGTGTTCTGTATATGGTACCAGAATGTAAATGTTTAATAATAGTAATAATACAATGCAAAGAAATGTTTCTGTTAAACAGAAACTGATTCCATACTAATCAGCTCATCATTTATTCAAATATATTTCTCATTATACTGGGGAGAGCTTCAATCAGAGCTAAAGACAGAAAAATTCCATTGCAAGACAAATGTGGCATTTTACTCCATGACTGTTTGAGTGTAAATTCTTACCATTTAAAATTGCTGCACAGAGCTGAATATTTAGAATTGCTAAAAAAAAAAAAAAATAGTGTCTGCTATACACTGCATGGGGAAAAACTATGGATGCAGAAAAATATTAAGCTACTATTTTTAGTGTATCCATATATATAGACAAGCACAAACCTATGCACATTATGTCAAAATCTGTTTGAGTGGCTTGTTTTAGTTTTAGTCATTGTATTTACAGTAAAACATGCTTGATGAGAAATAGAAGAATACGTTTTCTAAAAATGGAAAAGATTTCATCATTAATGAAGTTGAATCTGACATTCGGTATTGTGAGTGGCTCTAGCAGTACCCACCACTGAGTGTGTCTGCAGACCAGTCCATTTGTTTGATATTTAGCTGCAGTATCGGTTGAGTTGTATGAGGATGGACCTTCTGTTCCATTCTCTATGAATATTTTTCCAATCCACCGACTGGACCCTGTATTCTTGAGGCGCTGTATAATTATCCAAAGACAGTGGTGATACAACACCACCCAGCAATTCTGGTACAGGGTCCCATCAGGAATCTTACCAACAACAGTCAAATCACATGGAATGTTCACTTTTGGAGTAAGAGTGTAGCTTTTACATGCAATGCTTAGTGCATCTTTGGGGCGGGAATTTGTACTAGTCAAGTAAAACCACTATAACTCTGTGGAGACTTTAATTCTGCCATGTGAAGGAAGATTCATGAAAAAAAAGTTTGTCACAAGGGTAAGTTCAAGCATTCTGCACCTGAAAAAGTGGAACTACTTTCTCTGCCTAACAGACTGGCCAGCTCTGCTGTTTGTACCTTGAGTCTTTTTTAAATCTCACTATTGTTATTGATAGAAGGTATGAGAATACCTCACAATAAATGTTAGAGACTATGATGCAGTTAAAGTGTTAAGCTTCAGAAGCACTATTTCATGATCTTTACATGAAGGAACACTTGCCGACTGATCTCCCAGTGCTTTAGATTGACAACACTATGTCAGTCTGTCTACAGTTATTGCAGTCTAAGTTAAACCTCCAGCTTTGGTTTGCCTTAGTCCAGTTTCAAATCCTGAGCTAACCTAGTGGTGAGTTACTCGAGCAATGGCTCTGTATCCATAGTGTATTGGTACAAATGGCTCAGTACCTGACCATCTCCTCCGGTTGCTGAAGAAAAACCCCAGCCAGCATCTGGTGGCATTGGCATGCACAAAGGTCACAACCACTTGGGATGTGAAAGTTATTAATTATCTCAACGATTTTTAATTTCCCTGAAGGAACATAATTTGGGTATGATTATCTATTCAACCTCTCCAAATGTACCTCAGGTTTAAACCGGACCTTTCTGCAGGATTCTCCCTTAATTCCAGACCTGAAACAGGACTCATTGCTCCCGGCTGTTAAGCAGTATGAGCATCCTTCTCTCTCTTAGCCTGTCTTTCAGGAGAAGGAGATCAGAGGCGCAAACCAATGCGAACGGCCCTGCTTGCCCCTTGTGCCAGAGCAGCCGTCCGCTCCCGGGGACAGCCAGGATGCCCCCTGCTCTGTGCTGGGGGGAGCGGGGCAGCCGAATGCCCACCGGGCTGGGGCTCTTGCGGAGCCCGGTGCGCGGTGCCGGCTCCGGCGGAGCTTCCCTCCCACGGGCGGTGCCGCTCCCGCCGGCCCCGCCGCCGCAGCTGTTTGTGCAGCTGTGCGCCCGGCCAGATGGGAGAAGTGATTCTGGCTGGAAAGAAAAACATGCTGCTTTTTGGAGGGTGTTTTAACATACTTTTTTCCAGCCAGATGGATTCCCTGCTCCGGTTCGCCGTGCAGGCGCAGAGCTGTGCCTGGGCTGCAGGACACAGAGATGGGTGAGTCAACAGCCTCTGCCCGGAGTGCTTTGAACCGCTGGGGACACACTCAGGGGACTGACGCTGCCATTTGATAAGCGTTTAAACCGACGCTTAGGAAAGCAATTTGTCTCCTGACTTCTCTTTTTTTCCCGTATGAGCATTTCCAGCTTCTGCTGTCCTATCCATGGAGCTGCTCCTCCAGCCAAACAGGCAAGGGGAAAATCAGACTGGCTAACATGTAGGAGTGAAAAACCCCTTATCCCATGGGAGGACTTCCTCTGTTAGGGCAGCTACACTAACCCTCTTCCTTGGCAGAGCAGCACAAGCACTTTCCCCAACAGCAGGGTGGGCAGCACAGGAAAGGTGAGAAAGCATTAGGTCTCTGCCTGCTGTTCCCTACCAGATGTGTTGCTCACTAGAAATAATTCTATTTCTAGGGGATTACTAAAAACAGTGAATATACTCCCACTGACCACTGTAATTCAGTATTTTCAGATTCACCTTTTTTTTTTTCCCCGCCCAAGACTTGGGACATTGATAAAAGGCATTTTATCAATGAGCTGGTGGTGTGTGAAGAGCATTTTTGTGCCAACATGGACCATCAGCCTCAGCCACCATGCCATGGTCACCTGCCACCACAGTGTGGGATAGCCCTTCCCATGGTGGGTGACTGTCCTTCGTGAGGGATGAGCTGTGACCTGTAGCAGAAGTACGAGGGGCAACCTGGCTGGCTCATGCACTGGCACAGCCAAGGCCAGTGTCAGACTGTCCTCTGCACGCTACTGCCCAACTAAATTGTCTCTTTTATCTAAAACTGGAGGCATCGGTTTCAGAAACAATATTGTTGGGCATTGATCATAAAGAACACCCTCTCCCAAATCAGACTAGCTACTTATTTCACTGCCAGCCCCATGTTTCTGTGACTGGTTACACTGCACTGAAAGCCCAGGGAGAAAACTGGGCTTTGTTTGACCCTTCCCATAGCCAGGAAGCTGTGAGTGATGTTTCATATTACAGACTTGTTAAGTGGCAGTGAAATCAGCTAAAATTATTGCAGGGTTTAAAACAGGTTTAAATGAAATCCAAGTCAAACATAGAAGGAGTTTTGCTTCTCTTCTCATATCTGAGATAATTATAGTTATAAAATAATTACAAAGTCATCATGTGATACCAGACCTCCTTACCCAATATTTAGCATTTTCAGACTCCTTTGAAGCCAGTGGCACAAAAAAATCTCGGGTGGGGCTGCGATGTTGGCCTGAGATCTGTAGTGATTTAGGCTTTCTGCACACTTCAAGGCCAGGTATGAAATACCTTACAGAGACCTCAATACTGAGGAGATATTGAACACTTGCTGTCAGAAACTTTATGCTCTATAGTATGGATCGAGTCAAGTTCCCAAAATTAAAGTGCCCCCAAAATCACTCATGTATTAGGGAAAAGGTTGGTTTTGAATAGAAAATAAAAGTAACAAAGAGAAAAGTAACATGTAAAAGCAACAAAGAGAAAAAAGAAAAGCAATTTTTTTCCTGATGACTCTCATTTATTTCATTTCATTGGTCCTTCAAGAATTAATATTTTGCTCATACTTTAACTCAAATTTTCCTGTTTCTAACATTAATAAACATCCAGTAAATATATCTGAAAGCTCTCTCCATCTTTCTTTATATGAGTATTTTGAAAGGGGCTTATCCTATATCTAGCCAATTCTAATCCCTATGAGCTAAACTTTGGAAGTGAGCAAGGAATGCAGGTAGAAAGCTTTTCTCTTTCAAAGGCGAGGGGTAATAGCACGTCCTTTCTATTCCAAAGTCAGAGTGAAGACAAGTTCCTCTTGATGAAAGCGCCACGGTTAATCCGTCTCAGGATTGGTGTCTCCATGTAGCACCCTGGGGAACTAGAATAAAAAGAAGTGGCTTTTGCCTGGTGAGCTGTAGAGTTACAGTGCAGGAAAATCCTTGTTGTACAGTATGCTATATTGTTTCGCTAATGTATTTTTTCTGTGCTCTGAATGAAGCGTTTATATGCAGGGAAATTGGCTTTGAGGCAGCGGATGAAATCGTAATGGTGTCAATGATCTGCCTTGCAGCAGAACAAGCCATCAGCTGATGGATCATGTTAAACCACAGAGGATGCCATCCTGCAACTCTTTCTCATGGCAGCAAAGCCATAAACTCTGTGAGCTGTTCTGTTAACATCTGAGAGCCTGCCCCCAGAAAGGAGGATAATTCCAACACATTTATTAAGGAGTCAGGTTCCATTCTTGTTCAATAATTGTGATAATTTGTTGAAGAGTCTAAGGCTTTTTTTCTCCTGACCTATTTTTAACTACATTCCAAAATGCTCCTGGCCCCCCTATATGTCAGTTCATTCCATTTTTGAAAATGTCCAGGATGGAAAAAAGGCAAGGTTGGTTTCTTTAGTGGAAGTTGTCAGGTAGTGAATTTTCTTCCTTTTTTTTTTCTGTTGCATTTTCAAACAAGCTGCTTTTGAGGGTGTGATCTGACATATTTACACAGTTCTGAACATGAAAGCTCTGTATTAATGCTGGAGTTATAGAATGGTCTGGTTTGGAAGGGACCTTTAAAGACCATCCAGTTCCAGTCCCCTGCCATGGAAGTGATGTGAACAGAATGATGCAGAGCTCTGCAAGGTCTTTACCAGACACACAGGACCATGGTGAAAGCAACTTGTGCTGACACAGACAACAGGAGAGTTGCCTTTCACTGATTTTATCGCTTTATTACTCAATGTTATAATTCCTCTAAACTTCACATGAAAGCTGACATTCTATTGTGATTTTTTGTTGTTTGTTATTTGCTATTACAGAGCTGTTCACATGTAAGGAGTGAGACAGAGCTACAATTTTAAAAGACATAATTGCCACAAGGTATTTGTGTGGTCAGAGAATAAACAATAGCCAGGCTGTTTCTTCCAACTTCAGAAAAACATTTTCTTTGAATACCCCCTTTTGCTTTCTGAAGAGTCACCATTATATCTAAACCCAGACCATACACAAAAAGCTGAGCGCCAGATGATGAAAGATGTTCACAGTGCTGTTCTTGGCGACCAGTGGGAGCATACTTCACCAGTGTTCACTGTTAATCAGCCTAATCTGGCCTTGCAACTGGTGTGATAGGGTTTCCAGTCAGCTGATGCCATGTATAATCACACTTCATGCAGGGCTCAAACTGCCAATACGAACTGAGCCCTTCCACGGCATATACGGCACAGGAAAACCCAAATTAATGGTCACATTTAACAAGCAATCCTCAAATCAATTCACATTTTAAAAAGTGCTTGTGAGAGCATCAATACAGTATAAGCAAGCCCATGTTTTTGCATGCTGAAGGCTTATAGAAAGGCTGCAGTTTGCCTTATCACCTGATGATTCAAAGAAGGAACAGCTGCTGGCCAATCTCTTCTATCTTTCCTTCCTCTTTAAGGATACAATTTTCCAGCTTTTCCATCAAATTGCAAGACTAGAATTCATTCTGACAGCAGGGAAAGTTAAGTGGCTTAATGTATTCTTAAAAATGGGAAATTTCCTCATGTTCTGAGCCTGTCTTAGTAAACCTGGCTCCATCTCAGAAATATTAATGTTCTCTATTTTGAAAACCTCATCACATTCACCACTAAAGAGCAGTCTGTGTGATGGGTGGCGAAATCAGTCTCTCTTGCATTTCATTATTGTAATAGAGCTGTTAAATCAATTCCTTTTCTTTCTCTTCAAAGCTTTTTCTATCCTCTTGAGTTGAAATTTTTCTGGAAAAAATGTTACAACTCCATTAGTAGATGTCAGTGAGCTGCTGTGATATGCAATGCATTTATTTTAATCACATACATTATTCTGAAGACATGTTTGTTCTTACTCTCACCTGACAATTACTTGTTATACATTTACTGTTTTAGTAATTGTGTCCTCTTTATCTTCTTATGAATGTTATTCCAGACTAATTCCCAGCTGGTGTAAATACATTTAGGGTGAGCAGTTAATAATGTTTTAGGATCAAGCTCCTAGTGTTTCCAAGGATCTCAAAATGATGGGAAAGTGTCTACTGGTTTTGCTGAAGATATATTTTAGCTTTTTCTAAGGTGCTCAGGTCTGAGGGTATTTGATCATCCCCTCACACAGCTTCCTAAGCTAGGCAAAAAACTCACAGTTATGTCAGGTGAGTAATTTAATTAATTAAATATTGTAAATTGCATATTTGAATGAAGTAAAAAATTTTGGGGTTTTTATTTGCCTAATATTTAAGATTCTTCAAAATAGGAAGATATTACTTTAGAGGTCAAGTCTCAATACTTCTAGCTCAAGTCTACTAATTTCCTTCTTTTCTGCAAATGGGAACTGCTATGAGAACAAAAAATTGGCTTGAACTGACTTCTATATTCTGGCATGTGTTATGAAAGCACTGTCTTATTCCATTTTTATCAACTATTTTTGGTTAAAAAGCAACTATTTGACTGATAATTAGCACGCCTGTGTCTTTCCAGAGTCTCAGTCTTGAAGCAATATATGAAATGTCAGGGAGCTTAAGGCAAAGGTTAAAGATTCTTGGTATCTTTCAGTTAAAACAGTGCCAGAATAAGTTTTGTATCTTTCTGAAGAGGAGGTTTCTATTTCTTTCAGTGCAGCTTTTTGATTTTCTTTTTTTTTTTTTTTTCATCATGACTCTGCATGCATTAGTCTCCTACAGGGCAAATTGCTTTATTTAACATGCCACAGAAAGCTACTGCTGTTGCATCAGGGAGATGGAATGCTTCTCTTAAACTGTAATGCCAATAATTGCCTTTGGACTTCCACACAAAGAAAGTTTTGGTCTTCAAACTGTCTGGAAGGGTTTGTCTGTAATTGCTGTAATGTGCAATCACTCCTAGAATGAAAAGGAAAATGACATATATTTAGAAAGTTCAATAAGAACAGTACAAACAAGCAACGCTATTATTCGAGACAGTGAATGAGCCCCATGTTCTGAGGCTGAGCCTCAGAAATTGTTTTATTGCACATGGTGAGCAGATACACTGTTAATATAAAAGTATAATGGAAGCAGTTGGAGTAACCACAAGAACACCCTCTGAAGCATCCACGTTTGGTTAAACATATTTGTCTGAATTCATACCAGGCAGCTGGGCTGACAGATTATTTATGTCTGGATTCTCCCCCTCCACACCGACTCACAGCAGAATAGGTATATTTCACTTACCCATTGAGATGTTCAATGCCTTAGACCTTCTGGGCAATTAAAAAGCAAAATAATACACATTTTCTAAGTTTCAAAACTGTCAAAACTCATTTTCTGAGAGCTACTTTGGCCAAATCTCTTAATGTTTGTGAAGCTGCATCATGGGTTTGACCCACTTCACAGCACAGTCAGTCATGGCACTGCCACTGACCTGCAAACCCAAAAACCTGCTGGTTTTCAGCTGTCTGAAATGTCAGAATAAGAAAGGCAGAGAAAGCAGTTTCTGGTATGGATGTAAGATAATGGTGACCCAAAATGCTCGCTATGGCTTAACAGGATTTATTGTCCCTTCCTCCAAGCAGCGGGAAGTTGGATTACTGGTCAGCTACAGTGTGGGATAGACCTTAGCAGGCTCATCTGCTGGGGTTAAAACCTGGGGAGGATGGAAACTTTTCTCTTGATACCATGTAGGTGCAAGAATAAATATAAACTCCAAAAGGCAGAAGGAACAATTCACCATTTTTTAATTAAAAACTTCACAGGCCATGAAAAGAATTCTTAAAACTCTCTGTGAAATAATCTTCTGGGCAGGGTACAAAATTCTAGATCAGATCTGCTATCTTCTGGTCTTCTACCCACACACACTAATGATTGTCTTGTCATTCTATTCACTGCTAAGAAAAATAATGACTGTGTTGTGATAAATGACAAGCTATCTTCAAACATGTAATAATTGAGTGAAGCATATGAATTCCAAGATAGAGATTGCTCATGTCTTTTCATGAAAAGTATTCTTAGTATTAAAACTAAAGAGAAATTAAAAAAAAATATCCACAACCTGTCAATGAATTTCTGGCAGTGTCAAGGTATTTCTGAGTTTTTCTGCTGTACTCCCTTCCAAACCTTATTTAAAATTAAATGTTTGGGTTTTTTTAATGGCTAATATTGTCTCAATGGATGTGTAATTCAGACTAGCTAATGAACAGTTCTCCACTAAGTAAACTTTTATTTCTGTAAATTTTCTGGGTTTGCTAAATCAAAACATTAAAAGCAGTCCTTAGTCCTTAGGGATATCTAGAAACAAATCCTTCTACATGGCACTTGCATCTACAAAAGAGTATTTTTTACTGGTCCTTCTGCAGATGTATGATAGGGATTCATGTTGCAAAAAAAGCTGTATATGTAATACTCAAAACCACAGTATAGCTGCACCTTCATTTGCATTATTAAAGACATCACAATAATCTGTATAAAAGTATTTTGGTCCTCAGTTTGAGGAGCTGCTGCCCCAGTACTTTACATAGGGAAGTTACAACTCAAAAATACATTTCTGGAAATGCTGTAGTTCACATCTACATGCATTCTTGAAATCATGACTTATCTAGGTCAGAAGCAAATGTTTTTTCTCCTTGCTTCTTGCTTTGCTTGGATTAAGCTTGTCCCACTGCACAGCAGTCCTGCAAAAGGATATGGAGTAGCAGGTGATAAGTATTTTGGTAGTTCAGCTCTCCCTATTCCTGTTTTGCAGTCCTCCTTCCATTGTCCGGTCCTGTTCTCCTGCCACATCTCAGCATCCTCAACCCCACAGCCAGAGGAGCCCTTTGACCTCTGCCAGTGTTATTTCATATATGTTTATTGATAACAAACTAAGTGTTTTGGCAACAGATAAGGCCCATTGTGGTTTTTGTGATTCCTACTGCAGGTAACTCTTGCAGTTTTGTCTTGCTGAGAATCCATGAGGTACAGGGTCAGATGGCATATGGTGGCTTTGAAACGTGGGGTTATTTCAGCACCTGAAAATATGAGTTTCTGTGTGATCTCTGATAGAGGGACCATCCCAACAGTATATGTTTGGTGTTTCATTACAGTAAGGACACTGAAATCGAAACATGTTGTGCTCCTTAATGATTTGAATGGTGAAAGATGTGCATAGAAATGGCAGCTATGCTGCAGAAGGAAAGGTCTAAGTTGTTGTTAATTTAATCAGAGGAGAAGGAGGGCTTTAATTTAAAATTTCCCTTGGCATGCAGAAAAAAAGATTAAAATCTGCAATTTGTTCAAACATAAAATTGAGTTTAGTTTTTTAGTTACTCGTGTTTAAAAAAATGGTAAGTGTTAGAGAGTAGGTATGAATAGAAAAAAATCTGATGTTTTTGAATTAGAGGGGAGTTTGACTGAAAAAAAAAAAGGCAAATTTGATAGCATTTGATTTTGTCTTATCTAAGTGTACATTTTCCAGCAAAAAAATCTTTCAGACAGCAACTACATCAGAGGGCTCAAAGGACTATTACCATATGTGATTCTTTCCAGCTCAGTTTCCTTATAAAAAAATAAATCAGTACCATCTAAATTTCCCTTTTCCTCTTTCTCCATGAAAGAAAACCTACAGCATATCCATATGAATCTCATAATGTTTTGTTTCCAGTGTTCTGCTGAGCCCATCCTAGCCCTGTCACAAACCCTCTTTGTATCTGTCTACTCCCTTCTTTCCTTCAAACCATGCACCCCAATTTTTTCCAAATCCTTCATCCCATTTTCTAGTCACTCTGCTTCTCCATTCAAACAAGGCATTTGGAAGAGTAGAAGAATGAAAGACAGGAAGGCAAGCATGGAAAACTCAAAACAATGTACACATATAGCTGTTCCAGAAGGGCCAAATTTTCATTTGGTTTAAAATGGGAAATGTCTGATGACACAATAAAATTAACACTAATTTAGAAGTTTTTCTATCACAATTCTAACTGGCTTCCACTTGGGAGGTGGACTGCATGTGTGTGTGCAACAAAGATGAAATCTGGTGCAACAAAGATTGTTGGTGCTTGTCTCTGAAACACAGGAAAGTCTAATGCTGACAACATGGAACACTGAGCTTAGGTTTTATCTGAAAAAGCCACTTGTTACTTTACTGTACAAAAATCCTACCTTCATACAATTGTATTTGCCATGGAAGGACAATATATCAAACCAGAATAGAAAGCTCAAGGCCTGATATATATCTTTAGTCCACCCTTAAGGTATGTCTTGGTGCATCCTGACTTACGGTGTTGTGGCTGACACCTGCATGAAATCAACTGCTGGGCATGGGTATATTCACCTGCTAGTTTTGCTAAATGTCTGTATCTCACATGAGTTGTGATTGCCTGTATAGCTGGGTTTGCAGCACCCAGTGGAGAGGAGAGCAGACTTGCTCTAGGCTTGAGTCAGAATGAGTCACAGTATAGACCTGAAAACCCTTAACGGAGACCATACAGTGGCATGTGGAATGATTTCTGAAATTTGTGTATTTCACACATTTTCACTCCTGTTTGCCTGTTGTTAAAATTCTTAAGCCTCTTTACTTATTTCCTATTACTTTTCTACAAAAAGTAGAAAAGTAATAGGATTTTCAACATTTCAACAAAATTCTCAACATTTTGCAAGACTGCACCCATATTTGAATTTTTTCTTCCTGTTAGGCCCCCCTCCCACTTCCATAATTTGACACAGATCAAAGCTGATGAAAGAGTAGCAGTGGTAGTTCCACTGCTTGGTTAGGCACTCTGATCTGCTAAATTCTAGATGTAGAGCAAAGGAATCTAAAA